>SJYV01023704.1:271051-384810 GCA_006410875.1 Neotragus pygmaeus
ACTCCTTTTCCTATTTGGAACCAGTCTGTTGTGCCATGTCCAGTTCTAACTGTTGCTTCCTGACCTGCATACAGATTTCTCAAGAGGCAGGTTAGGTGGTCTGGTATTCCCGTCTCCTTCAGAATTTTCTCCTTTCAGTTTCTTGTGATCCACACAGTCAAAGGCTTTGGCATAGTCAATAAAGCAGAAATAGATGTTTTTCTGGAACTCACTTGCTTTTTCAATGATCTAGCGGATGTTGGCAATTTGATCTCTGGTTCCTCTGCCTTTTCTAAAACCAGCTTGAACGTCTGGAAGTTCACAGTTCGTGTATTGCTGAAGCCTGGCTTGGAGAATTTTGAGCATTACTTTACTAGCATGTGAGATGAGTGCAATTGTGCAGTAGTTTGATCATTCTTTGTCATCGCCTTTCTTTGGGATTGGAATGAAAACTGACCTTTTCCAGTCCTGTGGTCACTGCTGAGTTTTCCAAATTTGCTGGCATATTGAGTGCAGCACTTTCACAGCATCATCTTTCAGGATTTGAAATAGCTCAACTGGAATTCCATCACCTCCACTAGCTTTGTTGGTAGTGATGCTTCCTAAGGCCCACTTGACTTCACATTCCAGGATGTCTGGCTCTAGGTGAGTGTGAGTGATCATACCATCATGATAATCTGGGTTGTCAAGATCTTTTTTGTACAGTTCTTCTGTATATTTTTGCGATGTCATCTTAATATCTTCTGCTTCTATTAGGTCCCTACCATTTCTGTCCTTTATTGAGCCCATCTTTGCATGAAATGTTTCCTTGCTACGTCTAATTTTCTTGAGATCTCTAGTCTTTGCCATTCCATTGTTTTCCTCTATTTTTTGTGTTGATCAGCGAGGAAGGCTTTCTTATCTCTCCTTGCTATTCTTTGAAACTCTGCATTCAAATGGGTCTGTTTTTCCTTTTCTCCTTTGCTTTTCGCTTCTCTTCTTTTCACAGCTATTTGTAAGGCCTCCTCAGACAGCCATTTTTCTTTTTTGCATTTCTTTTTATTGGGGATGGTCTTGATCCCTGTCTCCTGTACAGTGTCACGAACCTCCATCCATAGTTCATCAGGCAGTGTGCTATTAATTATGTCTAGTGTGTTTTTCATTTTAGTTATTGCAGTCTTCAGGTCTGCCTGATTCTTACTTATTTTCTAGTTCATTGTTAATATTCTCACTGTGTTTGTCTATTTTCTTTTCAAGTTCAGTTAGCATTCTTAATTACTAATGATTTGAACTCTTTATCTGATAAATTATGTTTTAGTAGTTGTTTTTTCAGGTTTTCCCCCCCTGTTCTTTTGTTTGAAACAAATATCTTCTCATTTTGATTAACTTTCTCTGTCTCTATGAAATTAGGTTAAAGTTACCCATCATGGTCTTGAAGGAATGTCCTTGTGTGGGAGCATTGTTAGCAGTTTGTGTGTGCCTGGTGGTTTTGGTGGGAGAGCTGGATGTGAAATGGTCGTGGGTCATGATAGCTTCAGCTATCAGCTGGTGGGAGGTGGGGCTGGAGATAGAGGGGCTAGAAGCGGGAGCTTCTGTGATTGGTGGCTGTTTTAGCCCTGTGGGGGTGGGTCCAAGGGTGCATTAGCAGAAGCCTTGAGGGTCAGTTCAAGCAGTTTTTGTTTCCCTTTAATTGTGTGCACTCCCCACTCTTGGCAATGGCACCTTTGCCCTGGAGGGGAACTGTGCTGGAGCAGTTGAGGACAGAGCAGGCACTTAATGTGTGCTGGGTTTTGTCCTGAATTGGTCCCAGCACACACCAGTTAGAGCTCTGGACAATTCTGTAACTGTTGCCTCTCTGAGTGTTAGCATGGCCACCCTTTGGTTACATTCCTCCTAAATGCACACTCTCCTTGGTTGCAACAGCCTTTCTCACATGGGTAGCGGCATTATTGCTAGAGGTGCTAGAGCAGGCACTTGGTGTAGGCCATGTTGCCCACACTTTAGTGTGATGGGAAACCAGCCAGAAACTAAGGAAGTTTCACTCTTCTTCCTAGTTCTTGTTCTCGGGAGTAAGCAAGCATGTGTGTTTGTTCTTCAGTAACAAAGTTTTGCTTTCTTCTAGCTCTCCTATAAGTTCTGCTACTTTTTTGACCAGCTAAGGAGATGGATTCCTGTTGTTGCACAATATGTATGTGACTTGGACCACTCATTTCTCTGAGACAATCTCTGAGCCTGAGATATCCCCCTCCTCTTCTGTGTCCCCTCCTAGCGCTGCAGGTCCTGATAGCTTTTGCTTACTTTCTACCTGACTTCTTGTGGATCTTTTCTCATAGTTGTTGTTGTAGAAGAGTCTTTGTCATTGTTCAATTTGTTTACAGTATGAATTGCTCCGCATGTTGCTGTGTTCCTGTGGGGAGGTGAGCTCAGTAGTATCCTTCTATTCCACCAGTTGATCTCCTCCCTTGTTTCTATGTTTTAAATTATAGCCATCCTGGTGTTTATGAAGTGATGTCTCATTGTGATTTTGATTTGCATTTTCCCACTGCGATTCATGGGGTTGCAAAGAGTCGGACACGACTGAGTGAGTGAACTGAACTGAACTGAATGGCCATTCATAATGAACATTTTTGCATGTTCTTATTGGCCATTTGTATATCTTCTTTAGAGAAATATCTATTTCAATTCTTTGTCCATTTAAAAATTGAACTATTTTTCTTTTTATTATGCATTTTTAAGTGTTCTTTATATATTCTGGATATAAGTCTGTTACGAGATATCGAATTCATTCATTTTTTCCCATTTTCCTACAGCATGTAATATGGGTTGTCTTTATTTTCTTGGTAGTATCTGTAGTTCTTGCTCCTACATTTACATGTAAGATCCATTTTGAATTCATTTTCATGCCTAGCATAAGGAAAGGTTCCACCTTCATTTTTTTAAAAAAATTTTGNTATGGGTTGTCTTTATTTTCTTGGTAGTATCTGTAGTTCTTGCTCCTACATTTACATGTAAGATCCATTTTGAATTCATTTTCATGCCTAGCATAAGGAAAGGTTCCACCTTCATTTTTTTAAAAAAATTTTGTATGTGGTTCTTCAGTTGTCCCCAAATGGATGGTGTTTTAGTATTTGTATTTCAATACTGCAAGCATTCAAAAGGATTTCTTCCTTCAGTGCAAGAAAACATTCATTTTTCCTCTATACCAAGATTTTGTTTACTTGGGTTGCACTTTAGAATCACTTGGAGTTTTTGAAAAATTTTAGTGTTCAGAGAGACATGACCTCAGAGATTCTTATTTAATTGCTCTATTGTGGAGTCTAGTTATTAGTACACTTTTTGAAAGCCTTGTGGGTGATTATAAAGTCTATTAGGTTCAGAACCATAGGTCTTTGCTCCTCAGAACATGAAATGGAAAACTACCAACTATATTTTATGCTTTACTATATTTTCTTCCTTTTCAATAATGTGTCATTTTTGTCAGTAGAAGGAAAAATTTTTTCAATAATTGATTAAACAATAATTTAGATGGAATTTTAGTTTTAAAATTAAACATTATATGTTTAATGTTGGGTTGTTTATGATATGAAATTTGATTCTGGTAACCACTAAATCTTAAAAATGACTTATGTTAGGTGTTACAGAAAATCTCAATCCAGGAAGGCAGTGAATTTACCCATCTGTGTTAATTTGTACAGTGAGGAAATTAATTTCACTAAGAACTCAACATGACTGTCATGTACGTCAATTCAAGTCAGAGAAAATACCTTTAGGATTGCGTTGTGTGCTATTTCAGGGTGTTAGACTATATCTCAATCTATATATCCTGTATAGTTACTGAAGTATTTATAGTATATTTGGAAAATATGGTTTTCTGACTATTGAAAGATAATTTCTAAGATACTTATTAAGCATGTAGTCACTTTCAGGTTCTGAGCTGTGAAAAATAGGTTGTAGTCCTTGTTCTTCACAGTCTAATCGAGAAGTAGATTATATAAGTGACTTGAATAAGATGCCATTCTAGTGATTTGAACAAAACACTGAGAATCTTTACCTTTCGTGGAGATAAAGCAGATTTCCTATAGGAAATAACATTTAGAATGAGTTTTGAAAAATGAATATATGAAAGGTATGCCAAGAGAAAATAGAGAAGAGCAAGATAAATAAACAATGCATAGATATCAAAGATAAAGCATATTCCTGGGGCAATACAAGTTGTTAGGCATTGTAACATGGGTAAATGGAAATGAACTCTGGAAGATAAAACTATAAAAGGGTGGGGTCAGATGTGTAGGCTTTGTATTTCTACCAGTGTAAGTACATGCCATAGCAAACACCGTCTTCCAACAACATAAGCGATGACTCTATACATGGACATCACCACATGGTCAACGCTGAAATCAGATTGATTATATTCTTTGCAGCCAAAGATGGAGAAGCTCTATACAGTCAGCNTTTGGGAGTTCCTTTATATGTGACTGTTTTTTCTCTTGCTGCCTTTAGAATCTCTTTTACTTTTGCCATTTTAATTATGATATGTCTTCTTGTGGGTCTCTTTGGGTTCATTTTGTTTAGAACTTTCTGTGCTTCCTGTACTTGAATGTATATTTCCTTCTTCTACTTTGGCAAGTTTTCAGTCAAAATCATAATTTGATAAAATACAATACATTTTTTACTCCTTTCTCTCTCCTTCTTCAGGGACTGCTAATTTAATGTGAATATTAATATGCTTGATGTACCAAAGGTCCCTTAAATTTTTCTCATTTTAAAAATGTTTTCCTATTTGCTGTTCTGATTGTGTATTTTCCATTATTCTGTCTTCCAGATCACGTATGTATTATTCTGTATTACCTCAGTTCAGTTCAGTGCAGTCACTCAGTCATGTCAGATGCTTTGTGACCCCATGAACGGCAGCACGCCTGGCCACCCTATCCATCACCAACTGCTGGAGTCTATCCAAATCCATTCCATTGAGTCGGTGATGCCATCCAACCATCTCATCCTCTGTCGTCCCCTTCTCCTCCTGCCCTCAGTCTTTCCCAGCATCAGGNTCCAAGTGATGGTGATGAACAGGGAGGCCTGGCGTGCTGCAGTTCATGGGGTCGCAAAGAGTCAGACACGACTGAGCGACCGAAGTGAAATGAACTTAGAGATAAGGGAACAGATGGCAGCACTGCTAAGTGCTTTCATGGGGGCAGCACAGAGCTTGAGGCAAACTCATAGGAGATACTGCCTTTCCAGATAGATCAAGTCAGGGAAATGTTTCCAGGAGAGGTGGTACTTCACCTGAGTCCTGCAAGGCAAGTGAGAATAAGCCAGGTGAGTTTTAAGTAAAAAGATATTCAAGGCAGAAGAAGAGCGTTAGTAGAGGTGATGATGCCTAACTGAACTTGAAGCCTGCAAATAGCTTGGGAAGCCTTGCGGTAAGCTGAGGGTTGAGAATGGCAAAAGATGAGATAGTGTCTATGAATTTGGAGTCTAATGTGAACTAGGCATCTTAACAAGATTTCATAATGTTCTCATATTTTTTAAATAGAAATTTGAAATTATAATTGTTATTCTTACTTCCAGGAATACAAATTAATCATGAAGCTTCTTAGCAACTGAAGAATAACATACACATAGGTTTTCAGCTATAAGTATTTCCTTTTTTAAGTTGAACTAAAGACCCTGATGCTGGGAAAGATTGAGGGTAGGAGGAGAAGGGGACAACAGAGAATGAGATGGTTGGATAGCATCACCAACTCAATGGACATGGGTTTGGGTAGACTCTGGCAGTTGGTGATGGACAGGGAGGCCTGGTGTGCTGCAGGTCATGGGGTCGCATAGAATTGGACACGACTGAGCAACTGAACTGAACTGAAAGTTAATAAAGCAGACCCCCCAAATTTGAAGTGTAATGCAAAATATTTATACTGTACATAGACAATGAATAAAGACTGTCAGAATGAGAAAAACCTAATATATGATTAATCAAACTTAAAAAAATAGAACATTTGTGTCAAATGCTGAGTTTTGATGTTTCAAGTTTATCAATCTATTTCTATTTTGTTATCTCCTAGATTCAGATTTTATATCAAACATCTGCCAGGTTAGCATAACCCTATTTAACTTTTTAAAACGTATTTTGTAAAACTAGTCTTAAAAGTATGTGGACATAATGTTAATGAATCTGGATGTGGGTCCACACAGCAAAGCCAATTTACTGATACCGAGTTGTGGTGAAGGAAAGTACAGTGTTATTGCAGGTCACCAAATAAGGAGAATGGGAAACTCTTGATCAAAAGACCCAGCTTCATGATAGCTTTCAGAGAAGGGTTTTCAAGGGCATTGTGAGGGAGGGGGTCGCGTGGTCCATGATCAGCTTGTGCTCAGCTCGTGGGAGGTAAAGTTTTGCACATTATCAATTTTCTGGCTCCAGTCAGTTTGGGGGTTTTGTGCTTGCAGTCAGCAGTTTTCATCTGGTGGGGTCTGGTTTCTGTAAAAACAACTTAGCAATGTGTGTCAGACCTTTATATTTTTCAAGGAACTGGGAGTTTGATGACTCTACTACGTGGTTGATTTATAATCTGAATTGTTAAGTTTCCCAACCCAGTGTCTTTTCTTGGTTTCTACATGTTCAGATATCCTGATAATTAACGCTCGAACCAGCCTTTAGAGACCCAGGGGAGGTCTGGGAGATGAAAATAAAAGCCTCTTTCTTCAAAAGACAGGGACACAGGCACTTGCTTACAGTTTCATGATCAAGTTTTATAGTTCAGGCAAGGTGGTGGTTTAGTCGTGTCTGACTCTTGTGACCCCATAGACTATAGCCTGCCAGGCTCCTCTGTTCGTGGGATTCTCCAGGCAGGAATACTGGAGTGGGTTGCCATTTCCTTCTCCAGGGGATCTTTCCCACCCAGGAATTGAACCTGTGTCTCCTGCATTGCAGGCAGAATCTTTACCAACTGAGCTATGAGGGAATTTTAATGATGTGACTTATTGGCTGCCTCTCTCTGCCTCCTTTTATACGTATCCTTTAAATACCTTCTAATGGCTAATTTAGAAATTTAGTCCCTCATTAGAAACTTAGTCCCTTGATTAATTGCTATTTATAAAAAAAAAAGTCATAGAAATGATACAGACATTAATTTTAGCAGACGTTTATGTCCAAATGTAAATTTATGAACTCTTTTGTGAGTGGAGGGTATGGTAGGTAGGTTCATAAGTCCTGTTAATATTCGTCCACATGCATAGTTACAGAATTTTCTTTTGTGATGAGAACTTTTAAGATTTTTAAGATTTATTCTCTAAGCAACTTTCAGATGCACAATACAGTATTATTAACTATATTCACCATGCTGCACATTACATCCCCATAATTTACTTCCTTTATAACTGGAGATTTATATCTTTTGGTCTCTCCACCATTTCCGCCACCTCTCACACACCACCTCTGGCAGCCACCAATCTGTTGTCTGTATCTAGGAGCTTGGTGCGTTTTTGTTTGTTTGTTTGTTTTTATTCCATATGTAAGTGAGATCCTATATTATTTCATCTTTCTCTGTCTGACTTGTTTCACTTAGCATAATGTCCTCACGTGCTTGCATGTTGTTGCACATGGTAAGGTTTCAGTTTTTTCTATGACAGAATAATAATCTGGTGTGTGTGTGTGCGCGTGCTTAGTCGCTTCAGTCGTTTCTGACTATATGTGACCGTGTGGACTGTAGCCCACCAGGCTCCTCTGTCCTACATATGCATACACCACATTTTCTTCATGCATTCACCCATTAATGGATACTTAAGTTGTTTCCATATCTTGGCTTTTGTAAGTGGTGCTACAGTGTTCATGGGGCACATAACTTTTTGAATTAGTGTTTTCATTTTCTTTGGATAAATACCCAGAAATAGAATTACTGGGTCATAAAGTAGTTCCATTTAAAATTTTTCTGAAGACACTTTCATACTGTTTTTCCTACTGGCTGTACCAGTCTATATCCCCACCAGCAGTGTTTGAGGGTTCCCTTTTTTTTTTTCTGCATTCTTGCCAATAGTTTTTCTTATCTTTTTGATGATAATCACTCTAAAAGATATAAGGTTATATGTCATTGTTGTTTTGATTTGTATTTCCCTAATGATTAGTGATGTTTAGCATCTTTTCATGTAGCTATTGACCACATGTATGCATTGATCTTTTAAAGATAATAGCAATAGAGAAAATACATTTGAAATAAAAGAAGAGAGCATATTTAACAGAGGTAATGGGGTGGTATTTGAGATAAATCTTCAAAAAATTTAAAAAAAAAATCTCTTGGTGTTCCATGATGACTGTTGAGTAGGGAAAACATTCCAGGTAGTGGAAACAAATACACTGAGGATTGACTTTTATTGCAGATAAATAGGAAGCAGTTATTGCAGATAAATAGGAAGCAGTTCACTTTGGTTTATTTCTTGTGAACAAGAATATACACTGGCACAATTTTATGTGTATGGAGGGGGAGAAGGTAGTTTGGCAACAGCTGTCAATGTTAAAGATGTTCAAGATGTTCTTTTAACCAGCAACTTCTAAGAATTTGTCCCACAATTATACCCTGTAGAAATTGTTACAGTATTGTTGCAGTAGCATAAAACTGGAAACAAAGTACTGACCAGTAGGGGAGATGAGCCTTTGAAAAGAAGGTACAGGAAGTATATTAATCTAATCTTTTTTGAGGATAGGGTGGGTCAATGGACAGATGGAATGGTTTGGGAAGAATGACCAAGAACTATTGACAGCAGTTTCACTCTAGTTCCTGGGAATACTGAGGCGAATAAGTGCTTTTGTTTTCTTTCTTCCAAGGATATTAAGAAAAGAAAGAAAAAAACTGTATGTAAATAGATTTAGAACCTAAAATTCACAGCTCTGGGTTCTTTGCAGTATTTGATGCTACTTCTACATAACTAATTTTGATTTCAGGGGTAGGAGGGTGGAGAAGAGGTGAGAAGAGGAAATAAACTTTTGTCATCTAAACAGTAAACAGACTATGATTGGATTTAAAAAAATTTAAATCTTTTTTGCTGCTGTTTTGGGGAATTTCTTGAGACTGTTCATAGGAAGAAGTATTCATAACTGTTTCTGTAGAGTTAAAATAGGCAAATGAGTAATGCCTTTTATATTGTTAAATAAAAGCACAACACGGAGTGAATAGGACAGGAATTTTCAGGAGGCAAGATTACCAGTTTGACCTTAATGTTTTTGTAAATTTTGGCTGCCGATTTGTGGTTTTTAATGGACTTGTTAACTAAATGAGAAGTTTCCATTATTGTCAAGATACCAGGAGTAAGCCATTTTCTGATAATTTTGTGATTCCTATCTAATATGTGTTATTGAGTGAAAGAATATAATAATTCTTTAATTATGATACTACAGTAAATCTGGAGAATTAAATGGCAATCCACTCCAGTATTCTTACCTGGGAAATACCATGGACAGAGGAGCCGGCAGGCTACAGTCCATGGGGTCACCAAAAAGAAAAAAAAAAGTCAGATACGACTTAGCGACTAAACAAGAGTAAATTATGTTCTTACTTAGACAGCACAAGTATGACTGATAGTTATTTTCCTGACATTTAGGGAACCTATTAAACGTTAACTTTCCACATTCGTGGACTTAATGTTTTCAGCTAATTAATATAAGAAGTCAGTGCTGGCTTTCATGTTTTATTTTTGAAACCTAACTTTTAAGACAAAACTGGCTATTTTTTTTTCTTTGTAATTTCAGCAAATTGCTGCTAATTTGTAAAGAATGGAGAAAAAATAGTAGATGAATGATGTGGATTTTGTGCCAAATGAAGGAAATTCAGGTTGTTATAGGTTCATTTGCCATTTAAGAAGGAAAGAAATAAAGACCTGTGGTTCAGCCGTAACTTTCTTTTAAGGGAAATATTTGTCATGTTTCCCAAATAATAGATTTTTGTGTTCTGACATTTTTGTCTGTTTAATGACAGTGATTCTTTTTTCTTTTTTCTTTATTAAGGTATGGACTCCGAGAGTTTGTGGTGATAGCACCTGCTGCAAACAATGATGCTGTCCTCAGTGAATCTAAGTGCAATCTTCTTCTGAGCTCTGTATCTATTGCTTTGGGAAACACTGGCTGGTAGGTGGACATTTCAAAACACCTAGATTATTTAAAATTAAAATCTATGAAGGAAACTGCTTACTAAATGTTAGGTTTTTGATTAATATAGGATTAGTATTTGTACATTATTATATTGGAATATTATATGTAAGGACCAAGATCAGTTTTCATTCCAATCCCAAAGAAAGGCAATGCCAAAGAATGCTCAAAGTACCGCACAATTGCACTCATCTCACACGCTAGTAAAGTAATGCTCAAAATTCTCCAAGCCAGGCTTCAGCAGTACATGAACCGTGAACTTCCAGAGATCAAATTGCCAACATCCNGGGGCAGGAGGAGAAGGGAACGACAGAGGATGAGATGGCTGGACGGCATCACTGACTTGACGGTTGTGAGTCTGAGTGAACTCCGGGAGTTGGTGATGGACAGGGAGGCCTGGTGTGCTGTGATTCATGGGGTCACAAAGAGTCGGATGTGACTGAACTGAACTGAACACAACAAATTCTTTAGGGAAAACATATCTAAAGGGAAACTTACTGAAATATTACATGAATATTTAAAATGAATAAATTGTACTGTTTTTGTATTTTGCTTCCAAATGTTTAATCTATTTAAAATTTTATGCAAAATCAGAACATGGAAGCAACCTAGATATCCATCAAGAGATGAATGAATAAAGAAGTTATGGTACCTAAGTATTCCACAGTGGAATATTACCCAGCCATGAAAAGGAATGAATTTGAGTCAGTTCTAGTGAGGTGGATGAACCTAGAGCCTGTTCTACAGAGTGAAGTAAGTCAGAAAGAGAACATATAAGTATTGTACATTAACATATATATGGCATCTAGAACGATGGGACTGGTGAACCTATTTGTAGGGCAGCAATGGGGATGCAGACGTAGAGAACAGACGTACAGACACAATGAGAGAGAAGGTGGGACCACTGAGAGAGTAGCACTGAGGCGTATACCATATGTAAAATAGGTAGCCAGTGGGAATTTGTTGTGTGACTCAGGGAGCTCAACCCAGGGCACGTAACAACCTAGAGGGGTGGGATGAGGTGGGAGATGGGAGGGAAGGGACATATGTATACCTATGGCTGATTCATGTGGATGTATAGCAGAAGCCAACACAACACTGTAAAACAATTATCCTCCAATTAAAAATAATTTTAAAAATACAAAAAAAAATCTAAAAACTTGATAACAGGACATCACCTTGTTCAGCCTCAACTAGGACTATGCATTCAGGTAACTTGAAGTTTTTGTTTCTCTGCAGATGTTTTCAAATGACTGAAAGTGCTACAAGTACTGATTTTTGAAGTTAAGATAGGTTTTAGTGAGTAGGCTAATTTGCAGATATGGAAATCTTTGAATAAGGAAGAACAACTGTATCTTCAAATGATTAAGTAAAATATAATTCACCACTAATGTAGGTTTAATTTGTATTGTTTAATACCTGTGAATCAAGTTTAATATGACCTTGAAAATCCTGGTAGGTAGGATCACTTTTATTCAAGAAAATTTTTATTCTGCTTTTTTTAAAAATGATTTTTCAGCCATTTAAAAATAATTTTCTGACTGTACAGTGCCACTTGATGATAATTTCTTCAGTTTATTAGTGTAAGGAGAAAAGAAACTAATAGTGCCTCTGTTATAACTATGTCTTTGGAATGTTTCTTGTTTATTTCTTTAGATATCTGAGATTAAAATAATGTTATACTGTAAAGCGAGATTTAGAAGCTATTCAATATTTAATGAACTTAAAGTCTATTCTTGTTAATTATATCCTACAGCCAGGTGCCACTCTTTGTGCAAATTCATCACAAATGGCGAAGAATGTATGTGGGTGAATGTCAGGGTCCTGGTGTCCGAACTGATTTTGAAATGGTTCATCTTCGAAAAGTGCCAAATCAGTATACTCATTTATCAGGTCTGCTGGATATCTTCAAATCAAAGATTGTGAGTTGGCATTGTTACTTTGTCTTATCTGGGATCCAGATAAAAGTAGTAATTTAGTAATTTTATTGATTTCATAGAAATATTTCTCTATAATATTGATAATGTATACTTAGAAGAAAGATGTAATTGATTATAAAAATTACTGTGTGTATCTAAAGAAACAAATATCCAATTAGTTTTCAGTGTACAAACTAAAAACTAGTTTGTACACTAGTTTTGGTTGTTCAGTTGGTTAACATTTAGATACTGTGTTAATTCTTTATATTCCTTTTTCTCTAACAGTAATATTGCCAACCTTCCCCTGTGTGAGTGGGCCTTTATGTAGCTGCTTTTTGGGGATTCTGACTATGAGCAACTGAGATGTGAAGTCTTTGCGTTCTGAATTGCTGTTTTTCCCCGCAAGGGTCTATTTGATGGTTAAAATTAATCTGGCTTATGACTGAGGGCAGCAGGGCTAACTTGGATGTGCTCAGTATATCTTTATTTTTCTCTAAAAACACTATAACAGAGATATGGAGGACTTTCCTGTGCTACTCTTTTACAAAGTAGCTGTCCTAGACTCTTTAAAAATAGCAGTTTCATGATAGGCAATTCAAAGGCTGGGAGCTATTTAGCTTATAAGAGACTAAAGTGATGTAACAACTTCAACAACTGCAGTGTGTGATCCTTGATGACAGCAAAATAGCCATAAAGGACACAGTTGGGACAGTGGGACAGTTTTACTATGGACTATATATTAGAAAATAATATCAGTGTTAAAATTCTTGAGTGTGATAATTGTGTTATGGTTGCATAGAATAATATCCTTGTTCGTAGGAATCACATGCTGAATGAAGTATTTAAAGGTGAGTTGCCATGATGCTTGCAATTTACTTTCAAAAGTTTCAGTCAAAAGGATCATGTGGGTATTCATGATGCTAGCTTTGCAACCTTTCTGAAGGTTTACAAATTTTAAAAATTAAAAAAATAAGAAAATGCTAAAATTTCTTTTTTTAAACATATATTGTTTGTAGAAAGATATTTAGGATTAGAACATCTTAAACGTATGTTTTCAGTGTTGAGGCTGTAAATAGCATGGTGCTAGGATTATCACTACAAAGATGAATCTATTTGATATTTTTAAAAAATACATGTACCAGGTTAATAAATTAAAGAGGTAAAAACTTTATATCCTTAGTCCCTTTCCTCAAAATAACTATTGTTAGCTATTTCTTAGGATTATCTCCATTGAACAAATGATAGAAGTATGTCTTTTAGAAAGTTTCCTGTCTATATGCAACTTTTTCCCCAAAACCTTTCTGGGCCTTGAATGCTGTCTTATACACTACTTAATTTTTCATGTGTTGCTTTGAGAAATTTTTGAAAAAGACAAATATGTGTTATTTCTACCCCGTTAGTTTTCCTTTGTTCTCACCAAATCTTCAATTATGTTTAATTATTTTAGATAAAATTCTAGTCAGATGCAAATATTAATGTTTTATTCCTCTTTTTAAAAACATCAGTGAAAGTTATTTTCATGGATCTTTTACTCCTCTGCGTAACTCAGCTTCTTACTGAAACTAGGGAACACGCTGATTTGTGAAGCCTGATTTAGAATATGACTGTTAAAAAAAAAAAATGTTCCTAATCAGTTTATTACATCGTCTTTCAGAACTTTTACAAACCTCACTGGTCTAAATACTAAAGTTGATTTGGTAAGAGTTGAACTTAAAATAATTGAGACCTGTTTGGGGTACTTTATTGGTATTACATAAAACTACTTAATATGCAACTCTCTTATACTGTCTTTATAAATCTATCTTTATAAATATTACTCTTTGAATCTACTGTGTGTTCTACTAGTGTGAATCTACTTAGTGTTCCAAGGCACTTTAGCCCCACAGTGACAATTTATTTCATTTTCACATGAATCTAATATTTTGAAAAGGCTTCCTTGGCAGAGTGGCAGCAGAGGGTGGTTGTCCTTGGAGTCACATAAAGTTTAAATTTAAATCCTCTTTTGCCACAATCTTTTAAATGTTTGAAAGTGCTCTCATACCATAGTGTTTCCTTTTTCAATTTAGACATTCTTCATTCTATCAGATGTTCTTTATGTTTCGTGGTTTTATATTCTGATTTGGATATTTATCTTTCTTAGAACTGTATATATTTCTTCATGTTTTGGGGAAATTTTGTTTGCAGGCTCATTTTTAATGTCATCTTTTTGTAGTTTTAAACTTTCCTATCTTCTCTAGTGGTTTTATAATTTTGTGATTGCTTCTTATCTGTGACTATATCAGAAGCCTGTCTTAAAATGGTGTTTGAAGCCTCTTGCTCAGTGTTGATATTGTGGTATTGCACATGGAGTCTTGGAATCATTCAATTGCTTGCTTGGATCATGAGTGAGTGAGTGAAGTCGCTCAATTGTGTCCTACTCTTTGTGACCCCGTGGACTGTAGCCCACCAGGTTCCTCCGTCCATGGGATTCTCCAGGCTGGAATACTAGAGTGGATTGTCATTTCCTTTCCAAGGGATCTTCCCGACCCAGGGATCGAACCCAGGTCTTCCACATTGCAGGCAGACACTTTAACCCCTGAGCCACCAGGGAAGCCTGGATGCTTGGATCATAGGAGTGGGTTTTTCCCCAGATCACACAATTTTTTCTAGCCTGATACCTTCCAGCACAGCCACTGCCCCAAGCTAGAGTACTCTGTCCATATGTCTGCCTTAAGCAGAGAGTCTTGTAGTACCCTCAGTCTGGGCTGAGTACTTTTGGATCCATTTAATGCAGTCCATAATCCTGGCTGTTAATCTGGAACTTAGCAAGCACGTGTCTTGGGTACCACTTAATACTTTGTTTTTTGTACCTTTTCTAGGGTCCGTGAAGATAATTAAGTCATGTTTGATCCTGGCTGTTTCTTTTTGGTCATCTCTTTCTGTATTTGCCAACATTGCTATGTGACTGGAGCAGAGGTTATGTGTCAAAGTGACCTCATTATGGTTTCTAGATCATTACTGGTCTAGAATTACTGGTGAATGCTCATTTGGTACCTAAACCTAAGTAAAAAGTAATTATTTCTGACCAGCTAGAATCTTACCTTGCTTCTACGGGACACAGCAGCCCAAAACTGAATTAGCTCTCTTTTTTTTGGCAGCTATCTTGAGATTGAGTTTGTATTCAGTTAAAGTTACTAATGACATTTATAGCTACTGATGCTGAGCTAAAGGGTCTATGTTATTTCTTCTGACCAGCAGTATCAGAAACACCTGGAAAATGGGTAGATATGCAGGATATTGTTGAATCTACATTTTCACAAGCTCACTAGGTCATGCCTATGCATATTTAATTCCTATTCCACATTAATATAGCTTAACCATTATTAAGGGAAGCTGAGATCATGAGATGTTTGGATATTATTAATTTTTATTATTATTAATGAGTATAAAGATAGATCTTAATTTTCTGATTCATTAATATAAACTATTTTGCATGAGTGACCATTTGTCACAGTCTAACATTTTAGTTAAATATTCAAGACCAGCTTTGAGTTTATTTTAATTTCAGAGGGAAAAAAGACATCTTAAACCTAGTTTTACATTTTATAGCAGTTTTACTTTATTTAAAAAATGATTCACATTTTTTTTTTACATTCAACATGGCTGAAGAGACTAGTAAGAAATTATATTTGTATAATTAAAATTGTGTAAGATATTTTGAAATAGTATTTTATTTAATAAATGTAATATCTCTTCCTGGTAGTAGTCTAAACAGCTTTTTTTTTTGAAAGTTTATTTCTTTTTTTTTTAAAAAAATTATTTTTAATTGGAGGATAATTACTTTACTATATAGTGATGGTTTCTGCTGTATATCAACATGAATCAGCCACAGGCATATACATGTCCCCTCCCTCTTAAACCTTCTTCCCACCTCCCAGCTTTGGGTTTCCTGCATCATACAGCAAATTCCCACTGGTTAGCTTTTGTACATTTGGTCGTTTATATGTTTCAGTACTACTCTCTCAAGTCTTCCCACCATCTCCCTCTCCCACTGTGACCAAAATTCTGTTCTTTATGGCTGTCTCCTCTGCTGCCCTGTAAATAGGATCATCAGTACCATCTTTCTAGATTTCATACATATGCATTAATATACAAAATCTGTCTTTCTGACTTCACTCTGTATAGTAGGGTCTAGATTAATCCACCTCATTAGAACTGACTCGTGCTCCTTTTTATAGCTGAGTAATATTCCATTGTGTATATGTACCTCAGCTTCTGTATCCATTCGTCTGTTGATGGACATCTAGGTTGCCTCCATTTCCTAGCTATTGTACATAGTACTGCAGTGAACATTGGAGTACATGTGTCTTTTTCAATTATGGTTTCCTGAGGATATATGCCCAGTAGTGGGATTGCTGGTTCATATAGTAGTTTTATTCCTAGTTTTTTAAGGAATCTCTATACTGTTTTCTATAGTGGCTGTTATCAGTTTGCGTTCCTACCGATGGTACATAAAGGTTCCCTTTTCTCCACACCCTCTCCAGCATTCATTGTTTGTAGACTTTCTGATGATGGCCATTCTGACTGGTGTAAGATGATACCTCATTGTAGTTTTGCTTTGCGTTTCTCTAATAATATGTGATGATGAGCATCTTTTCATGTGTTTGTTGGCCCTCTGTATGTCTTCTTTGGAGACATGTCTGTTTAGATATTCTGCCCAATTTTTGATTGGATTGTTTGTTTTTCTGGTATTGAGCTGCATGTATAATTTGGAGATTAATCCTCTGTCAGTTGTTTCCTTTGCTGTTATTTTCTCCCATTCTGTGGGTTGTCTTTTCACCTTGCTTGTACTTTCCTTTATTGTACAAAAGCTTTTAAGTTTAATTTGGTCCCTTTTGTTTATTTTTGTTTTTATTTCCATTACTCTAAGAGATGGGTTATGGAGGATCTTGCTATGATTCCTGTCAAAGAGTTAAGCAGCTTTATTTTATTTTGTTCTCTGGCATTAATTTATCTCTTGAAGTTTTAGGCTGTGAGAATTTCCCCTATGAAAATGATTTCCTAAATTCCACACCTTTGGCTCTAATAACTTCAGTGACTTAGTTTTCCTTTTTAATGGCTAGAATGTCATACATACATTTTTTTATGGATGGTTTATGTGTGCCGTATCTAACACTATTAACACGAAAATCCCCATGTCATAAAGGTAGTAATTCATCTATTTCAGTAGTTTGAAATTTGTGTCTGGTATTACAAGGGTACTAACATTTCATGGTATTCTCTTTGCATTTCCTTCTTAGGGATGTCCTTTAACTCCATTGCCTCCAGTTAATATTGCTATACGGTTTACCTATGTTCTTCAGGATTGGCAGCAGTATTTTTGGCCTCAGCAACCTCCGGGTGAGATAATTTAGAACTATATTCAGAAATTAAAAGTATTTAACAGTGTGTTTCAAGTGTTTGAAATATTTGTAACTCATTTTTAATGTATATAGTGTTGCTAATTTCATTGCCCTTATCACTTTTTTCTCTTGAAAATTGTAGGTTTTTCTAGAGACAAATCTAGAATTACCCTAGACAGTTACTCTAATTGTCAGTTACTCTCTAATTGACAGTCTGTCTTTGAAAAAAATATTATTTATAAAGCATTCCCTTGCTGTGGAACATTGTGTGCTGAAAATTAGTATGTAATGAATGATTAAAATGTCTGCTTTCAGAATATAAGAAGAGAAACCTCTCTTCTATGCTGAGAACAGATGTGCACAGAACCTTATAGAGAGTAGAGTTTGAAGAAGAGGGCTAAATAAGGAAAGCAGAAAAGAAAAAAAATGTATATATACATATATGCTGGGAAGAGCTGTAGAATGTTTTACTTTAACTTGTGTTTTTATAAAAATTAATGAAAATCATTTTACCTACTTAGCCATTGATGTACTGATTCATTTCAGTTCAGTTCAGTCGCTCAGTCATGTCTGACTCTTTGCGACCCCATGAACTGTAGCATGCCAGGCCTCCCTGTCCATCACCAACTCCCAGAGTTCACTCCAACTCAAGTCCATCGAGTCAGTGATGCCATCCAGCCATCTCATCCTCCGTTGTCCCCTTCTCCTCCTGCCCTCAATCTTTCCCAGCATCAGGGTCTTTTCCAATGAGTCAGCTCTTCACATGAGGTGGCCAAAGTATTGGAGTTTCAGCTTTACCATCATTCCTTCCAAAGAACACCTAGGAATGATCTCCTTTAGGATGGACTGGTTGGATCTCCTTGCAGTCCAAGGGACTCTCAAGAGTCTTCTCCAACACCACAGTTCAANGCAATCAGTTTAGTTCAGTTCAGTCGCTCAGTCGTGTCTGACTCTTTGCGACCCCATGAATTGCAGCACATCAGGCCTCCCTGTCCATCACCAACTCCCAGGGTTCACTCAAACTCACATCCATTGTGTCGGTGATGCCATCCAGCCATCTCATCCTCTGTCGTCCCCTTCTCCTTCTGTCTTCCAGCATCAGAGTCTTTTCCAATGAGTCAACTCTTCGCATGACGTGGCCAGAGTACTGGAGTTTCAGCTTTAGCATCATTCCTTCCAAAGAACACCCAGGAGTGATCTCCTTTAGGATGGACTGGTTGGACCTTGTATTCCAAGGGACTCTCAAGAGTCTTCTCCAACACCACAGTTCAAAAGCATCAATTCTTTGGCGCTCAGTTTTCTTCACAGTCCAACTCTCACATCCATACATGACCATTGGAAAAACCATAGCCTTGACTAGACGGACCTTTGTTGGCAAAGTAATATCTCTGCTTTTTAATATGCTATTTAAGTTGGTCATAACTTTCCTATGAGTACCTTCTTTATGGGTTTTCTGGATTTGCTGTGTTCCCTATTCTCAGATTAGACTATATTTAGGATGCAGAAGAAGTCATGAGATAGGAAATAATATTATATAATAAAGAAAAAAAAAGGCCATGAAATCAAACTCAAACCAATAAAGAAAATGGTACTAGGATCATATATATCAATAATTAATTTAAATATAAATGGATTAATGCTCCAACCAAAGGGTACAGATTGGGTGAATGGATACAGAAACAAGACCCCTATATTTGCTCTCCATAAGAGACCCACCTCAGACCTAGGGACACATACAGACTGAAAGTGATGGCTGCAAAAGATACTCCATGCAAATGGAAATCAAAATAAAGTGAGTAGCACTACATGTATCATATATAAGAGGCTCTAAAATAAAGACAACAAAGGACACTATACAATGATCAAGAGATCAATCCAGGAAGATTTAGCAATTATAAATATGCACACACCAAAGGAGCACTCATAACATAAGGAAAATGCTAGCAACTATTACAAGGGAAATAGATAGTAACACAATAATAATGTGGGACTTAACTCAGCACTCATACCAATGGACAGATCATCCAGAAAGAAAATTAATAAAGTAACACAAATTTTAAATGATATATTGGATCAGTTTGATCTAATTGATATCTATAGGGCATTTCATCCCACAACAGTAGATTGCACTTTCTTCTCAAGTGTACACGGAACATTCTCCAGGATAGGCCACATCTTGGGTCACATATCAAGCCTTTGTAAATCACAAAGAATTGAAATCACTTCAGGCATCATTTACAACCATAATGCTATAAGACTAGATATTAACTGCACTCAGTTGGTAAAGAAACCGCCTGCAATCTGGGAGACCTGGGTTCGATTTCTGGGTTGGAAGATCCTCTGGAGAAGGGAAAGGCTACCCACTCCAGTATGGAGACCTCCATGCAGTTTGATCTCCTTACAGTCTGGAGAATTCCATGGACTATACAGTCCATGGTCCCAAAGAGTCAGACTGAGTGACTTTCACTTTCATGGGGAAAAAAAACAAAACAAAACTATAAAAAACACAAACACATGAAGGCTAAACAACATGATTCTGAAGAAAAAAGAGGTCACTAAGGAAATCAAAGAGGAAATAAAAAAATACCCAGAAGCAAAAGACAATGAAACCTAGGGGACACAATAAAAGCAATGATAAGAGGGAAGTTTATAGCAACACAAGCCTACCTTGACAATCCTGAAGCAAGATCACCCTAAAGTGGATTTTTCTTTTTGATAGCTTTCTTTTGTGTTTTGATTTTTTTAAATCGATGAATTATCAAATTACTAACATTTCGAAAAATGATAAATCTATTTTCCCCAAAGTATATTGCAAGTGGCTATAATCAAAATTTCTAAAGCAACAGAATCACTGCTTTTCAAAGGCTCTCTGCATTCCTTAATTTCTGGTAACTTGCAAGTTTTCAAACAGTTCTCTTCCATTTTTGCTCTTCTTGTCTTCTTTCCTTCCTTTATATTTTTTGTTGGTGGTGGTGGGTTTTGTGGGGGGACAGTTTAGGGTGAGGTTTTTTTGTTTGCTTTTTTTTGGTGGGGGGTAGTTTCTTTTAGTTCTACCAATCACAAGGAGTGGTAAAACACTCAAGTTTTTTAAAATTGTTCAAACCAGTTATAAGATTCATTGTCTGTAAAGAAAATTACTTTGGTCTCCAACATGTGTTTTCAATACAAATGTATCACATAAAAAGTAAAAAGACCTCTTGTCTAAAAAAAAAAAGAAGCAAGAGAACCATCAGATAAACAGTCTNTACAAGCAATAAATGCTGGAAAGGGTGTGGAGAAAAGGGATCCCTCTTACGCTGTTGGTGGGAATGCAAACTAGTACAGCCACTATGGAGAACGTGTGGTGATTCCTTAAAAAACTGGAAATTGAACCCAGCAATCCCACTGCTGGGCATACACACTGAGGAAACCAGAATCGAAAGAGACATCTGTACCCCAATGTTCATCGCAGCACTGTTTATAACAGCCAGGACATGGAAGCAACCTACATGTCCATCAGCAGATGAATGGATAAGAAAGCTGTGTACAAATACACAATGGAGTATTACTCAGCCATTAAAAAGAATACATTTGAATCAGTTCTAAAGAGGTGGATGAAACCGGAGCCAATTATACAGAGTGAAGTAAGCCAGAAAGAAAAACACCAATACAGTATACTAACGCATATATATGGAATTTAGAAAGATGGTAATGATAACCCTGTATGCAAGAAAGCAAAAGAGACACAGATGTATAGAACAGACTTTGGGACTCTGTGGGAGAGGGAGAGGGTGGGATGATTTGGGAGAATGGCATTGAAACATGTATACTATCATGTAAGAAATGAATTGCCAGTCTAGGTTTGATACAGGATACAGGATGCTTGGGGCTGGTGCACTGGGATGACCCAGAGAGATGANGAGTGAAGTAAGCCAGAAAGAAAAACACCAATACAGTATACTGACACATATATATGGAATTTAGAAAGATAGTAATGATAACCCTGTATGCAAGAAAGCAAAAGAGACACAGATGTATAGAACAGACTTTTGGACTCTGTGGGAGAGGGAGAGGGTGGGATGATTTGGGAGAATGGCATTGAAACATGTATACTATCATGTAAGAAATGAATCGCCAGTCTAGGTTTGATACAGGATACAGGATGCTTGGGGCTGGTGCACTGGGATGACCCAGAGAGATGATATGGGGAAAGAGGTCGGAGGGGGGTTCAGGATTGGGAACTCATGTATACCTGTGGCGGATTCATGTTGATGTATGGCAAAACCAATACAGTATTGTAAAGTAAAATATAAATAAATAAATAAGAAGTCGAAGAGAAAATTTTTTAAATACCTGAAAGTGAAGTGAAAGTGAAAGTCGCTCAGTCGTGTCTGACTCTTTGCGACCCCATGTACTGTCCATGGAATTATCTAGGCCAGAACACTGGACTGGGTAGCCTTTCCATTCTCCAGGGGATCTTCCAAACCCAGGGATCAAACCCAAGTCTCCCACATTGCAGGCAGATTCTTTACCAGCTGAGCCACAAGGGAAGCCCAAGAATACTGGAGTGGGTAACCTATCCCTTCTCCAGTGAATTTTCCTGACCCAGGAATCAAACCAGGGTCTTCTGCATTGCAGGTGGATTCTTTACCAACTGAGTTACCAAGAAATACCCAGGGACAAATTCAATAAGAATACAATGATCCAAAGATCTAAATGCACATCCAAAGCTGTAAACTGTTCTAACAGGACAGTTTACAGTCAGGAAACAAGAAAAATCTTAATCTAGCCCTGCTCTAAAGGAACTAGAAAAGAAAAATAAACAAAACCCAAGTTAGTAGAAGGAAAGAAATCATAAAGATCAGAGGATAAATAAATGAAATAGAGACTAAGAAAACTATACAAAAGATCAATGAAATTAAGAGCTGATTCTTTGAAAATATTGAAAAAATTGATAAACCTTTAACCAAACTAATAAAAATTTTAAAAAGAAAAGAAACATGGAGAGAGAGTCAAAAAAATAAGAAATAAAAGAGAAGTTTCAACTGGCACTAAAGATTTACAAAGAATCACAACAAATTGCCATCAAAAATTACATACTAATAAAATGGACAATTTAGGATATATGTATAAATTCCTAGACTTAAACAATCTCCCAAGACTGAATCAGGAAGAACCATAAAATATAAATAGACCATTCACCAGTAATAAAATTTAATTGGTAATTTTAAAACTCTCAACAACAACAACAATCCAAGACAAGACTGCTTCACAAGTGAATTTACCAAATATTTAAAGAAGAGACAACATTTATTTAACCCACTATTCCAAAAAGAAATTGCAGAGGCAGAATAGACTCTGAATTCATTCTCTAATGTCAGCATCACTCTGATACCAAAACTGGACAAAGACATCACAAAAAAACAAAAGAAGTTATAAGCCATCATCATTAAAGAATATAGATGCAAATATCCTCAATAGATTATTAGCAAATGAAAGTCAACAAAACATTAAAAGATTCACACACCACAATCAAGTGGACTTTATTCCAGGGATGCAAAGATGATTTGGTATCTTCAAGTCAGTCAATGTGATACACCACATTAAAAAATTAAAAAATAAAAATCACATGATTATTTCAATAGATGCAGAAAAATCTTTAAATAAAATTAAACATTCATTTATGACAAAAAATTATCAACAAAGTGATATTAAGAATATATCAGAATATAATAAAGGCCATATATGACAAGGCTATAGCTAACATCACACTCAATAGTGAGAGACTGAAAGCATTTCCTCTAAAATCAGGAACAAGACAAAGATGCCCATGTATGCCACTTTTATTCAGCATAGTACTGAAAGTCCTAGCTACAGAAATCAAGTAAGAAAGGAAATAAAGGAAATCCAAATTGGAAAGAAAGAAATAAAATTGTAACTGCAGACAACAGTGTGGAGTATGATACTTTATATAGACAACTATAATACACCACTAAAAAACCATTAGAGCTAATAATTAAATCCAGCAAATTTTCAGGAAAAAAATTAATATATAGAAATATGCTGGTTTCTCATAAGCTAATAACAAACCATCACAAAGAGAAATTAAGAAAACAATCCAATTTACAATTAGATAAAAAGAGAAATATCTAAGAATAAATCTAATCAAAGAGATAAAAGACATGTACTCAGAAAACATAAGAAACTGATAGAAGAAATTGAAAATGATACATATGGAAACATATTCATGTACACAAATTGGAAGAATTAATATTGTTAAAATAACCATACTACCCAAGGCAATCTACAGATTCAATGCAATCCCTAACAAAATACCAATGGCATTTTTCACACAATTAGATTGAATAATTTTAAAATTTTTATGGAAACACAAAAGATCACCAAATAGCCAAAACAACTGTGAAACAAGAACAAAGCTGCAAGTATCATACTCCCTGATTTCAAATAGTACTACAAAGTCACAGTAATCAAAAACAGTGTGGTATTTGCACAAAAGCAGACATGTAGATCAAAGGAACAGAATAGAGAGCCAAGAAATAAACTCATGCTTGTGGTCAATTAACCTATGACGATAGTGACAAAAATATACAGTAGGGAAAAGACTACCCTTCAATAAATGATGTTGGAAAAGCTGACAGCTACATGCAAAAATAAAACTGAGCTACTTTCTCACACTGTATAAAAAAAGAAAGTCAAAATGGATGAAAATCTTAAATGTAAGACCTGAAAGCAAAAAACTCCTAGAAGAAAACATAGGCAATTCAGTGTTGGACATCCATCTTTGCAATATAGTTTTGTATAAGTCACCACAGGCAAGGGAAACAAAACAAAAATAAACAAATGGGACTATATCAAATTAAAATCTTTTACACAAAAAATTATCGACAAAATGAAAAGGTAGCCTACTAAATGAGAGAAGATATTTGCAACTGATATATCCAATAAAGGGTTAAAATACAAAATATGTAAAGAACCTGTGTGACTTAAAAAGTCAAACAATCCAGTTAAAGAATGGACAGAAGCCCTGAATAGACATTTTTTTTCCAAAGAAGCTGTGGAGATGGCCAATGGACACGTGAAACAGTGCTCAAGATCACTAATCATTAGGGAAATCAAAATCACAGAGATATCACCTCACACCTGTTGGAATGGGTACTACCAAAAAAGGCAAAAAATAACAGTATTTATGAGTGTATGGGCTTCCCTGGTGGTTCAGAGGTTAAAGCGTCTGTCTGCAATGTGGGAGACCTGGGTTCGATCCCTGGGTCAGGAAGATTCCCTGGAGAAGGAAATGGCAACCCACCCCGGTATTCTTGCCTGGAGAATCCCAAGGGACGGAGGAGCCTGGTGGGCTGCAGTCCATAGGATCGCAAAGAGTCAGACACGACTGAGTTACTTCACTTTCATGGAGGAAAAAGGGATTTTTCTTGACTGTTGAGAGGTCTGTAAAGTGGTGCAGTTGCTATGGAAAATAGTACATAGGTATCTCAAAAACATTAAAGCTAGAACTGCCATATGATCTGCAAATTTACTTCTAGGCATTTACCTGAAGTAAACAAAATGCTAATTTGAAAAGATATATGTTCACTGTAGCATTATTTACAATAGCCAATTTATGGAAGTAATCCAAGTGTTCATTGATAGATGAATGCATAAAGAACATATGGTGTATGTATAAAATGTATACAATGCTCAGCAATTAAAAAAAATAAATCTAGCCATTTGTGACAACATGGATCGATAGAGAGGTTATTATGCTAAATGGAATGTCAAGCAGAGAAAGAAAATACTGTATGATATTACTTATATGTGGAATCTAAAAAATAGATAAATAAGCAAAACAAAAGCAGACTCAGATACAGAGACTTAACCAGAGATTGCCTGAGAAAAAAGTGGCAGTGGGGGCAAAAAAGTGGAGGTTAAGAGGTACAAACCTATAGTTATAAAATAAATAAGCCATGGGGATGTAATATAGAGCATAAGGGATATCAATTCAGTTCAATTCAGTCGCTCAGTTGTGTCCGACTCTTTGCGACCCCATGAATCACAGCACGCCAGGCCTCCTTGTCCATCACCAACTGNCATCCTAGGCTCTACAAAGTGGATCACAACTAAAACCTAGCATCTTTTCTAGATTAGTCTGAAATGATTAATGTGATATGAGTATCAGTTCAGTCGCTCACTCTTTGCAACCCCATGAATCGCAGTACCCCAGGCCTCCCTGTCCATCACAAACTCCCAGAGTTCACTCAGACTCACGTCCATCGAGTCAGTGATGCCATCCAGCCATCTCATCCTCCGTTGTCCCCTTCTCCTCCTGCCCTCAATCTTTCCCAGCATCAGGGTCTTTTCCAATGAGTCAGCTCTTCACATGAGGTGGCCAAAGTATTGGAGTTTCAGCTTTACCATCATTCCTTCCAAAGAACACCTAGGAATGATCTCCTTTAGGATGGACTGGTTGGATCTCCTTGCAGTCCAAGGGACTCTCAAGAGTCTTCTCCAATACCACAGTTCAAAAACATCAATTCTTGGGTGCTCAGCTTTCTTCACAGTCCAATTCTCACATCCATACTTAACCACTGGAAAAACCATAACCCTGACTAGACTGACCTTTGTTGGCAAAGTAATGTCTCTGCTTTTGAATATTCTATCTAGGTTGGTCATAACTTTCCTTCCAAGGAGTAAGTGTCTTTTAATTTCATGACTGCAGTCACCATCTGCAGTGATTTTGGAGCCCCAAAAAGTAAAGTCTGACACTGTTTCCACTGATTCATTTAGTAGTCATTAACTTTTAGCCTACAAATTTGTTCCTGCCAGGGACACAGATATAAACAGACATTACCTAAGTTTCAGGAAAGCTCAGCCTGGTGTACATTTAGCCTAGGTAAGTGAGGTTTAGGTTCCTGGATGTTTTCTCTCACATATAAGTATAATTATATTCAAGTATACCTAGTAAGAAATTTAGTATCAACTTATAAATCATAGAAGGATTTTATTAGCCTGAAAACATTTTTCATTCTACCTCCCTCAGAGAGAATTACATTATAATAAAATAATATTCTTTACTGTTTATTTTTGTTCCAAGTGGTTGGTTGGTTTTTATAAGATTGAAAATAGTAAATTGATAGTTTTAGGATGATGCTAAAATTAACGTAGTACATTTAGCTTTTGGTGGTTATATGTACTACTACTGTTTTATAATACCACTGAATAATTTGAAATTCTGAATGTCTGATAAGAGAACTGTATCTAAACCATAGCAGAGGGAAATTAAAGCTTAAACTGAGATTTATATTAGAAGACTGAAATGTTTGTCTTAGTAATTAGTTCTTAAACAATACCCACCAGACAATTTATAGTTGGCTTCTAGTTTTGAAGTTTCAGTTCCAACCTTCCTTTTCCTTTTTTCAAAAGTCATTCTATTAATAGTCAGATTTTAATGATATCCCCAGATAGTATGGTCTGTTGATGATCTAAGAAGTCCAAGAATCAGAATCTTAATATTATAATTCTGATTACCAATAAGGCCTTTGTTAATGTTTTTAAAAATGAGTATCAAAATATTAACTTCTTCCTCAGTAGGTTGAAAGTCACATAAATTTTTAATATTTTCCCTTTTAAGGGGAAGAGACTGAACATATAATATGGGCTAGACACTGTGCATTTTATGTACTGTTTCATATAATTCTCATTTACTTATGAGACAAGCGGGGCTTCCCTCATAGCTCAGTTGGTAAAGAATCCACCTGCAATGCAGGAGACCCTGGTTCGATTCCTGGGTCTGGAAGATCAGTGGAGAAGGGATAAGCTATCCACTCCAGTATTCTTGGGCTTCCCTTGTGGCTCAGCTGGTAAAGAATCCACCTGCAATATGGGAGACCTGGGTTCGATCCCTGGTTTGGGAAGATCTCCTGGAGAAGAGAAAGGCTGCCCACTCCGGTATTCTGGCCTGGAGAATTCCATGGACTCTACAGTCCATGAGGTCACAAAGAGTCGGACACAACTGAGTGACTTTCATTTCACTTCACTTCATGAGAAAAGTATTATTTTTCTTAGAAAACAAAAGTAACTGACTCAAGGTGACATGGTCACCAAGTGCTAACGTTCACATTTAAATCCTGGTCAGACTCCAAGTCACATCATCCTTTGATTCTACAACATTGCTTTTCACCTTTTAATTTAATTAAAATTTTATACAGTTATAGTCCAGTAATAATTTTTAGCTTGCTAAGTTTTTTAAAAAATTATTTTTGACTGTGTTGGGTCTTGGTGCTCCTCAGATTTTTCTCTAGTTGTGGCGAGGCAGGGCTGCTTTTTACTTGCAGTGCCTTCTCTTGTTGTGGCTCACAGGCTTAGTTGCTCTGTGGCACGCGGGATCTTCCCAGATCAGGGATCAAACCAGTGCCTCCTGCACACTGAGCCACCATAGAAGCCCTGGCTCACTGATTTTAAACATGTGCTTATTATAAATTTTGAAGTTCTTTAATTCATATTTTATAATAAAACTAGTTATTTTGATCTCTGTTGTAAGCATTCTTTAGTTGAAAAAAATGGAATGAATTGATTTGAGAAAATTTACTGACTCAAGTAATTGAACCATTTTTAATGCTAATTTTAATAATTTAGTTAGGGTATAGGTAAGCATGATTTTAGTGAATCTGTAAGTATTCATAACTCAACAGTAGACTTTAGTAATTCACAGTGTTGCGTGAATAATTAAAAACAACCATTTGTATTACTTTGAAGGCAAATCTTTTTGACGTCTTTTAGAAGTGTTTATTCTTCAAGAGGGATGAAACTAAGGGGTGATTTACCTTCTGAATTTTCCTCTAATCTCAAATACCATTCATAATGGAATGGAAATTCTTTTCTGTGCTTCAGATATTTCCATGTACTATCAGCTTAAAGTTTTATTAATGATGACTAATTTGGGCTATTCTGAAATTATTAACAGCAAAACTGATGAATGTAGGTTGATGATTAAATTTTTTAATACTTATCTAATTGTTCTTTTAGATAATATTAATCACATACTTAGAAAAAATTTTAAATTTACGAGAATAATATTCTCTTGAATAGTATTTAAGGACTGTTTCGGAAGGGTAAAATTTAGAATACAGGCTTGAATACAGCACTTTACAAACAGGAATTAAATGTATCCTTTTACTATAACTTTCCTTTTTTTTTTACTCTAACATTCTTAGAGGAAGTCTAATATCTGACAGCTTGCTCTCTAACTTGCTGTGTCTTAATGTAGATAGTTTTAAATCTATAATCTCTCAAAAGGTTGATATAACTAAATTTAAATTATTTTCCACTTTTGGCTAACTTCTGGAAATTTTTTTTTCCTCTTTAGATATAGATGCCCTTGTAGGAGGAGAAGTGGGAGGACTGGAATTTGGCAAGTTACCATTTGGTGCCTGTGAAGATCCCATTAGGTGTGACTTTCATTATATCTTTTGAATTATGGGACTTTAAAAATTCTATTTGATATTGATTTTACTGTGTTTTATAATACTGCAGCCTCCTGGAATGAAGGTAGTACTGGAAATAGAGACCTACATGTAATAATCAGTCCATCTTTTTTTTTTCCTCTGTAACTTAAGAAGTAAAAGAGGCTTTAAAGTAATATGTAAAACATATATAATACACTTCATTTATTTAGTTCAGTCGTTAAGTCGTGTCTGACTCTTTGCGACCCCATGAACTGCAGCACGCCAGGCCTCCCTGTCCATCACCAACTGCTAGAGTTCTCTCAGACTCACATCCATGAGTCAGTGATGCCATCCAGCCATCTCATCCTCTGTCGTCCCTTTCTCCTCCTGCCCCCAATCCCTCCTAGCATCAGAGTCTTTTCCAATGAGTCAGCTCTTAGCATGAGGTGGCCAAAGTACTGGAGTTTCAGCTTTAGCATCATTCCTTCCAAAGAACACCCAGGACTGATCTCCTTTAGGATGGACTGTTGGATCTCCCTGCAATCTAAGGAACTCTCAAGAGCCTCTCCAATACCACAGTTCAAAAGCATCAATTCTTTGGCACTCAGCTTTCTTCACAGTCCAACTCTCACATCCATACATGACCACTGGAATAACATAGACTTGACTAGATGGACCTTTGTTGGCAAAGTAATGTCTCCTCATTGTATTAAGTATATATTAATATAATACATCAATGTAATGTAATATATAATATAAAGTAATATACATTAATGTAATTAAGTGTATATTAATACACNATAGACTTGACTAGATGGGCCTTTGTTGGCAAAGTAATGTCTCCTCATTGTATTAAGTATATATTAATATAATACATCAATGTAATGTAATATATAATATAAAGTAATATACATTAATGTAATTAAGTGTATATTAATACACTTAATGTATAAGGAATCACTTCCTTATAGAAGTGATTCTTGGCCTACTTTGGGGAAACATTTTAAATATTGAAAAGCACAGACATTGTCATATAACACAAATTTTCATGTGTCCATCACCCAGAGTTAACAATTTTTTGCATTTTTCCTGGCCACTTTTTCACAATTAAGACTTAAATAAGAGACACAAAGGTGACCTTATAGGTTACCCAATTGCTTTTCTAGAAGAGCTACTGAACTTAAAAAAAAAGAATAAAAACAACTGTTTCACGAGAAAATGTAGGGGTCAGAAAACTTCATCACTGATAGCAAAATATTTGGAAAATATAAACAGTGCTTATATAAAAACTATCTCATTTGTTAAACTATTTGGTTATTTTAAAATATATATATATATTCACATTTTGTCATTCAGTTGCTAAATTGTGTCCTACTCTGTGACCTCATTGACTGCAGCACACCAGGCTTCCCTGTCCTTCACTATGTCCTGAAGTTTGCTCAAATTCATCATGTTCATTAAGTCAGTGATGCTATCTAACCATCTCATCCTCGGCTACCCTCTTTTCCTTTTGCCTTCTTTAATACTCTCACATAAATGTAGAAATAATAATACTTTTAACTTAAAATCACTTAAGGGAGACAGTAAAGTGAATATCTTTTAAAAATTGATATTTATTATATGTGCCAGACACTGTGTTAAGAGGAAGATCCTGAAGTAAGTAAAACTGACAGATTCTTCCTTCTCGGCATTTGTAGTCTAATTAAATAAAATAGATGAACTAATCACTAAGTAAACTTAGAATTATAAATTATGGAATAATTTGAAGGAAAAGTATAGAAAGTATTGACAGTAAAATGAGTGACTAGTTTAGATTTGTATGCCGTCAGTAAAGTTTTCTCAAAGGAAAGGGTGTTTACTTTGAGTCTCAATTAGGGAAGAATTTATCCAGGCAGAGAATGAGAGAATGACCATTCCAGATGCAGGGAAGAGACTGTGTAAAGCACCTTGATGCAGGAAAGAGCTTGGGAAGTCTACTGAAGGAAACAAAAGGTGGCTGTCACGGCTAGAATGTAGTGAGCAAGCAAGAAACGCTGTCGGGGTGGATACAGATATAATTGTGGCTCCAGTGGGGTCATTTATTTGAATTTTACTTAGAGAAGATTTTAGGGGGAGAGCAATAAACTGACCTGATAGAAGTGTGAAGGTTTTAATTATTAAATATTTCTTCCAAATCTATATCGTGATGAGTCAGTCAGCAAAGGAACAAGTGATTGAAGGACACAGAAATAAGTTGAGGCTAAGATGGTGCATGTGGCACACCATTTAAATCAAACTAATCAGCAAATATTGTGGGCATAATGCTTTTGAAAAGGCATCTTTAATAGTGAAAGAGGAAATGAAGAGCATTTTTCAGTATCTTGTGTCATTGTCAAAGAAATTTTTCTATAGTTAGAGGGAGAGGAGAGGACTTAATCATAAAAGCTTAGGAATTGAATTTGAGGTTCATACTTTAAAAAATTCAGTAGTGTATAGTTTTAAATTTCAAGTAATTCTAATCATTTAAACAATATGATATCACATATTATTTGTGGTCATTTTTTACCTTAATTAATTTTATTATGAATAATACATTTATGTTCAGTGCAGAAAAAATGTAAAAATGGGCAAAAACCCTGTTTAGTAGTCACATTGAATAGTTGCAAACTGTTGAATAGTCAACTCTAATTCAAGCAAAAAATCAGTTTATTGGATAGATACTTAGTAACTCAAATGTTTTAATTGGGACCATTGTAGAACCAGGCTCAGAAAATAGCCTTGAGCCAAGCGTGCCTAGTTGTCTGGTTCATAACCCGGGTTACACTGCTTTGTTGTGGAGTTCTGGCCCACTGTGAATTCCTAACTGTGCTTACAGATTCAGATTAGTAAAGCATCACCGAAGAGCAGAGAAATGAAGTAATTGACCCTTTTGACTTCTGTATTCTCCAAATATAACAAGTGAGATCAGAATCTAGACAGGAGGAAAAAAAAAAATCACTAAATTTATAATCACCTACTCACAGGTGATCATGGACAACAGCTTGCTATATGTGCTTCTGGCCATTTTTCATGTGTATGAATTGTGTATATGTACATGTTTATGTGTATATATGCAACAGATCCCCCCAACACCACCCTCAAGTTGATTTGCTAGGAGAACTTGTAGGACTCAACATATAGCTGTGCTCATGCTTATTTACTAAGCAAAAGGATATGGTGCAAAAATCAGCAAAGGGAAAAGGCATATGGGGTTAGGTCCAGAGCAAATGAAGGACAAACTTCATCTTCCCATGTAGTCACACAGGACACATTTAATTACCCCAGCAGTGAATTGTGACAGTATGTGTGAAAGGCTGTCTACCAGGGAGGCTCACTTGAGGCTCAACACTTAGAAGTTTTAATAAGAGACTGGTCATGTAGGCACCCTCTGGCTAGCATGTACGAGAAGAAAACCAGATGTTTCCATCAACCATGTTTTTGGCACAGGTAATTTAGGCACAAGGAATGATAAGAACCCTCCTGAAATTCAAATTCCCAGATGCCAAACCAGGGACTTGCCTTGCAAATACTCCTTCCTCAGTGTTAGGCCAGCTATGGTAACTCTTTTCTGCACAGTATTTTTATTTATTTTATAAATATATGTCATCATACGTTTTTTGTTGCTTGTTATTCTGCAATTTAATTTTCATCTATAAAAAGAGGTCGGCAAACTATGACCTGTGGACCAAATCTGACCAATTGCCTGTTTTTATATATATAATGAGCTAAATTACCATAATTTAATGGGCTGAACTCTGGATGGTGAAACTGCAGCCCAAAAGATGTCCCTTCAGTTAGCCCATGAATGTGCCTGGAATCTGTATGCACCGTGGATGGTCTTCACGGGGTTAGGTCTTGTTCATCCCATGCCCTTCCCGAGACACACCCCTTCTGATGCAATGGAGCTTAGGGATCCGCTCAGCCTCCAGCAGAGCCTGCACCAGGCTTCCAGCAGATCTGCTCAGAATTTGATGCCTCTTGGCCAATCTACCCTTCATGGATCTCTACCAGGAAAAGCCACCCCAAGCACACCAAAGGCTCAGGGGGTGAAGTCTCAACCCAAGAAAATTATAGCAGAAATCATGCTCCCCAACCTCATGAGATAGTGAGACTTCCCTTGCCAGATCTCCTTCATCAGGAAGACTGGTGACGGTCAACCTCAAGGTCGAGCTGCACCAATGCCTCCAGATGATGGACCCCGAGAACCTTGGAGAGCAGCTGTCCCCAACCTTTCTGGCACCAGAAACAGCGTTCATGGAAGACCAGGGTGGGGAATGGTTTCAGGATGATTCAAGCACATTTATTATATACTTTATTTCTAATATTATTATTACCTCAGATCCCTGGGTTGGGAAGGTCTCTTGGAGAAGGGAATGGCAACCTACTCCAGTTTTCTTGCCTGGGAAATCCTGTGGACAGAGGAGCCTGGTGGGCTACAGTCCACGGGGTCACAAAGAGACACGACTTAGTGACTAAAAAACAACAACAAGGGATTAAAAGTGGTTTTACATTGTTGGGGATTTTAAAAGAAAAAAGCAAGAATATAGCAAACAACTGATACATGACCCATAAAAAGCACAAAATACTTCCCAGAGGGTCCTTTGTAGAAAAAGTATGCCAATCCCTGAACTATATAAAAATGATATTTTCAAAATTGAGATATAACTTATGTACCATAAAAGTCACAATTCTAAACTATACAATTTAATGTTTTTAGGGTTCAGAGTTGTGTAAACATCATTAGTATCTAATTCCACAACATTTTCATTATCCCCAAAAGAAACCCCTCACCTCTTAACTATCACCACCCCCACCCCAAACCCCTGTCTCTTATACACATCTAGATGTGTATAAGAGACAGGTTTTATTAATGATGACTAATTTGGGCTATTCTGAAATTATTAACAGCAAAACTGATGAATGTAGGTTGATGATTAAATTTTTTAATACTTATCTAATTGTTCTTTTAGATAATATTAATCACATACTTAGAAAAAATTTTAAATTTACGAGAATAATATTCTCTTGAATAGTATTTAAGGACTGTTTCGGAAGGGTAAAATTTAGAATACAGGCTTGAATACAGCACTTTACAAACAGGAATTAAATGTATCCTTTTACTATAACTTTCCTTTTTTTTTTACTCTAACATTCTTAGAGGAAGTCTAATATCTGACAGCTTGCTCTCTAACTTGCTGTGTCTTAATGTAGATAGTTTTAAATCTATAATCTCTCAAAAGGTTGATATAACTAAATTTAAATTATTTTCCACTTTTGGCTAACTTCTGGAAATTTTTTTTTCCTCTTTAGATATAGATGCCCTTGTAGGAGGAGAAGTGGGAGGACTGGAATTTGGCAAGTTACCATTTGGTGCCTGTGAAGATCCCATTAGGTGTGACTTTCATTATATCTTTTGAATTATGGGACTTTAAAAATTCTATTTGATATTGATTTTACTGTGTTTTATAATACTGCAGCCTCCTGGAATGAAGGTAGTACTGGAAATAGAGACCTACATGTAATAATCAGTCCATCTTTTTTTTTTCCTCTGTAACTTAAGAAGTAAAAGAGGCTTTAAAGTAATATGTAAAACATATATANTTCATCCACATTGTAGCGTGAATCAGTGTATCATTGCTTTTTGTGGCCATGTAATATGCTGTCCTATGGAACAGTGCTACATTTTACTTAACTCATCAGCTGACAAACACTTGGTTTACTTATAGCATGGTTTTTTCTTACAGACTTAAAAGGCCACCATTTGCTAAACCAGGTGCTTGCAGTCTTATTATATTATAAATCATGAACATTTTTAGCATACTTTTTTGGGCACATTTCCAGTTATTTACTGAGAATACAATTCTAGAAGTAGATTTGTTAAATCAGAGTATATATACATTATTAAAACATCAAATATATTGTATGTTTTGTTTCAGTGAACTCCATTTAGCAACTACCTGGCCTAACCTGACTGAAGGTATCATTGTGGATAATGATGTTTACTCGTAAGTATGTTAAAAATAGTACATTGAGAATCACAGATTTCAAAAGACTAAACTAACTGCCCAGTGGGTTAGCAATTTTTCTTTGAATCAGTTTCTGATATGGTTGTTTGCTTTTGTTTTTAAATGTCAGTTTTTAGACTGACTGATGTATATTAGAAATGTGTTTTAAGCTGTGGACTTTGGAGACAGGATCCTTAGTTCCAGGGTAACGAGCAGTGTGAATCTTACTTGGCGCTTAGCAAAGATGTCTCTAGTTAGTTTGGGAGTCAGTGCATAATTCTGTTGGACTTTTTGTAGCTGGTAAGAACATTTGATAAGGACTTTTAAGAGATGATGGTCATTAAAATATGTAGGAAGAACATTTGATTATTAAATGCCATAAATAACAAAACATCCATATCATATACTCCTGTGCAATGGAAAAATTGCACAGGAAAAAATTGAAAATTGCAGCAAGTGCTATGCCAGAAGAATGTGGGGAAAGAGGAATGTAATTTTGGTATCTTCTCATGCTTGATGCAAAACAGTGAGAAATAGGACACTTAAAAAAAAATAGTTAAAATAAATGTGTTCTATTTTCTGATGGTAAAAGTAACACAAGCTTTTAAAATCAGATAATTTAGATGGGTGTAAAGAAGAAAGATTACCTACAATTCTATTGCTTAAAAAATAACCAGTTAGCATTTAAGGGTATTTCTTTTTAAAGTATAAATTTATATATTAATTTGCTTTATTCATATAATACAGTTATTCATTAAATAGATGTAGATCTGTGTTGTCAATTTAAAATATTAAATTTTAAAATATTCTCTTTAGGTTATCATTGTATGTTACCTGATCAGAATCATTTTTATGCTTTTTGATTAGTTTGTTCTGATTTTGGTTTTTCCTTTTGTACTTTTTTGCTTAAGAATTTTGTCTTAAGGTTTTATTTTTAAAAACTCATCTAAATGGTCTTCTGCATGTGAATAGCAGTAAGTTTAAGGGAGGCAAAATGGATTGCTTGTCCTTCTATATAATGTTTTCATTAAGACTGCATTTTGGTAAATTTATGAACTTTGCAGATTGCTCTAAATAGGATCTTGTGTTTATCATTTTGCATTTTAGTGATTTGGATCCTATGCAGGCTCCCCATTGGTCTGTTAGAGTTCGAAAAGCTGATAATCCTCAGTGTTTACTAGGTAAGATATTTATGTTCCTTTCCCGAAATACCACATATTTGTCTATTCTCCAGATCAGGAACACTGGATGTATTCTTTATACTTTATTTCACCTATCTGAAAAATTTTTTTAAGTTCTTTACATTGTGACCTCCTTAGTTAAGATCATTAAAAATTAATCTTTGTCAACAGCAGTTACTCCTTCTGATTATTCTTAAATAATACTAGACTTTCTTGTCATTTAGTTTTAACCAGTCTACACCTCAAAATTCTCCTATGTTTTTCCAGGATCTGAGTTTTATTTTCCTAATGCTTTATGTCACTTCTCTTTTTCCTTCTGTGGCATACTCTGCTTCTTCCATTCTGGTTAGTGGAACCCCTTTTTGTCTTTTGTTATCCCTCTACGCTTGCAATATATGACAAGGATGAACACTGAATTTGATGATCTTATTAGAGCCTTTCTGTAGGGCTCTGTACTGTATCTGCAGATATATTTTCTGATAGAGGAAAAGAGGTGTAAATAATCTTGTACATGTCATAGGGATATTTGAAGTGAAATAACAATATGTGAAAGTGAAAGTCACTCAGTCATGTGTGACTCTTTGCAACCCCATGGACTATACAGTCCATCGAATTCACCAGGCCAGTCCTGGAGTGGGTAGCCTTTCCCTTCTCCAGAGAATCTTCCCAACCCAGGGATCGAACCCAGGTCTCCTGCATTGCAGGTAGATTATTTTCTAGCTGAGCCACAAGGGAAGCCCAAGACTTCTGGAATGGGTAGCCTATCCCTTCTCCAGCGGATCTTCCTGACCCAGGGATCGAACCAGGGTCTCCTGCATTGCAGGCAGATTCTTTACCAACTGAGCTATCAGGGAAACTCTGATATAACATTATAGAAATGTATTTGTATAACATTTAGAACATATAGAACATTTCTGTAACATTATAGAAATGTTATAACATTATAGAAATATTATAATATTATAGAAATACTTTTAAAACTATCATTGACTCTTCAGGTCATAATTATTATATCCCATATCTAGAATTATCTTTCTCTTCCTGCTTTTGTAGATAATGTCTCTTTCATGAAGTCTTCTGAACCCATCTCCTCTTTTCAGTCTTTTTCTCTCTTATATTTAGTGGATGTGAAAATTATTTTCTCCATTTCTGTGTTCATCCATGCCACATTTATTTCATACAATGTAATACGTTGCCATTCAGCTGATGGAGTTATTACTATTTATTGATGACAGTATTGGGGCATTTCCGTAAAGCTTTTTTACCTGAGCTCTGTATCATTCATCATGTTATTCATTAAATGCTAATTAGCATTTACGTATATAAGGTAAAATTCCTGCCATCTTTGTCTTGAGGTATAGGGAAGTAGTGAGGCTTCCCTGGTGGCTCAATGGGAAAGAATCTGCCAGCCAATGCAGGAGACGCTGAAGATGTGAGTTTGATCCCTGGGTTGGAAAGATGCCCTGGAGAATAAATGGCTACACACCAGTATTCATGCCTAGAAAATTCCATGAGCAGAGGAGCCTGGCAGGCTTTCCAGGAAGTTGCAGAGAGTCAGACACAACTTGGTGACTAAAACAATAAGAACATTGGGAGGTAGGTAGAGGGTTGATGCGAAATGTTTTAGAGTTGGATAGACCTTGTTTTAAATCCTAGATCCACCATCTTCATGAGAAAAGATACTATTTATCTTATTCAGGCCAATAGTAAGTGCTTAGTATTACTGTGTCCAATTATTTTTCCTTTCATTCTAGAGGGAATTATAAGAAAAAACTTGTAATATCCTGGGACATAGAGGGAAAGTAAAAGCAAGGCTACCTTTGAAATGGGATTAAGTTTTTGCATTGGGTGGAGAAACTGAATGGTTCTTTCTCTCTCTCTTTTTTTTTTAATGTCAAACTTAATGCATTGTTATGACCAGAATTGCAACAAGAGTGGCAGATGTCTCTCTCTTTTTTTTTAATACTGGGTGAAGACTAATCTCATGGCCCTCCTCAGACGTCAACCTCTTAACTGCAAGGGCAGGTAGATCATGCAAGAGTTCAATTTTTTTTTTAAATTTCTATTAGAATATAGTTGCTTTATGATGTGTTTCTGTTGTATAGCATAGTGAATCAGTTACATGTATACATATATCTCTTCTTTTAAAATTTCTTTTCTACTTAGGTCAGTGAAGAGCACTGAGTAGAGTTCCCTTGAATGTTTTTTTTTTCTGCCATATGTTGAAAGTAAATGTGAAGTCGCTCAGTCATGTCTGACTCTTTGCGACTCTATGGACTATACCCTGCCAGGCTCCTCCATCCATGAGATTTTCCAGGCAAGAATACTGGAGTGGGTTGCTATGTCCTTCACTAGGAGATTTTCCCGACCCAGGGGTTGAACTCAGGTCTCCGGCACCACAGACTCTACCATCTGAACCACCAGGAAAGCAATGTGTTAGTTAATAGCTTTTGTTAAAAGACATGTATCTTTATGTATAGGACTGACTTCTTTCAGTTACATTTCAAAAATGAGTAACATTTTTTCTGTGTAGGTGATTTTGTCACTGAATTTTTTAAAATTTGCCGTCGAAAGGAGTCAACTGATGAGATTCTTGGACGATCCACGTTTGAGGAAGAAGGGAGAGGTGACTTAACTTTTTCTCTTTTTTAAAGTTATTTTCAAATGTCTAACTCTTTCACACATTTTCCAGCAACTCTTCATCTATTTTTCTCATTCAGGTTATATTAGGGAATCACACTTTGATGAATTAAACAGCAACCATTTTCTCTTGGCTATACCCTGAGCTTAAAGCATTGTGTGATTAATAAGAAAATGTAAGATATTTTTAAAAACAGAGTTTTAGAGGTTTATTTTTTAAGTTCCTGGGCAGAAATTGTTACACCTTTGTTAATCATGCATCTGTATAAAGCTGAACATGTGTATTAATGAAAAGTCACTGATGAAAAGAGTGACTGAAGTGTTCTGTACAGTCATCAGTTTATTCATCACTTTAACCTGCTAAGGTCGGTGATGTAATATGTATTCGTTTCTATTCTTTTTATAGAAATTGCTGATATAACTCATGCTTTGTCAAAGTTGACAGAGCCTGCACCGGTTCCAATTCATAAATTATCAGTCTCTAACATGGTGCACACTGCAAAGAAGAAAATACGGAAACACAGAGGTGTGGAAGAATCACCACTGAATAATGATGTCCTCAATACTATTCTCTTGGTAACTAAATGTAATGTTTTTATGTGTCTGTATGCACACTCATTTATTATCTGTTCAGTCCTATCTGTGTGGCAGGATGGGGATAAAAAATGAGTAAAACACAGTCTCCACATTCAGAGTTGCCACTGGTGTAGTTGGAATAAGAAAAATGAACAGTAGTTACAATACCGTTTTACATGTAAGAATTCTGGCAAAGGGCCTGTGAGAACACAGCAGAGGGGTGCATCTGTCTGTCTGAGCAGTGGGAATCAGGGAGAGCTTCACAAAGAGGGGACAGTTGAGCTAGTTAGTCATAAATGGATGAAGGTTTAGAAGTGGATGAATTGCAGAGGCCTGAGAGAGCATGTTGGATAATCTGGTAGATTGCAGGGTACTTCCCAGAGACGGGTCAGGGATGAGACTGAAGAGTAGCTGGTGAAGTGCTTGCTGAAGCATGGAACTTCATCTTACAGTTTAATGCCACTTTAAGCAGGAGGTTGACATGATCAAAATGGTATTCTTGAAAACTTTATAGCAAGTACTAGAAGGGACTAGGGTGTCTCCTAGGTATAGGTTGGTGGAACAGGTCCAGCCCAGGAACCATACACACCAAGGTTAATCCTGATTTGTTGTTTGACTTTGAACAAGCCATTTAACTTCAGTTTCTTCATTTGAAGTGAATCTAATAAAAGCCTGTGAGGTTGTTGGATGCATTAAAGGACCTTCTGTTACACTGGTATTTAATAGAACTTTGCTAAATCATAGCTATTCTTACCATAATTGTAGTTACAGTCTTACTTCTGATAACCTGTGCATTAAGACATTCTTGGGAAAAACCTTTTAAGAGTAGTGCAATGAAAAGAATATAGGACTTGAAAACTTGAAGTTAATTTTAGACATTCTTGGGAAAAACCTTTAAGAGTAGTGCAGTGAAAAGAATATAGGACTTGAAAACTTGAAGTTAATTTTAGCCCTGCTATTTATCTCAGCAAGACTTTTTAGCCAGATTTTTAGTTTGTTTATTTGTAAGAGATGTGGGCACTGATACATAGCTCAGGTAGTGGTATGAAAATAGGATACTGTGTGTAAATGTGCTTACTAGTGGATGTTGACACTTGGTTGTTCCTCTCCTTAAGAAGAAAAATCTCTTCAACATGTTCTGTTCAGTTCAGTTCAGTTCAGTTTCTCAGTTCAGTTCAGTTGCTCACTCTTTATGACCCCATGAATCACAGCACGCCAGGCCTCCTTGTCTGTCACCAACTCCTGGAGTTCACCCAAACTCATGTCCATCGAGTCAGTGATGCCATCCAGCCATCTCATCCTCTGTCGTCCCCTTCTCTGCCCCCAATCCCTCCCAGCATCAGGGTCTTTTCCAATGAGTCAACTCTTTCCATGAGGTGGCCAGAGTATTGGAGTTTCAGCTTTAGCATCAGTCTTTCCAGTGAACACCCAGGACTGATCTTTAGGATGGACTGGTTGGATCTCCTTGCAGTTGAAGAGACTCTCAAGAGTCTTTTCCAACACCACATTTCATAAGCATCAATTCTTTGGCACTCAGCTTTTTTCACAGTCCAGCTCTAACGTCCATACACGACCACTGGAAAAATCTCTTGAGCATGTTCTGTTCAGTTCTGTAGTACATGGCAGAGTATGCAAAGGAATTACATGTCAGCGGTACCACAAAACACTTGGGGGAGATTAGTGATTAAAGGATTCAAAATGAATTTCTGTAGAGAAGGCCCCTTCTTAAGGATATATCCTTAAGAGATTTTATTCCAATTATGTAGCTCAGTTGTATGCACTGCAATTTTTTTTTTAACTACTCTACACACCCTCACATATGTACCCTCACCCTCACATAAATCCTCACATGTATTAACAGAAATCATGTAGAAAAGATACATCAGTCATTACAGGTTTAGTCTGCTTACCACTTTCTGTAAGTATCTCGTAAGATAAAATTATGGGTCTTTAATGTCATACCTGTAGCATTTCATATATGAAAACCTGTGCGTTGTATTTCTCTATGGAGCCTCACAAATGTTTGGGTGTTTAAAATTTTCTTTTATAACTTTATCTATTTAATAATAACACTTAAAAAAAATTAATGACCTTGGATGAGCCTGATATCATAGTGCACAGATTCTGGTTTTGCATTCTGTGAACTAAACAATTCACAGAACCTGGTGGTTACATTTAAGAAAAATCTGATTTTAAAATTGACTAGTCACTCTGTTTTTTGGAGAAAAATAGAAAATATTTGAGATAGTGTAGAACCAACTGGCCAATACAGTAAGAGCATTCTCATTGTTTTAAAAACACAAGTGTTAAAATGTCAAATGGTGTTTATAAGAATTACAAGAGTCTGTAAAGTAAGAAATTTTTGAAAATGTGATTATTTTCTTTCTTTCCCATAAGTTCTTATTCCCTGATGCTGCTTCTGAGAAACCATTAGATGGGACTTCTTCAACAGACAATAGTAATCCTCCACTAGAGAGTGAAGAATATGTAAGTTAATTAATGTTAAATATTTTAAATCGATTGAATTTCTAGAGATTTTGCTATATTTCTAGCAACAGTCATGAAATCTACCTCACAACAATGACTACTGTAAACAGTTTTATGTCTCTGTACCTGTCATTTAAGCTCATCCTCAGTTTAACAAAGACTTGGATGAGGAAAACATGATAATTTTCTAGCATTCACTATGAAACTTTCTCTGTTGTGAAATAAGGATCTTTTTATTGTAAAAATCACCTTAGGAAAACTTGAGTGACGATCATGGCCTCCATTCAGTGACCTACTATAGAACATTAACATAGGTACATATTTTGGGTAAAAGAAGTTTTCTGGAAATAATGAAAAAATATACTATGTATGGTTATAGGATATCCTTCAGTTTAAACTTTTCATAAGTCATCAAATTTATGTTTTGCAATGGGTTTTTCTTTGTATTTCAAAACTAGACAGAGAGTAGAAAATTGTTTAATGAAGTAACATGTAAAATGAAGTAAAATTTTCATGTTTTCCTTTTTGAAGTCTTTGATAAATTGAGAAATAAGTTTAAATGACTGGTGTAGAGATATATCAAATTGTTAGCAGTACTGTTAGGAAGTGATTTCATGAAGTGAGAAAGAAAAGCAGGGCTTTACATTTTTAGTTTATACAGTTGTGATTTTATGTTTTTGATTTTGGCAAGCATGTATTCATTTGTAATTATAAGATTTTTATAACACATAAATTTAGAGTATATCTTAAAGATTTCACACAAGAAACTTAAGCTGTACCTTTAGCCTCACTAAAATATTGTGTCACATTTTGATCCTTGTAGAGATCTTGAAAACATGGAGCTGCCTAAGAAAAATTGAGGCAATAATGTTTTAGACATTTGATAAAAGCCTGATTAATTTCAGGTATTAAAATCTCTACCTACACAGTTTCTGATTATACATGTAAATATATTGTTAACAAGTTTTGTTTGTTTCTATTTTGTTAAATTTAGAATCTCTACAATCAGTTCAAATCTGCACCGTCTGATAGTTTAACATACAAGTTGGCTTTGTGTCTTTGTATGATCAATTTCTACCATGGAGGACTGAAAGGAGTGGCACATCTCTGGCAGGAGTTTGTTCTTGAAATGCGTTTCAGATGGGAAAACAACTTTCTGGTTCCAGGGTAATAATTTCAGTTCCCGATTGCAGATAGTATTTTTATTTATTCACAAAATTTGACTTCTGACTCATTAATTCTCCTCTTGGAGGAAATCTGCCCCAAGAAAATGATAAGAAACTTAGGATATGATTTCTGTTCATTGGTGTTCACTATAATAGGAAGAAAAAATTAAATATCAGACATTAAGTTAGTTCAGTTGCTCAGTCATCTCCGACTCTTTGTGACCCCATGAACTGCAGCACGCCAGGCTTCCCTGTCCATCACCAACTCTCGGAGTCTACTCAAACTCATGTCCATCGGGTTGGTGATGCCATCTGACCATCTCATCCTCTGTCGTCCCGTTCTCCTCCCACCTTAGATCTTTCCCAGCATCAGGGTCTTTTCCAATAAAGAGTGGTTAAATAAATCATCATGTATTTCTATAATGGAGAGTTTTTTCCAAGAATCCCTATTAACATAGAAGATTATCACAACATTTATAGTAAAGTAGACTGTAGTGTTATGTATACAGTGCTTTCAACTATACTGATAGAAAATATATAGAATTTATATAGAAATACATGTAGAAAAATAATTGGAAAGAAATATAACAAAATGTTAACAATAGTTTAGTTGGAGGGAAAACATCTTTAGAGTTCAGAAGTTTGGGTGTTAAATATTACCTATAATTTTTTTATATAGCTTATGTTGACATTTCATTTAAGGAGTTTAGCATATATGTTGATACTGTATAGGTTAACGTTCATTTGCCCATCCTACTCAAACTTAAGGGAAGAGAATCATATTGGTAATACAAAATGGTAACTGATCCAAAAATGTTTACTCCTAAGTCATTTGCCAGCCTGTACTTAACTGGATTCTCTCTTGGCTAATTACTGGGAACCACCTCATTTAGATTAGAGGAAATCCAGGCTCCCTTCAGCAAAAGAGAGGTGGAGATCAATGGATTTTGTATTGAGAATCTACCATAATGATTGAGAACTGAATAAATAGTATAACTTCCTTTGTAGTGTTTGAAAGACTGCATGCTAGCTACTTCCTAGGGGAGATTTCAAGGCTTTAAATTTTTAAAGTTTCTGTTAGCTTGAGAGCTATCACTATTATGTTGTTGAGTTTTGTCTGTTGTACTTGCTGTTGGTAAATTATGGACTAGGAGAATAAAATAAATTTTGATCTTTTAATTTTATTTGCTCCATCTAAGTTGCCTGATTTGTAGAAGTCTAGTTTTGCTTTCTTATCTATGTGGTTTAAATATATGGTGGTATAAAAATATGTATATCTGAAGCAATTCTACTGATAAGCTTTTTTCTACTACTTTATTTTATAGATTAGCAAGTGGACCCCCAGATCTGAGATGCTGTTTACTGCATCAGAAGCTACAGGTAAAAAATTTCCCAGTGGCAGTATATAATTTGTGACAGTGGTTAGGTCAAGTTATTCTGACATTAAATATAATAATAGATTATAAGCTGTTTTCATTGTGCTGCTATAGGTTACTTAAGTCACTGTCATTCACACCAAGGTCCAGGGAAAGGGTGGAGACTGAAAAGAAAATATTCAGGCACCGGATAAATTTTAACTGTAACTGTCACTGGTGGAACAGCAGTTTCCTCAGTCCTTGTCCTTGCAAAGGAAAAAATTCATTCAAGAGATAAAGAGCAGTTTTAAGCAGCAGCAGTTTTGTTAAGCAAAGAGAACATAAGCTCCCATGAAAGGATGAGAATGGGCAGTCTAGAAACCAGAAACTGCCTTGAAGTTGGGGTAGGGTTGGTTTTCAGAGTGGTGGAAATTCTCTTCCTGTGTCTTGTGTTATTTGACAAGTTGATTGACAGCTTTAGCTTATATAACTTGTATCCTTGTGCACAAGTGTTTACCCATAAGCACCCAAGCAAAACGCCAGAGGGTGGGCAGAAACTTCAATGCTGGTTTATTACAAGCACAGTGTAATGAGCCCTGGGTTATTACTTTGAGTCACCTTTAGGTCTTGGTGCACCTGTGCTGGCAATTTTTGTCTTGCTTACTCCTAATAAGGCTGGTAACTTAGGGATCCTTGACCACAAAAGCGAGCGTCTCTGGGTATGTTCTGATCACCAGTGTCCAGGAAGGGGAAGGAAAAATAACTGTCCAGGATATGGCTGGAACCCATGCATGTCTGACTAACAATTCATATATAATAATGAAATAATAAATAATTTTGTTTCTCTTTTCTTAAGATGTTAAATTGTTGTATTGAAAGAAAGAAGGCACGTGATGAGGGGAGAAAGACAAGTCCTTCAGATAATGTGACTAATACGTATTTAGGGGATGCTGGAAAATCTGGAGATCAGCTGGGGCCAGATAATTGGAGAGAGGCAGATAAGGACAAAGGAGAGGTGGGAAAATCATGGGATTCTTGGAGTGACAGCGAGGAAGAGTTTTTTGAATGCCTAAGTGATACTGAAGAACTTAAGGGAAATGGACAAGAGAGTGGCAAGAAAGGAGGACCTAAGGAGATGGCAAGTTTAAAGCCAGAAGGACGACTCCATCAGCATGGGAAACTCACACTGCTACATAATGGAGAACCTCTCTACATTCCAGTGACCCAGGTGGGACGGAGACTGGTTCTTTAAGTTGTGTTGTTGTTGTTGTTTATATAACTTTATCCTAGTAGGAGATGATTACTTTGGATAAAGGCACTTCTTTAAACAGTCTGTGTCTAAAGATCTATAGATTTGAAATCTAAATGAACTATTGGGGTTTTTAGGTCTACTATTTGTGCAGCTGAGAAATGTTTTGAAGTTTCAGTAGATAGTACTTCATCATATATACAGTGACTTATTAGTTCTTCAGGTGTTTAAAAAAAAAATCCAAAAATATTGGTGGGAAGAACAAAAGTAAAAATGCTTGATTTATGTAATTAGTTCTAATCTGTTCAATATATAGTTTGAACACATTTTATACCATTAGGAAATGGAATAGCAACAGCTTAAGACCTAAGGAAAAGCAATGGTTTTGGGGTTTTTTTTGGTTGTTTTTTTTTTGCATAGGTAATAAGTAAGTATATTTTATTGTGAAAATCTCAATCTAGAAAAAGTGAAAGTCACCACTCATTAATTCTAGTTCTTATCTGTAGAAATAACCATTATTATTGGTTTGGGTTATAGTTTTTTATACCTATTTCTGTGCATTGATGTATGTACACGTATGCATATGTACATAGTTTTGTGGATTTTTAAAAATCTGTGTATTGATATGTAGCTTTTTAACCTAAAAGCTTGAAGATCTCTTCATGTCCTTACATATAGATCTACTTCATCTCTTTAATTGTTATATAATATTCCACAGCATGGAAGAGCCATAGTTTATTTTAACTCTTCCTCTCTTAATGCATAATGTTATTTGAAGTTTATTGCTATTATCATGCTACAGTATAAATTCTTGTTTTTCAGTATTATCTGTTTCATATATGAGTGTTTCTCCAAGGGAGAGATGGAATTTCTATATAAACAAATATATAAGATATAAAATTCCTCTTCAAAAGGGCTGTACCTACTTTATACCCCTTCATTGATGAGCATAGGAATAAGGGAGTACCACTATCTCCCCAACTTTCTTTTCACACTTCCTTCCTTCCATATATATGTGTTGAGTACCTAGTATATGCCAGCCACTGTCTTGGGACTATAGGATTTTAGTAGCAAAATTATATAGTACATTTATTGAGTTCATGTTACTTGTATTCATACTTTATTTAATTTTTTACAAAAAACTGACATTACCAGTCATAAAAGCTTTTGCCAATATGATGGGCAGAAGTGGTATCTCAATGTTCTAGATTGTATTTCTCTGATTTTTGATGAACCTTAGTGTCTTTTTAATATGTTTACAGCTATCCTTTCCTTCCCTATAAGTTGTATTCCATTTTTCTTTTAGGTTGATGTTCTATTCTTATTGATTTATATGAGTCCTTTATATTTTAAATATAAATAATCTGTTATATACATTGTATATGTTTTCTCCTAGTTATTTTAAAAACATGTCTATTTACTTACCTATTGAGTTATAAATTATAACTAAAGTACACAAACTTCAAGTGAATAGTTTGAGCTTTTTCATATTTAGAGACCCATTTAACTACTATTCATATCAAGATACGAAAAATTCTCATCATCCTAGAATAGCAATGATCAATAGAACCTTCTTTGAAGATGAACATGAGTATTTTGTGCTATCCAGTACTATAGCCATTATCTTTCTATATGTAGCTGTTAAGTACTTGAAATGTGGCTACTGAGAAACTGAATTTTTTATTTAATATAATTTCCTAAAATTTAAATAGCCAAATGTATGGAATGCCATAGCCTAGTATTCCCCTCCAGGTTAACTGTTTTTATAACTTTTATCAGCATAGGTTAGTTTTATCAGTTTTTGAATATCATCAATGGAATCATACTTTGCTTGCTCTTTGTGTGTAAATGGAATTGTGTACACTCGTGTTGTCCATTTTTAACTACCATCTGTGAGATTCTTCCATGTCATTACATGAATCAATATATGTGCGTGTTTTATTACTTTATAGTATTCTATGAATATGCCACTCAATTCTTACAATATAGTGTTTATCCATTCACCTGTTGGCTTCCCTGGTGGCTCAGTTGATAAAGTGTCTGCCTGCAATGTGGGTGACCTGGGTTTGATCCCTGGGTTGGGAAGAACCCCTGGAGAAGGAAATGGCAACCCACTCCAGAATTCTTGCCTGGAGAATTCCATGGACAGAGGAGCCTGGTGGGCTACAGTCCATGGGGTCACAAAGAGTTGGACATGACTGACTGACTAACTTTTACTTTTTTCATTCACCTGTTGATGGAATTTGAGTTGTTTATAGCTAGAATCATTATAAATAAATGAACATTCTTACAAGTTGAATATTTCTTTTGGATATATTCTTAAGAGTAGAATTGTTGGGCCATGTGGTAGCAACATGTTTGAATTTCAGTAGATATTGCTAAACAGTCTCCCAAAGTGGTTGAATTAATTTATATTCCCTCCAGCAGTACAAAATAATTGTGGTTTATGCCACATAATCACTTATAATTGGTTTGTCAGGGGTCTCAGCACTACTCCCAGGTTTGACGATTTGCTGGGAGGACTTATGAAGTGAAGTGAAGTGAAGTCGCTCAGTTGTGTCCGACTCTTTGCGACCCTATGGACTGTAGCCTACCAGGCTCCTCCCTCCATGGGATTCTCCAGGCAAGAGTACTGGAGTGGGTTGCCATTTCCTTTTCCAGGGGATCTTCCAGACCCAGGGATCAAACCCAGGTCTCTCGCATTCCAGGCAGACGCTTTAAGCTCTGAGCCACTAGAGAAGCCACTAGGGAGGACTTATAGGACTCAGTATATAATCGTGCTCACAGCTGTAACTTAATACAGCAAAGGGATGCAAAGCAAAATCAGAAGAAAGGAAATGGCACATGGGAAAAATTTCAGAGGATATCAAGCACAAGCTTCCAAGAGTCTCCTTGCAGTATAGTCAAACAAGATGCACTTAACTCCAGCAATTGGTTGTGACCACATGTAAATGTTGTCTACCAGGGAAGCTTGTCAGGGGCTCGCTCAGTGGTCAGGGTGTTTATTGGGGCTGGTCACATGGCACCTTCTGCCTAGCATGTGCCAAAATTCCAGATTCCCAGAAGGAAAGTAGATGTTTAGCATAAACTATATTGTGTGCACAAAATTTAGGCATGTTGTTGTTGTTTAGTCTCTAAATTATGTCTGACTGTTTAGTGACCCCATGGATTGTAGCCCACCAGGCTTCTCTATCCATGTGTTCTCCCAGGCAAGAATACTGGAATGAGCTGCCATTTCTTTCTCCAGGGGATCTTCCCAACCCAGGGATCAAACCCAGTTCTCCTGTGTCTCCTGCATTGCAGGAGGATTCTTTACCACTGAGCCACCAGGCATAATAAACCATTTTTATCAGTTCTGAATATGGTGGGACTCTGCCAAAATCCCTGTTCCCAGAAGCCAGCCAAGCCAGCCAACTTTGCAAACAGGCCTTTCTGAGGAGAGTTAATCTAAGGCCTGCTATGTTAACTCTTCTCTGCACACATTTTTTTAAAAGGTATTTTGTGATGCTTTAATGAAAGGAAATATATGTAATATATTTTTCATTATTAAACAACTGTAGGAATTCACTAAAGAAATACCTCAACCACAAACATATAGCATGGATAGAAGGAAATAAGTTAAGGCATATAACTAATAAACAAAAGATCTATTATTAATATTAGACATGGTATTTTAAGGCAAAGCAATATTTTAGATTAAGTTTACTGCATAATATAAACAGAATAATACACAAGTCACAATTTAATAGATATGCAAGAAGAAATAATAAAACAAAAATCATAGTATGTGATTATAACATCCCTTCCTATTTTTATTTTTTTAAACTTTTAATTGAAGGATAATATTTTTACTATGTTGTTACTTTTATTTTTTATGATTTTTACAAATATTTTGTTTATTTTAGTGAAACTGGTACAGACACTGTCAAAACCCATATCCCAGGCCAAAAAGTATAAAATAAAAAAGAGCAGTGTTCTGTTGTATACACTTGTGCACGAATAACTTTTAACTGCTAAGGAAAACTAGATCTTTTCTGGGATCTTCTGACGAGATTTTTCTTTCATCTTAAAATGCTTCTCTTCAGTGAAGCCATCTTTGGAGTTAAGTCATTATTCTCTGTCATTTTGACTCCCAGCTGGATATTCCTCTTCTTTTGGTCCAGACCCTCAGATTTTAAAAGTAGCTTCAAGTTAAAGAAAGGTCATTTTCCACAGTTCTGTTTTCTGAAAAACTTCCATCTCCCACTGAAATTCATAGTGCAGGAGTGAAGCAATCACATGCTAGAACTTCAGGGCCAATTGGAAATTGATTCGAACACTTGCATTAGTCAGTCTTATTTATCACAAGCCTGCAAATGCACAGTCCTGGAAAAGGCGGGATCTCTATGCACACCTGTAATTTTTAAAAAGGAGAGGGGGCTGAGGTTTGATCACCAAAAATCAACACAATGAAAAGAAACAATAATGAATAATGGGCACTAGAATTCAAATTACCAGATGTTTTAAAGAGATGGGGTGCTAGTTTCAATTCTGTTTTGAACACCACATTACAAAAGAGCTATTTTTAAAAAAAGGATTGAAGGGAAAGAAAAAAAAATTAAAAGAATAAACTGTTGAATGACCCCCTGTTTGTTCTCGATAAACTTCAATCACATCTTCCTCCATTCCCAGTTCTTTTGGAGTGTGATTATCAGCAATTTTCTGACCTTGAAAGAGAAACCTGAGTGAATTCGTGGGAACTCTCTGTCTTTGACAATATGATTCTTTGAGTTTCTTGAGATGTGTTGTCATTTTCAGTTTGAAGTGAATCTATGCTGTCTGATGACTCTGAGTTTAATATATTCTCCTTCCTTATCCCCCAAGTCCTTGAAGGTTTTGCTTTCTGGTCAGACTTGGTGACGGTGGCTTCCCCCGGGGTCTCCGCACATCAGCGGCCTCGGGTAGGTAGAACCTCACTCCAAGATTTACAACTCCGTCTCTCTACCCGATAGTACAACACAACGGCTGGAGGGACTTCCTCTATGCCTTCCCTATGTTATTATTTTTAATGTACACAGTTTATAATTCAAGGGCCAGGGCTTTCTCCCAGACTCAAGTTTATAAATTCTCAATTGACTTGTGAGGCCAGTAGGAGTACTTCTTATCTAATTTGATTTCTGGAGAGACTTCATTCAAGTCCTTAGTGGTCAGCTGATCAAATGGAATTATGTTCCTCATCTTCTCCAACTCTTTCTCATAGTCCTGAATCCTTATCTTTGGGAGAGACAAAAACTCAGCACAGCTTTTCACATCTTTTCTTCAGCGTCCACCTGGGCAGTGTATTTATCCTCTGGTATAGGAACCTTTGGACTTGGTATCTCAGCTGGTAAAGAATCTGCCCGCAATGCAAGAGACTCTGGTTCGATTCCTGAGTCAGGAAGATCCCCTGGAGAAGGGATCCACTACCCACTCCAGTATTCTTGGGCTTCCCCTGGTGGCTCAGTGGGTAGAGTCCACGTGCAATGCTGGAGACCTGAGTTTGATCCCTGGGTTAGGAAGCTTCTCTGGAGGAGGGCATGGCAACTCCAGTATTCTTTCCTTGAGAATCCCCATGGACAGCGGAGTCTGGCAGGCTACAATCCATGGGGTTGCAAAGAGCTGAACTGAGCAACTAAGCGCAGCAGAGGAAACTTTAGGGCATTAAACTTCTTCTCAAAATCATCCACCAAGGTAGCTTTTGCCACGTTTGCCTTGTAGTAAGCCCGGTCGATGGAAGGTGGCTTCTCAGGCAGAGTAGCCAACCTGGAAGTGAGGGTCTTATTCCAGGACTTCAAGGAGTTAGCCACGGCCTTCTGGTTTCGGGGGATGATCCCCCTAAAGCTATCTAGTCAGTGGCTTTTAGAGCAGGTTTCCATCCATCCTTCTTAAGAACCTTCACCAACCCCAGGTGGCCCACTAATTGGAGGATAATTGCTTCACAGTGTTGTGTTAGTTTCTGCCATGTATCAGCATGAATCAACCATAGGCATACACATGTCCACTCCCTTCTCTGTACTCTTCATAATTTCAGTCATTTTAATTTTTGCCTTTCTAGTGGTTGTTTGGTACTGTCTTAACGTTTTCATTTCTCTGATGAATAATAATACTGAATACATTTTCATATATTTATTGCCCATTTGGATATTTTCCTGGTGAAGTGACTGTTCAAGACCTTTACGTATTTTTCAAAAGTTAGTTGTCTTTTTTCTTATTGCTTTATAAGAATTCTTCACATATTTTCAATCTGAGTCCTTAGTTATATGTGTATATGTGTGTGTGTGTGTGTAACAATTTCTCCTAGTCTATGCATTGCTTATTCACTTTCTTAATGATGCTTTTTGTTGAATAGACATTCTTAATTTTAATAAAGTCTGATCTACCAATATTTTTCTAATGTAGATACTGCTTTTGTGTCCCATTAAGAAATTAACTACCCTGAGGTCCTGGAGATAGTCTTGTGTTGTATTCTGGAAGGTGTATAGTTTTGCCCATCGTATTTATGTTTGTGATCCATCTTAGATTGACTGTGCTTGGTGTAAAGAAGAAGTTAAGATTCTCTTTTTCTGTAAGGATGTACAGTTGTTTTCCAACATCATTCTTAAAAAAGACTTACCTTTTTCATGGAGTGGCAGTGATGTTTTTGTCTTAAATCATGTGACTGCATGTGTATTGGTTTATTTCTGGACTGTTCTGTTAGTCCCTTTGTTTATCCTTATGTCAGTAATGTACTGTTCTTATTACTGTAGCTTTATAAAAATCTGTCTGTCTTGTCTTTTCTGACTTTGTTCTTCAAGATTATCTTGGCTATTCTTTTCATTTTTATGTAAATTTGGAAAGCTATCAGTTTCTACATACAAAATTATCCTGCTGAGGTTTTAATTTATTAAATTAGATTTAGCATTGCATTGAGTTGGAGAGAATTGACCTTTTAACAATACTGAGTCTCATAACCACGAAATGTCTTTCATTTTATTTAATGTTTCTTTTACTTTGCCTTATCAGTGTTTTTTAGTTGTTATTTTAAAGAAAAGATTTATTTGACTGTGTCATCTTTGTTGCGATACACAGATCTAGATCTTCATGGCTTCATGCAGGATCTTTCATTGTGGCACATGGACGCTCTAGTTGCAGCTTGTGGGCTCTTTGGTTGTAGCATGCAGACTCCAGTGTGTGGACTCAGTAGTTGTCAGACAGACTTAGTTGCTCTGCGGCACGTGGGATCTTAGTTTCCTGACCAGGGATCGAACCTGTGTCCCCTGCATTGCCAGGCAGGTTCTGGCAGGCAGACTGGACTCACCAGGGTCCCTGTTTTTTAGTTTTTAATAATAGAGGTTTTTGTATATCTTTTATTAGGTTTATGTCCCAGTGTTTGTGATTTCTCAAATAAGGTAAATGGTGTTTTTAAATTTAATTTTTGACTTTTCCCCTGATATATAGCAATAGTTGATTTTGCTGTGTATTGACTTTGAATCTAGAAATCTAATTACATTCACTTATTTCTAGTAGTTTGTAGATTATTTAGAGTTTTCTATATACACAGTCATGTTGGCTGTTAATATAGACAATGTGAATGATGTTTTTCTGAACTGTACACTTTTGGATTCTCTTTCGTGTCTTATTGCACTGGCTAGGACCTCAGGTACAGTCTTGAATAATGGACATCCTCCTCTTAATTTCAGAATGAAATCATGTGACTATCTTTGAGTGTATGTGATGTATGTATCATTTATTTTATGAAGGAGATTCCTATTCCTAGTTTCTGAGAGTTTATATCATAAACAGGTATTGTATTTTATCAAATGTTTGTCCTGCATATTGAAATAATCATAAAATCATTGAGTTCTAAATGAAATAATGTATGATAAGTGAATGATACCATGTTTAATTCAAAATAACCACTCAATTTTTAGCTATTATTTTCTGAGAACTTTTTCTTATATAAGACATAAGAGGCTAGTATTGCTTCCCAGGATGCAAGGATTTACTTAAAAGTTTTTGTGACTAGTTTTTGTATTCTGAAATGGGTTGATCACTTGTAATAGTAGTGCAGTGGGATATTGGGATGCTTGTTTGATAATTTGAAACATGGATGCTGTTAGCTTTATTTCCTTGCTCATATTGTTTCTTTGTGAGGTGGCTGTTAGTTATGACATTAATTTTGTTTGTTTGACAGGCCTAATCTTTTTGCTTCTTTATATGTTTTAAAAGTAAATTATGTTTTAGGTACTTCATCACTAACATTTAGTATTAGGACAAATATTCTAATACTGGAAACCAAGTACTTATTTTTTCTAATTTTGTTAGGGTGCATGCAGTTGATACTGAGATCTTGTGGCACAGACAGTTTTTGGAATCTGGCAGAACTAGATTTATAGCCTGGTACCAGCAATTATTATTACTAGAATCGCTAGTACAAGCTATATTCTTTTCTGAGCCTTGTTTATCTCTCAGAAAATACATTAGTTTTCATTTTCTAGAATTTTATATAAATTTTATATAATTATAGTAACTTTTTTGTGTGTGGGAAGTCTTTCAGCATAATTATTTTGAGATTCATGTATGTTGTGGAGGATCTTTTGAAGCAGGAGTTCTTAAGTAGTGGATTAGAACCAAACTAATAGCTTTCAAAGTCAGCATCAGATAGATATCCTAGATTCTTTTTAGTTTGCCACTTTTATGACATTGGACAAGACACTGTCCCCACACTGTTTCACTGCATGCTAAAATGCCCAGTTCACTTCTCAGTGATGAGATCATGTACATGAGAAAGCTTTGGGTATATTCAGATGTGGTACATGTAAGAATTACAGTCCTAGGCTTCCCTGGTGGCTAAGAATCCACCTTGCAATGCAAGGGACACCAGATTGGTGCCTGGCCCGGTTAGGATCCCACATGCGGCGTGGCAACAAAGCCAATATGGCCACTAGTACTGAGCCCTGGCTCTAGAGCTGCACGCTGCAAGTCCTGAAACCCATGTGCCTAGGGCCTGTGCTCTGCAACAAGAGAGGCCGCTGCAGTGAGAAGCCAGGGGACCACAACTAAGAGTAACTACCGCTCACTGTAACGTGCAGCAACGAAGACCCAGCATAGCCAGAAAAAGATAAGTCTTAAAAAGGAAGAAGTGTAGTCTTCATGCTACTTGCCACTTGTATTCCTCTTGATCATGTTTTTCACTTACATTTTGTCTGAGTTCCCATGTGGGAAGGGTAATCTGTACCTTCTTTCAGTCTCTTCCTTTCCTTCGGGAGGAGGTGAAAGGACAATGAAAAGTAGTTTCTTTTCATGGAAATAATGAGGGAGTCTGCTCTTGAGTATATTACTTCATTGGAGATTCATATAACTTTTGAATTTGACTGAGGAATTTTGATATCATAGGGAAAGTAAAGTAAAAAGCTTATGATACAACCTAAGTATTTTGTCTATAATTGCAAATGTTTATTGAGTTTGTGCTCAAATCTGTTCTTTACAGCAGTGGATCACATAAAACTGGGGTAATTGCTCAAGGTAACAGATCTGGGATTCAAATACAGGCATGTTGCTTCTAGACACCAAGCTCTTAACCACTCTGTCATGCTGCCTTACCAATTATTACTCACCGCCAAGTATCAGTGACCTTAAAAGTGATATAGGTTCATTATAGAGACAACAAAACAAAAACTCACAGTTCCATAATCCAGAGGTAATCACAGTTAAAGTACTTCCTTGCCCTTTTTTCCCTGTATCCAACCATTTCCCTGTTATATTGTACATTCAGATTCTTTGAATTTTCATGCTGTTGTAAATGATACTACAGTGATATTTCTAGAAGTGGAATTATTGGGTCAGAATGCATGATCATAAATGCTTGCCATGTATTTGTGGCCAGATTGTTGTTCAGGAAGATAGATCTTCTCTGCAGCAGTGTTTGAAAGTGCCCCTGTAGGGTTGTTTCAAAAATGAGGATAACAAGGGAAAAAGTTACTTTCACAAGAAAAAAAGTTCCTTTCTTCTGTTTGTTGCTGTGCTTTGAATGCTGTACCTTCACCTTTCTTCTACTTTATTTCTGAAAGATATCTGTGAAAATTATCTCTGTGGCAGAGGTTCTCAACTGGGAGCTGTGTTTGGCCTCCCAGGGGTATTTGGCAAGGTCTGGAAACACTTTGGATTGTCATGAGGTGGAGTGGTAACACAGGTGGTAGAGGTACTACTACAATAGGCAGGAGCAGAGATATGCTGCTAAACATCCTACGGTGCATAGAAGAGGCTCCGCAACAGAGAATTATCCAGTCTAAAACGTCAGTAATATGAGACTGAGAAAAAACTTGCTTTATAGTAAGCTCCTGAAATCTAGAAGAAATCCATTTATTGACAAGACACTTAATTCTGCTGTGTCTTATCCTATTATCTAAGAATAAAAGAGCCCGTGATTTTCTGGTTTTAACAACAAAGCAGGCAACATTTGTTTGGTTAGTCTCTGACTTGTTAAGTTCTTCATATTTCAAATATAAAATCTAATGGAATCAGTTCTTAGAGAACTTTTGTCAACCCCTTTGAGCAGTTTTGAAATGTTTCTGTCACTTTCTTAATGATTCTACAGTTGTTGCTTCCTTTAGAGCCTTGGCTGCTGTTTCATTTGGGGTTGCCATTAAAATATAGAATGTCTCTTATTCCCAAAGTAAAAAACAACCAACTTCTTGTGGGAACTGATCATCTCAACGTGTTTGGAACCTAAACTCAGTGCAACTCCTCCAACATAAAACATAGTTATTTAGGGGCTTTTACTTGGTGCTCAGTTCATTTGCCTTTATTTTCATACATATATCAATTTTCTTCTTTCACTAGTTACAATAAAAACCTTGTTGCAAGTAATAATGACATTCATAAAAATATTTAGGACTTCATTTCTTTATCATTGTTGTTATTCAATCACTCAGTCATGTCTGACTCTTTACAACCCCATAAACTGCAGCATGCCAGTCTTCCCTGTCCTTCACTATCTCCTGGAGTTTGCTCAAATTCATGTCCATTGAGTCAATGACGCCATCCAATCATCTCATCGTCTATCACCCCCTTCTTCTCCTGCTCTCAGTCTTTTCCAGCATCAGGGTCTTTTCCAGTGAGTCAGCTCTTCACATTAGGTGACCAAATTATTGAAGCATCAGCATCAGTCCTTCCAAAGAATATTCAGGGTTGATTTCCTTTAAGATATCATCACTGACTCGATGGACGTGAGTCTGAGTGAACTCCGAGAGTTGGTGATGGACAGGGAGGCCTGGCGTGCTGCAATTCATGGGGTTGCAAAGAATCGGATACGACTGAGTGACTGGACTGGACTGAACTGAGCTGAACTGAAGATACTATTTGTAGGGAGGAAAATGTTCAGTGCATCCAGTTCCTCTCAAGAGGAAACATGATGATTTGATCTTTTGGGGAGGGGAGCACTGAAAGTCATGTTTATTCTTATTAACTTGTTACTTTTTTGTGTAGTTTCCAAAAAACTTGAGAATTTCTTTGAATTCTTTTAAATACATGTCTTGTGACTGCTAGAGCTGAAACAGTTGTTGTCTTTGTTCTATTTTTATAGTCTGCTTTCTCTAAAAAAAGCTATTCATGAGCTTTGTCCTTTTGTGCTCTACAGGAACCAGCACCTATGACAGAAGATCTGCTCGAAGAGCAGTCGGAGGTTCTAGCTAAATTGGGTACATCGGCAGAAGGGGCTCACCTCCGAGCGCGCATGCAAAGTGCATGTCTGCTCTCGGATATGGAGTCTTTTAAGGTGGGTCACACTGTCAGAGCTCCGGAGTCTGTTTTGAGCTATTCTGGGATGAAGCTGTGAAAGTCACTCTATAAAGTGGTGTGAAGGCCTGAATGTCTTTTTTTCATTAAATGTTTTGATTTCATTGGTAGTTACAACACCCTGCCTCCATCACCTAAAGGTCACAGTCAAGCTTGCTTCTTGTATTTAAAAAAGAAAAGAACAATCTTTGAATAATAGTTGAAAGTTGAGAACTGAATCATTTCTTCATGTGTAATGGGCTGTCTTCTTCCTTTGTGTCAGTAGATTTAATACAAGGCTTTTAGGAACCCCTTTGGATTTAACATAGGCTGGTTCATTCAACAAACCTTTGATTGCCCACTTTGTGACTGGCACTGTGTTTAGGTAATTAAGCATAATGTTTATCCTCAATTATAGTCTGTTGAGGTTGTGGGAGGGGATATGTAAATAATGATTAAGTGATGAGTTCTCTTAGGAAATCAAGGTCGAAAAGGTGACTGAGTCTACTGAGTGGGAATCATGGAAAGTTTCTCAGAAGAGTCACCTTTTAGGGTGCGTATACATTTGCTACATGGAGAAGAATATTTTAGGCTTAGATATAGGCCTGTATCTAGGACATAGAGGATTCAGAGTGGTGACACTTAAACGCAGGGATAAAAAGAGTCTTGTTGAATTACTTACTCGTGGAAGCAGAGGTACATCCACGTCATTAAAAAGAAAACAGTGGGTAGTTCAGTGGGCCATAGGGCTTCCCATTCCTGCTACTGATTTTCTGAACTGTCTCACGCCCAGACTTTTCCTCCTTAACCTACTGGTACCTGTGGTGGGCTCCATCTCTTCATTCCGTAGCCTCTCTTAGTGCTGCTTCTGTGTTATGTAGGCCAGCCTAAGTTTGGTATTTGAATGAAATACCATGAAAACCTATGCCACTTGTGTCTTGCCTGCTAACAAAGTTAAGTGACAGTAAAAGGGAGCTTTTTTATTCCATTTTTTTGTTTACCCCATTATTTCTAAGAGAAGAAATCTTTAGTAAACCTCTTGAGCGTTGCAAGTTTTCCTTAGAAAGATACAGAAAATCTTTGCATTTTGCTGTGAGACAAGAAAGAGATGTGTTGTTTTAAAAGAGATAGTTGGTACAATGGATAAAGAGAAGCCAGTTGACTGTCAGGACCTGTGTTAAGTCAAAAAGGTAGAGAAGGGAGTTGGCTTAGGGTTGTGCACAGTAGGAAGTACTGGCTCCATTGTAGCTGTTTTTTAACCCAGCCGTTACCTGCCTTCATAATCATCTGTCCCTAACCTACTAAAGTGTCCTGTAGAAGCATGTGCAGGAGGACATTCCCAATTGGAACTGTAAATGCTTTTTCCCATAGAAGCATATTTGCCTCTCATGGTAAGGTGCTGTATAATTCCTTTAACACTGTGCTTCAATAAAACCGTGGTTCATTAGACTCTTTTGGACTAGCCTGGGTAATGTACAAGTCTTTTACAGTATTTTAACCAGAAAGTAGATTGTATGTCAAATAACCAACTTAACACATCTGCCTGCCCCTATGTAGGAGTCAGATAACATATTTAAGGAAATACGTAGTCACTCTAAAATAGGTATGGTTCCCTTTCCCTTTTTGTATATGGATGTACTGGGGCCATGGGACATTCTCAGGGCTTTGGATAAATGCTGATATGTACCTGAGGCGCTTACACGACACAATCCCAGAAGGACAGGGCCTATTCTAGAGCATGCCCTTGGAGTAGATACCTGTAAGAGTAGAAAGAAGATAAGCCGTAGCTGAAGTGAATGTTGAGCCTCTCTTGCTGGTGCTGTGTACTGTCTGGTGTAAGGACAGCCAGACGGAAGAATTCTAGTGTGAAATGTCTTCCTTTAATACATTCTGTAGTACAAGAGTTCAGTATTGATTTCTTTTTTTAGGTTCACTCTCTTCACTCAAGGCCTGTCTCTCTATTTTCCTGAGATGTATTCATGTGGGTGTGGTGTTGCCTGGTTAATATCCAGTCTTACACATGAATTCTGAATCATGCAGTAATCTTGACCCACTACATTTCACAGCCATTTTCTGTTGCCATGATGCCATAGCTCTTAGAAGCTGATGTGGCTGACTGTCAGTTAAGAACCCTCCTCTGATTCCTCATCCCTTTGAGGGCTTCCTAAATTGGTGGGCATGAGTATACTGATAGCCAGTAAGCTCAATAAGGAGAAACTGGCATTTTTGTTCTTCAGATTTAAGACTAACCATTCCTATCATGTTGGTTTTCATTTTTGTCTGAGGTTATTTTAAAAAGAAAATGACTTTCAGCTTAGTACTTTTTAGTAATGCCTACGTAGCTGTTTCAGGCAATTAAATATAGTATTCATAGCAGGATGGTATGGAATAGAGATGGTAGAGAATTATAACCAGAAAGGAATGTATTTAATGTGTGTACCCTTTGAGTACTAAAGGAATGACATATATGCCCGTCCTTAGTACTCTACTAATACATTACTGGGCATCTCTTGAGGCTCAGAGGTAAAGAATCTGCCTGCAATGCAGGAGACATGGGTTCGATCCCTGGATGGGGAAGATCCCCTGGAGAAGGAAATGGTAACCCACTCCAGTATTCTTGCTTGAGAAATCCCATGGATAGAGGAGCCTAATGGGCTACACAGTCCATGGCGTCACAAAGAGTCGAACACGACTAAACAACGATGACAACAATGGTACATTACTGGGCACTTGTAAAAAGACCTCCATGTCTTATTACTCACATTGTGAAACCTCTTTCTTTTTTTCAGTCTTGGATGTAGAATTACTTAAAAATTTTTTGGCGTGCTGCATCATTGTTAATTCTATAGAGTTATCCACTAAATAAAGCTTTAGTTTGGTTTCAGAAGCCTGAAAAACAGTAACTTGAATTCCAATTCCTTAATAGCACAAAAGCAGTTTATGTGATGGTAATTTGTTATATAAGGCACAAGAATTTGATGGCTGAATAGAACATTTTCGAGGTTAGCTGATGTTTATTGCAGTACCAATATTGACTTATTGAGGGGAAAAAGCAAAACTTTTCCATCATTGAGTTATTATTCTGATCATGTTGTGTATTATTTAATTTACTTGACTTGAGCTTATTGATGCTTTTCTAAGTAGTTATTACACTATAATTTTAAGCTAACTTATATAACTTACAGTCTGAGATTTATTTTCACTTTACATCAGATTTTTATTTCCAAATTCATCAAATGAAAATGTTTTCTTTTTCTATAAAATGGAGGCAAGAAAAACAAAGTACTTTGGCGCTTTAATATCTGATGTGATTTAATGGTGATATCCAAACTCAAGTCACGTACTAGATTTTGTGAAAATTAGTCTTTTTATGAAAATGAAAGTATGATTTTGAAAACAAGTTTATCAGTAACTGTTGATTTTTGATTCTGCTGAATTTTTTGTCTATTTTAGGCAGCTAATCCAGGTTGTTNATTTAATGGTGATATCCAAACTCAAGTCACGTACTAGATTTTGTGAAAATTAGTCTTTTTATGAAAATGAAAGTATGATTTTGAAAACAAGTTTATCAGTAACTGTTGATTTTTGATTCTGCTGAATTTTTTGTCTATTTTAGGCAGCTAATCCAGGTTGTTTTCTGGAAGATTTTGTGAGGTGGTATTCACCTCGGGATTACATTGAAGAAGAAGTGGTTGATGAAAAGGGCAACATGATTCTGAAAGGAGAACTGAGTGCCCGAATGAAGATTCCAAGCAATATGTGGGTAGAGGCCTGGGAAACAGCTAAGCCAATTCCTGCTAGAAGGCAGAGGAGACTCTTTGATGACACACGGGAAGCAGAAAAGGTAACTGAGGTTTGGGTATCTAATGTGACTGCTAATTATTATTCTAGTATTTTAAAAACTATGACAAGATACAAGAGGTTTGAACATACTTGAGTAACTAAGCTTTGAAATGTTATGAGTCTTTTATATATCTAATATTCACATTTAAGGTTTTAGAACTGGTTACAAATAGGCCAAAGAATAAGACCTGTATATTTTACGTAAAATGCTCGTTCTTGGACCATCAGCATATGTCAGAAGCCTTAAAAATGATCATGTCCTCTGACCTAGCAATTCTACTATCAAAAAAAATGTCTTAAGGAAATAATGAGAGAAGTATATAAAGATCAATATGCAACAGTGATGTTCAACTAGTTTTTTAGTGAAAAAATAGATACAACTAAAGTTTGAAAAAATAGAGTGTTGTTTAATAAATTTGGGTATAATCATTTAGCAGACTACTTTGGGTCTAGAGAGTATGGATAGAGAGTCTTAGGAAGAGGTGACAAGGGATACAGAAGACTTAGATGTAGCAGAGTCACCCCAGAAAGACTGTTCCTAACACTAAGTGCCAAAACACTCAACACAGGTAGGGCTGGACAGTTACCAGCACTGGGTATAGGGGGTAAGCAGAACTAAAAGTGGGCACGCAGGTAGGGCTGGACAGTTAACAGCACTGGGTAGAGGGAAGTAAGGAGGGCTGGAAGTGGGCAATCAGAGAGTCTCCACTGCCTTAGGAAGGACCAGGTAAGTAGGTAGAAATGACATACCCCTTAGAGATAAAGCAATGATGGGAAAGAAAGAAATAAGGGGAAAATTAAAGATTCTCTAGAAAAAGAAGTAATACATACAGCCTCCTTCATCTCCCACTATCCATTGAAGAAACTGTGCAGACGAGGGCACTTTCAAACTATGGCATGACCAGAAGCAGTAAAGAGCAAACCTCATCTGTATAAAACCACTGTAAACAAGTGTGAACTGGATCACTTCAGCTAATGAGAATATTTCCTACAAAACCGACCACAAAGCAGAAGAAAACTCTAACATAATCAGTTCAGTTCAGTCGCTCAGTCGTGTCCAACTCTTTGCAACCCCATGAATCGCAGCACGCCAGGCCTCCCTGTCCATCACCAACTCCCGGAGTTCACTCAGACTTAACATCCATCGAGGCAGTGATGCCATCCAGCCATCTCATCCTNTTAGTTTCATTGAGTTAGACAAAGCTGTGGTCCTAGTGTGATTAGATTGACTAGTTTTCTGTGAGTATGGTTTCAGTGTGTCTGCCCTGTGGTGCTCTCTTGCAACACCTACCCTCTTACTTGGGTTTCTCTTAACCTTAGGCATGGAGTGTCTCTTCACGGATGCTCCAGCAAAGCGCAGCTGCTGCTCCTTACCTTGGATGACGGATATCTCCTCACACCGCCCTTCCTGACCTTCAACATGGGATGGCTCCTCTAGGCCCTACCGTGCCCGCACTGAATCAGATATTCTCATATAAGCATGGCAGGGAGTGAAAAATCACGTTTAATAAGAAATACTATAAACAAGAGCCACGTGAATCCAAAAACCCCACAAAGAAATGAAAGTACTGCTAATTTAACTTAGGATAGAAGTAGAAGCAAAAAATATATATATATCAAAAATAAAGACTAAATTACATAGTACCCACAGAAAAATAGTTTCATATTTATATTTAATAAAAGGCATTGAGGAAGGGCATTAAAATAACCAAGAGAAAGAAAATGAGATAAAGGAGTAAATGGGATTAGAGAGAAAATAGTAAAACTCAAAGATAGGAAATGTAGAAATAACACTCATTTTTATCAGAGTTCTTGAAGCAGAAAAGTCAGAACACTGGAACAGAACTAAACACTTAAAATTGTAATCTAAAAAAACTTTCTGAAAATGAAAATCTGAATTTACATTTTAAAAATGCTCATTGGGTGCAGGGGAAAATTGATTAGGTGTAGTAAACTCCAAATTTTATCACTGTAGTACTACTAGACCTTAAATATTAAAAAATTCTCAGACCTTGCAGCAAAACATGAAATTAATTTAGAAGGGTAAGAGAATTGGACAGTTGTCAGATTTTTCAGTAGCACAGCAATGTGGGGCAGAGTTTTCAAGAAATATAAGCACAAAATACAAATTAAATATTTTACATTCCACCAAGATGTCCAAGTAATCAAGGCTATAAAAAAATGTTTTCTCCATGTTTTTGTACATATAACTGTATACATAGGCCCTTCCTGAGAAATCCACTACAGCTGCCCTGTCCAATATAACTTTCTGCAGTGTTCAGAATGGTCATGGCTTCGCTGTTTAAATTGTAGCCCATGGCTACACATGGCTTTAATGAGCTCTTAAAATGTGACTAGTAGCAAAGGAACTGAATTTTTAAATGGCTCTCTGTAGCAGGTGGCTGCCTTATTGAACAGCATAGTAGAGAAGAATAAATTTAACCAAGAGGATGACTAGGGAAACTGGCAAAGGGCTAATGGTGAGCACTTCATTTCTTTAATTTTAGAGCTAAAACTAAAACTAGATGGGGTCATGGGTAGAAGAACAATATGTAAACATTGTATATTAGGACAAAATAGAATGCATCTAAAAAAGTTGGGATGGAAAAAGAGGAAAAGGAAAGTAGAATGCAATCATTGACTGTTACATAGATAGTAGGTAGTAATCAAAGGATACTATTTAAAATTATCAGACCATAATTTTATAAAGAAAAGATATAAAGATACAAAGTTCATAAAATAAAGATATAAATAAATTAAGGGTAGCAGAAAAGGTAATATCACAAGAATGAAAATATGAACCTTCCTAAGTACAGTGGAAAAAATTATTCACAAGCAAATAACACACACCAGATAGAGTAACACACATTATAAAGATCATACTGCATACAGAGTAATTGCAAAGTAAGATAGTCTTATAAAACCCATATCTGTGCTGTTAACAAGGTATTCTGTGACTCAGAAAGACTACAAAATAAACAGTGGACAGAGATTTACCAGAAAACATTAAGAACGCAGGCATTATCATCCAGATGCCAAATAAAACAGAATCAAAGCAGAAATGTATTACAAGAGATACATAAGGATGCTTTACAGTCTAAAAGTGATATTTCACAATGGGAATATACAGTTGTCAATGTTTATGCACTGGCTAATGTAATCATTTGTATAAAAGAGAAATCATGGGAGATGCAAGGAGAAATAGATAAAAACACACAAACAGAGTACTTTTAACACACTCCCAGTGTACAAGACAGTCAAGTAGACAAAACTAAACCAGATAATCAATAAGGTTGTTCTTTTAGATACATTGCAAATACTGTACCTTGAAAATAAAAACGGTACTTCCTTTTCAAATGCACATGTAACATTCACCAAAACAGATAGTATGTTAGGGCGCAAAGAAAACATCAGTGGGTTTCATAATGGAAAAAATACCAATACTCTGATTGCTGCAATAAAGTTAAGGATAATGGGTTAGATTAAAAGTATTTGATCAGTGTTAATGACATTCTTAATTTTAGGAAATACAGATATTTGGAGATAGAGGGATCTCCTGTATGGAACTTGATCTCAAATTATTTAGAAAAACAACGTTTATATGTATATATTGTATGGACCTACTGAGGGGGAGAGTTGCATGTGATAAAAAAAAAAGAGATGAGGTAAAAGGAAATGAGTGCAGACAAAGGATGTACAGATATTTTGTATTCTTGGAAATTTGTTTTTTTGTAAGTTAAGGAAAACAACATTTATAATAGTGTTAACAGGGATGTTCAATAGTGGGAACATTATTACTCTATATAAGAATGAAAATCTGTTCAAATACTTAGTAAAATAATATGGAATATGATTTCAATATTTGAAAAATAATAATTGGGCATCATTTGTTTTTAGATAGATACCCTAAAGAAATTCCTCTACGTGTATGCCACAAATTTATGACATAATGTGAGAGAAACATTATTTTAATAGCAAAAAATGGAAGGGTGCATTTTAATATAGCAAGTTATATATAGCATTTATTAATATCTGTGCATCTCAGAAACAATGCAGAATGAAAAACAGGTCACTGAGTAGCATAACTAGAAACAATCCTTTTATACGAAGATTAAAACCAAGCAAAACTAAACAACACATTGTTTAGGGCTATGTATATATGTGAGACTGCTATGAAGAAAAAGGAATGATTAGTAGTTTCTTGAGGGGTGGAGTGCATGAGCGAGGGAGTCTTGATCAAGGCGAGCACAAGGACTTGGAAAGTCCCGGTATCTTCTGTTTCTTAAGCTGATTGGTGTGTAAACAAGTGTTTGTGTTTTCTGTATATAAAATACTCTGCTGTGTGTATTTTTTTAATTTAAATTTATTTATTTTAATTGGAGGCTAATTACTTTGCAGTATTGTTTTGGTTTTGCCATACATCAACATGAATCCGCTACGGGTGTACACATGTTCCCCATTCTGAACCCCCCTCCCACCTCCCTCCCTGCACCATCCCTCTGGGTCATCCCAGTGCACCAGCCCCAAGCATCCTGTATCCTGCATTGAACCTAGACTGGCGATTCGCTTCATGCATGATATTATACATGTTTCAATGCCATTCCCCCAAATCACCCCACCCTCTCCCACAGAGTCCAAAAGACTGTTCTATACATCTGTGTCTCTTTTGCTGTCTTGCCTACAGGGTTATTGTTACCCCCTGCTATGTGTATTTTAAAAACATTTTTTAATTTTAAAAATATGTCAAAACGTGAAGCCCTTCTAGGCAAATAATTTTTTAAAATTTTATTCATTTATGTGTGTCTGTGCCAGGCTTCTTGCTCCAGTGGGCTTCTCTAGTCGCGGGGTGTGAGGGCTACTCTCCAGTTGTGTGCGGGCTTCTCTTTGTGATTCCTTCTCTTTTTGCAGAGCACAGGCTCTAGGCATGCAGGCTTCAGTAGTTGTGGAGCATGGGCTTAGTTGTTCTGCGTCATGTGAGACCTTCCTGGACCAGAGATAGAACCTTTGTGCCCTGCAATGGCAGACGGATTCCTAACCACTGAACCACCAAGGAGGTCCCAAGACAAATAATTCTAAATCATAAATCATTAAATGACCAAAGCAAGTTTTGAAATTGTATTATGAGCTTTTGTTAAGAAATTGCATACACATGTGTATCTTTGTGTTTAAACAGGCATAGAAATAAGCCTGAGGAAATAAACACAAAACTGTGTTGTTCCTTAGGATGTAGGATTTCTAGAGAACTTCTGCATTATACTTCTTTGATTGTTTACTTTGAGATCTGTGAGCATTTTTCAGCCACAGTGATACTATACTTCTTTTGTCTTTACTGCTGTTGAATAAAGAGCTTAAAGGTAGGGACCATGTGCTACACATGCCTTCCTGTATGTCTTTTTAATCAGAAAAATAATAAATCTTCATTTTGGAGAAAACAATAAAACAAAACAAAAAGTTTAGAGGAACATTGCTAGCAATATTTAGAAATCCTAAGTGAGGAAAGCAGGTTACAAAACAGTATTTTACATACCTAATGTTAGTTTACTTAGGTGGCACTAGTGGTAAAAATAAAAACAACAAAAAACAAAACCCTGCTGATGCAGGAGACATAAGAGACACAGGTTCGATCCCTGGGTTGGGAAGATCCCCTGGAGGAGGGCATGGAAACCCTCTCCAGTATTCTTGCCTGGAGATTCCCATGGACAGAGGAGCCTGCTGGGATACAGTCCATAGGGTCACATAGAGTCAGACATGACTGAAGTGACTTAATACACATGCAAATATATGATGTATATTCAAAGTCTTGAAAAATTCTGCAGTGAAAATGCTCCACCATTAACAGTTGTTATCTCAAGGTGGTATAATTTGAGGTTGGTTTTAGTGTTCTCTGTATCAAGAAAAAAACATTATAAGAGTATCCATCATTATTAAGGACTGAAGTTCTTAGCTCTTTCTGGTAACATTATTCTTACCTTTGGGAGTAGCAGCTGCTTACCTGAAGGAGCAGGATAGGTGCTAAGAGAAGAGAGCTCTTCTCTACTCTTGTTAGAGGTGTGAGTTCAGGGGAGAGAGGTCTTCTGTGAATGGCTGCTTGCTTTGGCAGCTGTCTTGGTCGTTTATCTGACTTTGTGTCTCCTTCAGGTGCTGCACTATCTGGCAGTCCAGAAGCCGGCAGACCTTGCTCGGCACCTGTTACCCTGTGTAATCCATGCAGCTGTACTCAAGGTAAAGGAAGAAGGTAAATGTCTTATTTGATTAGTCATTAGTTCATTCCAAAGTGAAGGTAGACTTTGCCTAACTTCTCTAATGATGGCTTTGATCTTTTTAAAAACAGAAAGTCTAGAAAACATTTCTTCAGTGAAGAAGATTATAAAGCAGATAATATCCCATTCCAGTAAAGTTTTGCACTTCCCCAATCCGGAAGACAAGAAATTGGAAGTAAGTCTGATCTTGTCAAATGTTCTTCCCAGTTGGCAGTGATTTTTTAAAAAAAATACATTTTTAAGATGCTTTGGTTTCTTTTGCCTTTTTCCAATGTATGCTTCTCCCCTTTTGCACTGTTAGGAAATCATCCATCAAATTACTAATGTAGAAGCTATAATTGCCAGAGCCCGCTCACTGAAAGCCAAGTTTGGAACTGAAAAATGTGAACAAGAAGAGGAAAAGGAAGATCTTGAAAGGTAATAGCTATCTGACTAACTCATCTTTGTCTCCTGTAGGAAAAGCCACTCTTTAGAAAATTTTCATAGACTGTTGAGATTCCTTTGTAGTGCTCCCATATTATTTGCAACAAGTGTTGGTTAGAGACAGAAATATTTGTTTATTATAGGATTGACCTCTCTTGTATTTGTGAGTACTTGTCACTTGTTTCCATTCCTCCCACTTTAAAAATGAAGTTTTCCAAGTCTTCTAGGAATGTCCTTGTTTGCTCTTGGAGCAGTTGCCTCTGGAGGAACTAGCTGTTCATATTCACTCTTGTTACTGGAAACTTTGCTTACTACTCTTACTGTTCTTAACTATAGGCAGACGTGTTCTGAAATTATTTCTGCTCAACATTCCTACTCACCAGTTCTAAACAAGAGTTGTGATAGCAAATGTGCGTATCCTCTGTCCCTTGTGAATATGTTTTGAAAGAGTGAGCAGATGGCCTCTCCAGGATGAGGAAAATGACTGGGTCAGTCTTTTACTCCTTCTGAGATTTGGACCATTTCAGAGGGGGCCTGTCAGCACACACCCCTGTCCATTTTTGCCCGAGATACTTGAAAGGATGATGTTGTTTTAATAGATGAGAAAGTGTTTCCAGATTAGCTACTTCAATGGGTTGAATTTGTTATAACTAAAATTTTCATCAGCCTTTCTAAAAGAAATAGCGTTATTGATGTTAAATAATTAATATTATATGACAAGGCATTTGCTACAGCCTTTAACAAGTTCTTGTTTGAATATTATGTCTTTTGTTGAGTGAAATTTTCTCCCAGCCTTCTTTGCTCTTGAATATTCCTTCCTTTTAAATGAGGGGAATACACTCTAATCAAAGGAAGTTTCTAAAATAGCAGTAGGAGTTAGTGAGCAGGTGGTGCGAGCTTGGTGGCTCCGTGTCTTCGACTCTCTCAGTTCCACCATACGTTGGCTGTGGTATACTTGGAAGATGAATGCTTCCAGCACATAACGGCACAGTTTACAACTGAGACTGTGCCCAGCAAAACATATTTAGGTGCATGCGTGTGTGTGCGTGCCCGCGCATGCACACACACACACCTCTTAAAAGAACAAAAATGAAACAGAAGGATCATTGCTTTGCTGTCTAAATTAAATGTGGATTTTGTTGTTAAAAACATTTAAAAAAATCTTCCTTAGTATAACATTGTCTAAGCTTGTAGTCTAAAAGAAATAGACTATTTCATCTTACACTTTGACAGAGATGGGCTTTTTGAAAAAATTTATAAAAAGAGTTGAAAGGCATTAAGGTTGTCATTTGAGTTGATTTTAATTCCAAATGTTGATCTATGCTGTTAAATTTTCACTCCAGCCTTGATATAGGGTTCACCAGTATGATTTTGAGGGTTCGTCCCCAGAATTAATCAGGGAGGATTGACCCCGTGTGAACTGAGCAGCTCCTTTTCTGTCCTTTCATTCCCTCTTTCTCCCAGGTTTGTGAGTTGCCTCCTGGAGCAACCCGAGGTGTTAGTCGTCGGTGCAGGCAGAGGACACGCTGGCAGAATCATTCACAAGCTGTTTGTGAATGCTCAGAGGGTATGTGAGATTCCTTCTTGACTGTGTCATGCTCTCTCCAGGACTCTGCTCAATAAGGTACTGTTTTGATTCCCACACATGAAGCTGCTAAAAGCACTGGATTCGAACATTGAAGAAATAATGACTCTCAACAGTGACTTCTTAGTCTTTGAAATCCATCTGCTCTTTTACACATTTAAATAAAATGATAAGTTTATTTCTGAAATTTGTACCTAAATTTCAGAAGTTAGAATGATCTGAAATTCCTTGTTAAAGAATCTGATAGAGACCTGGTTAGCAATGACGAGTGCAGTGGTGTGGAAAAAATGCTTACCGCTGTCAAATTAGAATAGAGTTTAGTTTTACCAGTTTTAAACTCCATGTACTGCAAGTGGATTCACAACTTAGCTTGTGAAATTGTAAATCTTAACTATTTTTATAACAGTGAAAAGATCTAACTTCAAAGTTTTCCTCAGAAAGAAGAGCAAGATTCAGAATTTTAGGACAGTGGAAACAGTCTTCAGCATAGAAAAAAAAAGCCCAATTTGAAAACTTTTCTGTCATTACCTTTGTTGATGAAAGGAAATGTTTAAAAATTATATAGTACCTTCTGACATTCTAAACTATTAAGATTTGAATTTTTCATGAGGTTGGTATTAGTTATACTCCATGTTGACTCTTTCTGTACAAATGTTTACTGGTTGTTGACTGGTTAAGAGGTGCTGGCTTTTTGCACATGAGTCTCACATTAGGACTTCTTAAAGATTCTGATAAAAGTATTTTGAAGCATAGTAAATACAGGGTGCCCCTTATGCAGTACTGTGATGATACTTAGAATGGCCCAGTTTTGGAAGTATAATTTTCACAGTCAAATAAGGAAAAGGATTTTCATGGGTTTATCCATGAAAAAGAAACTTCATAACCTCCTTTGAGTCAGTCTGGAGTGTATCTAGTTACTATATTCAAAATCATAACCAGATATGTTCATCTGAATTTTTAGCAAGAACTGAAACCTGAGATTATTTATGGGATGGCAAACTAAATTTAAGGATTTCAAGTTAAAAACCAAGTATTTATTTCCTTATAAAGTTCTAGAAAACAATAGATACTTACTTCGATTTATTATGTTTCTGACTCTGGTATGAAACAAGAATCAAGTTTGTTTTCACATCCTGTAATATCTTTGCCAGTTTACTAGCCAGAACCTTACAAATATATTTCCTTGTTAACACCAATATGAATTTTCCTCATACTGCAAAGATTCTTTTCTTAATGTTTAAAACTTTTAGATTTTTAATGCTAAGAGTAGAACACTCTCATTGTTCTGAATAGTTAAGCAAAATTATTTTCCCCAATGTAGAGATAATCTTTTTCCCCAAGATTATAAGCAAACTCTTACTGTTGTAAAAATTTGGATAATACAGAGAATTATAAAGAAAAATTAATGACCCTAAAAAAATTAATCACATTAATCTCACTACCCCACTGTCAACATTTAACATCTAGTATATTCAAAAATATGTAAATTTTACAATATAGGATTATATTATTTGTTATTTTCCACCTAATGTGATTATCTTTCTCATGGGTAAATATAAGACTATATCATCTTCTCACTGGGCTTATTGTATAGCTAATCTCTTTTAATGGATACTGAAATTGCACATTTATCCCACATTGTGTAATTTTAAAATATTTCAAGCTTTCAAACCTTGTAGTGAATGTTTTTACAGATTCAGCAGACTGTAATCCATATAACAAGTACCTGGTTGGTCTGTTTTTAAACTCAGCTCTTAAATATCTGGGGAATTAATAGAAACCATTCAGGTTTACTCATGTAATTTTTCATAATTAACTGATACTTTATATCAATTCTATTAAATCAAGATTTAACATTTTTAAAGTTTATAAAATTTTACTGAAATTTTTTATACCATAATTTTACACATTTCAAACTTTTCCTTAATATTAAATTTTAATAAACTTTCATCATGATTGCATTTATCATTGTTATATCCATATTTAAATAGAATTCTGCAAACAAATCACTGATCGGATTTTTGTTTGGGTCGTGCTAAATTAAGTCAGACATCTAGTCTTAAATTCATTGGGTTATCTGTTTTTCAAGCCATGAGTACTTTTTTTTAGTATTTTTAATCTTTAGTGAAAGAGCTAGGTTTTTGCCGAACATTTCCTCATTAAGTGACATTCTGTACATTGCCTGTTGAGCCATCGGATGCATGAGTAGTGGAATTTGTCTGGTCAGCTGGATGGCTAGGTGTGTTGTATGTGGTGTGTTTTTGTCTTGATATTCTTTTTGATAGGATCATGTTCCTTAGTGTAATGCATGCTGTCTCTGAAATAATCTTGAAATCTCTTGTCTGGCTCTTTTTAAATCATCTTGCTTGTTTCCCTTTCATCACTGTTTCTTTTCTCACCCTTCCTCAAGCTGACTGAGTCTTCTGATGAGGTAACAAAACAGCCTTTGTCCCTTGTAGTTTCTTGTTCTTTCCCATTTCCCTAACTTCATAAGGTCATTAAGACTAACCAACCTCCTCTTTAACAGTCTGGGTTTGGCGTACCTTTCTTGCTGGTGTTTAACATTACATTTCATATTTCCATTGCCAAAACAACTTTTTTCCCAAAATTAATGGTATCGTGAAAGAAATATAGTGATCAGAGTTAAAATAAAAGCTCTAGTTGAATATATATTTTATGCAGTTTTAATGAAAAAATATAGATGCCTTTAATGTTGAGAACTTCTCTTTCCTGGCTACTGCTACATTTCATGGATCTCTGTCACTTCAGCATCACATTAATCATCCAGCAAACAAATCAGTGTTCCCAGTTTTAATTTGACAAGTGAAAAGAATTGAAAGAATCGATAAATATCATCTTTCCAGGCTCTGGAGAGCAGCAGCTCCTTACTGGACAGAGGACAGCAGACTTGGACTTTGGTCGTTGCTAGAAGATTTGTATAGAAACCAGAACAGCTCCATTTTCCTTCTTCATCAGATGTCTGAATATGGCCCTCACTTTCCACAGCAGATTGCTTGGCTGTCATTATCCTCTGTCTCTGTCACCAATTTATTTGTAATTTCTGGCTGCTCACGTAGTGTTTCAAGCTTCTTGCATTTTCTGTGTTGTGATTTTTGAGCAATCATAACATAATCAATTGCATTACTGAGTAATGTAGAACATTTTTTTGTATTTATCATGCTTATTCATCTGTCCTTCAAAATGATCTAAGTTTAGCATTCAACTTGCTCTTGAATTTAGCATGTGATTCTCTTCAAGGCTGCAAGCATGACTCCAGCGGAGGAGGAACTGAAGAGGATGGGCCCCCCAGAAGAGAAGAGGCAGAACCTGGCAGCAGATTTCCCTCCCCCCGCGGGCCGGGAACTCATTTTGCGCACAGCCGTGCCCCGCCCTGCTCCCTACTCCCGGGCTTTGCCTCAGCGCATGTACAGTGTTCTCACCAAAGAGGATTTCAGACTTGCAGGTGCCTTTTCATCAGATACCTCCTTCTTCTAGCTCTTCTTGAGTCCCTTCACTTGTGGCTTCGGAGACAGTGCTGACCCCTTCTGTGGGAACGAAGCTGTGTCAGTCAGAACCTGCGAGGCTGTGAAGAGGACCTGTCCTGTTCAGTGATTGAGTCATACCAGCATCTGAGAGACTTTCTGATGGGCTCCATAGGATCTTGATGGGGGCAGAGGAATGGGCTTCAGCTCTTAAAAGACTTCTGCTCCAGAGAGCTTGCCCTTGTTGGGGAGGGGAGCCAGGGAGGAGACTACATCAGCAGCAGTTCTCTGTACTCACTCCCTCAAGATTGCATTCATTTCTTCTCTGTGACTATCCCATAGGCTGTTGCCCTGCATTCGTAGTCTCTATGACCACTTATGTTTATTAGTGTCAAGTATGCAAAGTGGAGTGGAGTATCTGTTAACTCAGATTTCCAGATATTTTGGTAGTAGCTTCTACTCCCAGAATGTGTGTTTTTAGAATCCTAAATGACATTCTGTTTATTCAGTCACTTGGTGGGAATCTTTATTGCACTAATTAACTTTTGATGAGCATTTTGAATATTCTAGGAGAAAGCCTGAAATTTCACCTAGTGTTTTTCCATGTAACTATGACTTAAATGTATTCCTTCTGATTAAAAAAATATATATATATATATTAAATGTCACTGAAAATTAGTTTTTATATATCTCTTGTAAGGTTTGTTTCTCTGACTTGTTTTGTCTTCAGTGGGCTTCCGTGGTGCCTCAGTGGTAAAGAATCCGCTTGCCAAGGCAGGACACGCGGGTTCAGTCCCTGAGTCAGGAAGGTCCCCTGGAGAAGGAAATGGCAACCTACTCAAATATTCTTGCTTGGTGGGCTGCAGTCCTTGGGGTTGCAAAAGAGTTGGACACAATTTAGCAACTAAACAATAACAAGCCTGTAAGATACCACCATGCAGGCTGTTGTTCTCTTTCTTGCTGTACAGCATGCATTCCTTTTTTTGTAGTTACTGGATGGATACTGTATTTAATGAAGTAGAAACGAGTACATGCTAAAAATATAGCCTCTGTATATAGAGATTATCGTGCAGTTAGTATAATTTGGCATATGTGCTAATATAATGAGTAGAAGATAACTTCAGTGAATTATTTTGCTTTTGTATTTTACTTAAAATGAAAATAATTGGTGGGGGATGTGTGGAACCCAGTGTAAGGATAGCAGCAACATATTTCTAGTTACGTGATGATCAAGATTTATCAAGTCTGTGTTGCTAAAATGGCCTCTGTTCAGTAATCTTAAATCTATTTTTAGGCCTAAAATTCCCACCTTACTCCAAAGCTAAAAATGATTATACTGAAGCATAGATTTTGGCTGTGTAACTTAAAAGAATTAATACAACTCTGTAAGCCTTGTTACATTATTTTTGTAAAAACAAATGTAAATGTGTGTACATCTATGTATATATAAGCATATATATATATACATATATGTATGTATGTGGTGTGGGAGGCCCTGATTGATTATCTCTGGCCTTCACAGCACTTTACTCTGAGATGCTGGACTTTGCTGCTGGGTAAACCACATACTACAGGCCCGAGGACTGAGCATTAGTACCAAGTATTAATGGAAAGCTTCTCTATCAAGGACAGAGTTTGTCTGTTTTATAATGAGAAAGTTAACAACAAAGAAAACATTTTTCAAAGTGGTTGAACTTCAAAAAGTCTTCATGAATCTAATAAAAGGGAAGGTGTCGTTCTCTGGCTAATTTTCTCTTCTTTTTACCCCTCCATTGGCCATTTTGTTCTTAGTTAGTTTAATGCTGGTCTCAGATTTTCCTAAATAATTACAGCCTGCTAAGTCTTGGCAAAGATCTCAAGAACACATTGTGCCTTTTTTTAATGGCAGTTATTCCATTTTACTTTTATTGTATTTATATGTTTGTTTATTTTAAAACATTTTAAAGTACCTACTTCATATCAGGTACTGTACTAAGTAGTGAAGATAAAACAGAAACCAAACGTACTCCCTCCCTATCAGTGACCTTCCTGTCAGGTAGGGAAGGCTGTGGTTACATTGCTGAAAATGGAGAGTGCAGTCAACTCAGTGGTATGAAATGAGGTCCAAGGGTTTGTCATAGTTATTCATTCATTTGTTGTTAATAGAGACTAATACATGCAGTAATATAGTGAATATAGTATATAGTATATATAGTGAATATAGTGAATATAAGGAGTTATGGGAGAGAGTTTTCAGTCAGGCTGTAGGGATCAGGAAAATCTTCCTAGAGATGATTTCTAGATTGAGAGCAGACGATGAATAGGAGCTGGGAAATTCCCTGGTGATCTGGTGGTTAGGACTGCACACTTCACTCTGGGGGCCTGGGTTTGATCCCTAATCAGGAACTAAGTTCCCACAAGTGGCCAAAAATAAAAAAGATGGTGAGTAGGAGCTAAGATGGGAAAGTGTGATAAATTGCAAAGAACAGCTATCAATATTTTCACCATCCTTGTATGTTTGCTCCTAATATAATGATTGTGTCGCTGCTCCCAGGAAGTGGAGTTTATTTTTCCAGCTCTTTGTTCTGGACTTTGCCATGTCTTTCTTTGGTCATCAGAGTGTTAGCAGGCATACAGGGTTTGTTACGCAGCAAAAATTAGCTGATATGGGAGGGCGTAGAGAGAGTGTTACAGGTAGAGAAAACAGAATGGGCAGAAAACTCAGAAAGAGAAGAAGATGTATCTTTGGAGAATAGCCAGCATTTCACTTTGGCTGGGTGTGATACCAGAGTAGAAAGGGGCAAGATATGAAGATGGTATGGTCACTGAGGCTAGATGGAATGCTGGGTAAAACACAGTAAGAAGTTCAGGCCCTTGTCTTCAGAGCATTGGTGAGTTGCTGAAGAGTTTGAAGGGAGGAAATGAGTGAGTTTCCTCACATTTCCACACTAAATGGATTGGAGAGGCTAACAAATAACATGTCCTAGGTGTGCTACTAAATTGGAAAGTAGCAATTATATCATCAGTGTGTCTTCCTCTCCTCCTTTGTGCTTTGTAACTGTTTCCATGTAATTGCTCATGGAAGCAACAGGAAGTATCCTCTCATGGGTCTTGCCACCTATATGTTCCTTTGTTATTATTGTTTAGTTGCCAAGTTGTGTCTGCCTCTTTGGGACCCCATGCATGGCAGCTCACCAGGCGTGTGATGTGATCCACTGGAAGAGGGAAATAGCAAGCCACTCCAAGTGTACTTGGTGTGAGAACCCCATGAACTGTATAAACAGGCAGTATGTTCCTATACCACCATAATAATGCAGATTTTTCTTCAGGATGGGATTTTTAAAACCCTCTTAGCATTTATTTCTTTATTCCATTCATTAGTTTAGCACATGTCTTATTTTGTTGTTGTTCAGTCATAAAGTTGTGTCTGACTGTGACCTCATGGACTACAGCATGCCAATCTCCTCTGTCATTCACTGTCTCCCAGAGTTTTCTCAAACTCTTGTCCAGTGATGCCATCCAACCATGTCATCCTCTGCTGCCCTCTTCTGCCTTCAAGCTTTCCCAGCATCAGGGTCTTTGCTAATGAGTCAGCTGTTTGCATCAGGTGGCCAAAGTATTGGCGTTTCAGCATCATCCTTNTTCTCTGACTTGTTTTGTCTTCAGTGGGCTTCCGTGGTGCCTCAGTGGTAAAGAATCCGCTTGCCAAGGCAGGACACGCGGGTTCAGTCCCTGAGTCAGGAAGGTCCCCTGGAGAAGGAAATGGCAACCTACTCAAATATTCTTGCTTGGTGGGCTGCAGTCCTTGGGGTTGCAAAAGAGTTGGACACAATTTAGCAACTAAACAATAACAAGCCTGTAAGATACCACCATGCAGGCTGTTGTTCTCTTTCTTGCTGTACAGCATGCATTCCTTTTTTTGTAGTTACTGGATGGATACTGTATTTAATGAAGTAGAAACGAGTACATGCTAAAAATATAGCCTCTGTATATAGAGATTATCGTGCAGTTAGTATAATTTGGCATATGTGCTAATATAATGAGTAGAAGATAACTTCAGTGAATTATTTTGCTTTTGTATTTTACTTAAAATGAAAATAATTGGTGGGGGATGTGTGGAACCCAGTGTAAGGATAGCAGCAACATATTTCTAGTTACGTGATGATCAAGATTTATCAAGTCTGTGTTGCTAAAATGGCCTCTGTTCAGTAATCTTAAATCTATTTTTAGGCCTAAAATTCCCACCTTACTCCAAAGCTAAAAATGATTATACTGAAGCATAGATTTTGGCTGTGTAACTTAAAAGAATTAATACAACTCTGTAAGCCTTGTTACATTATTTTTGTAAAAACAAATGTAAATGTGTGTACATCTATGTATATATAAGCATATATATATATACATATATGTATGTATGTGGTGTGGGAGGCCCTGATTGATTATCTCTGGCCTTCACAGCACTTTACTCTGAGATGCTGGACTTTGCTGCTGGGTAAACCACATACTACAGGCCCGAGGACTGAGCATTAGTACCAAGTATTAATGGAAAGCTTCTCTTTCAAGGACAGAGTTTGTCTGTTTTATAATGAGAAAGTTAACAACAAAGAAAACATTTTTCAAAGTGGTTGAACTTCAAAAAGTCTTCATGAATCTAATAAAAGGGAAGGTGTCGTTCTCTGGCTAATTTTCTCTTCTTTTTACCCCTCCATTGGCCATTTTGTTCTTAGTTAGTTTAATGCTGGTCTCAGATTTTCCTAAATAATTACAGCCTGCTAAGTCTTGGCAAAGATCTCAAGAACACATTGTGCCTTTTTTTAATGGCAGTTATTCCATTTTACTTTTATTGTATTTATATGTTTGTTTATTTTAAAACATTTTAAAGTACCTACTTCATATCAGGTACTGTACTAAGTAGTGAAGATAAAACAGAAACCAAACGTACTCCCTCCCTATCAGTGACCTTCCTGTCAGGTAGGGAAGGCTGTGGTTACATTGCTGAAAATGGAGAGTGCAGTCAACTCAGTGGTATGAAATGAGGTCCAAGGGTTTGTCATAGTTATTCATTCATTTGTTGTTAATAGAGACTAATACATGCAGTAATATAGTGAATATAGTATATAGTATATATAGTGAATATAGTGAATATAAGGAGTTATGGGAGAGAGTTTTCAGTCAGGCTGTAGGGATCAGGAAAATCTTCCTAGAGATGATTTCTAGATTGAGAGCAGACGATGAATAGGAGCTGGGAAATTCCCTGGTGATCTGGTGGTTAGGACTGCACACTTCACTCTGGGGGCCTGGGTTTGATCCCTAATCAGGAACTAAGTTCCCACAAGTGGCCAAAAATAAAAAAGATGGTGAGTAGGAGCTAAGATGGGAAAGTGTGATAAATTGCAAAGAACAGCTATCAATATTTTCACCATCCTTGTATGTTTGCTCCTAATATAATGATTGTGTCGCTGCTCCCAGGAAGTGGAGTTTATTTTTCCAGCTCTTTGTTCTGGACTTTGCCATGTCTTTCTTTGGTCATCAGAGTGTTAGCAGGCATACAGGGTTTGTTACGCAGCAAAAATTAGCTGATATGGGAGGGCGTAGAGAGAGTGTTACAGGTAGAGAAAACAGAATGGGCAGAAAACTCAGAAAGAGAAGAAGATGTATCTTTGGAGAATAGCCAGCATTTCACTTTGGCTGGGTGTGATACCAGAGTAGAAAGGGGCAAGATATGAAGATGGTATGGTCACTGAGGCTAGATGGAATGCTGGGTAAAACACAGTAAGAAGTTCAGGCCCTTGTCTTCAGAGCATTGGTGAGTTGCTGAAGAGTTTGAAGGGAGGAAATGAGTGAGTTTCCTCACATTTCCACACTAAATGGATTGGAGAGGCTAACAAATAACATGTCCTAGGTGTGCTACTAAATTGGAAAGTAGCAATTATATCATCAGTGTGTCTTCCTCTCCTCCTTTGTGCTTTGTAACTGTTTCCATGTAATTGCTCATGGAAGCAACAGGAAGTATCCTCTCATGGGTCTTGCCACCTATATGTTCCTTTGTTATTATTGTTTAGTTGCCAAGTTGTGTCTGCCTCTTTGGGACCCCATGCATGGCAGCTCACCAGGCGTGTGATGTGATCCACTGGAAGAGGGAAATAGCAAGCCACTCCAAGTGTACTTGGTGTGAGAACCCCATGAACTGTATAAACAGGCAGTATGTTCCTATACCACCATAATAATGCAGATTTTTCTTCAGGATGGGATTTTTAAAACCCTCTTAGCATTTATTTCTTTATTCCATTCATTAGTTTAGCACATGTCTTATTTTGTTGTTGTTCAGTCATAAAGTTGTGTCTGACTGTGACCTCATGGACTACAGCATGCCAATCTCCTCTGTCATTCACTGTCTCCCAGAGTTTTCTCAAACTCTTGTCCAGTGATGCCATCCAACCATGTCATCCTCTGCTGCCCTCTTCTGCCTTCAAGCTTTCCCAGCATCAGGGTCTTTGCTAATGAGTCAGCTGTTTGCATCAGGTGGCCAAAGTATTGGCGTTTCAGCATCATCCTTCCAATGAATATTCAGGATTGATTTCCTTTAGGATTGACTGGTTTGATCTTGCAGTCCAAATGACAGCACATGTTTACTGAATGCTAACTATGTGCCAGGTACCATTCTGGGCAAGGGATATAGCAGTGAACAAGACAGGTACAAGGCCTTCATATTTACAGTGAGGGTTAAGTATAATCAGATTATCTGAGTGCGGGGAGAATGCTTTCTAGACAGGTGATAAGGGAAAGCCTGTGAGGCAGTGACAGCAGAGACCTGAATGAAGTGAGGGAACTGGCCTTGTGGATGTCTAGGAGATGATCTCGGACAGGGGATAGAAGAGAAGGAGGTGTGAGTGAACGTGGTATGTCAGAGGCACTGAGAAAAGGCCAGAGTGGTTGTAGAGATTATAGTAAGTGAAGGAAGGGAGAGTAAAGGAAAGACAGTTGGACAAACGTGCAAGGACTGGATATACACTAGACATTAGGAGGTGATTTGTTTTTTTGACTGAGAGGGAAAGTCAGTGGAGAATTCTGAATGGGGGAGGGAGGCATGGTGTCATGCTAGAGCACTTGGAAGCTTCACTCTGCTGCTCTGTGGAGAATATAGTGCAGAGGTGGAGGCAGAAGCAGGGAAACCGGCTGGGAGTGTTGATGGCTTGGAGCAGAGTGGCAGCAGGGGAGGGCGTAAAAAGTGATCCGATTTGATACGTGTTTTGAAGGTGGAATCCACAGGATTTGCTGATAGAATTGCTGAGGGTATGAGAAAGGATCATAGATGACTTGGAAGTTTGGGACCTGAGTGAGTGAGTGAATGAGGCTGTCATTTACTGAGATGGGTATGACTGTGGCATGGGCAAGTTTTAGGGGCTGATGTGAGTAAAGGTTTTGAGTTAGGGGGGAATTCCCTGGCAATGGAGTGGTCAGGACTATGCACTTCCACTGCTGAAGGCACAGGTTCAATCCTTGGTTGAGGAACTAAGATCCTGGCAAGCCGAATGGACTGGCCAAAGGAGTTTAAAAAAAAAACCAAAACATATATATAAAGATTTTGAGTTAGGATATGTTAATTTTGAGATACCAATTAGTTACCTGTGGTAGCCAGCATCCAAGATGGTCCCAGTTGTTCTCCACTTCTTCTCTCCAGATTCAAACCCTTCTGTAGTTCCCACCCCGCAAAAATTGTACCAAGACTGGTCTTTGCGACCAACAGAACACGGAGAAAGTGTTAGTGTGTGACTTCCAAGATGGGTCTTCCCTGGTGGCCCAGTGGTTAAGACACGCATTTCTACTGCAGAGGGTGTGGATTCAATCCCTGGGTGAGGAACTGAGATTGTGAGTGCCAAAAAAAGGAAAAAAAAAGATTTCCAAGATTAGGTTATGAAAGACATTAATCTCAGAGTGCCTTTCTCTCTTGGATTACTCTGGTGGAAGTCTACTGCCATGTCACAAACAACCCTAGGAGGAGGCCCATTTCTGAAGAATGAGGGCTCTGCAAGTGGCCAGATATGCTTGGAAGCAGGTTCTCCCCAGCTTCAGAAGACTGCAGCCTCCTGAGGGACCTTGAACCAGAATTACCCAGCTAAGCAGCTCCTGGATTGCCAACCCTCAGACACTGTGAGATGATGTTTATTGTTTTAAGCTTCTCAATTTGGGGGCCATAGGTTACATAGCAACAGATAAAATTGGTCCCATCACTTCATGGCAAATAGATGGGGAAACAATGGAAACAGTGGCAGGTTTTATTTACTTGGGCTCCAAAATCACAGATAGTGACTGCAACCACAAAATTAAAAGATGCTTGCTCCTTGGAAGAAAAGCTATGACAAACTTAGATAGTGTATGAAAAAGCAGAGATATCACTTTGTTGACAAAGGTTCGTATAGTCAGAGCTATGGTTTTTTCAGTTGTCATGTACGGGTGTGAAAGTTGGACTGTAAAGAAGGCTGAGCAATGAATTGATGCTTTCAAACAGTGGTGCTGTAGAAAACTCTTGAGAGTCTCTTGGACAGCAAGGAGATCAAACTAGTCCATCCTAAAGGAAATCGACTGAATATTCATTGGAAGGAATGATGCTGAAACTGAAACTTCAATACTTTGGCCACCTGTTGTGAAGAGCCGACTCATTAGAAAAGACCTTGATGCTGAGAGAGAGTGAGGACAGGAGGAGGAGTGACAGAGGATGAGATGGTTGAATGGCATCACTGATTGAATGGACATGATTTTGAGCAAACTTCAGAGGGTAGTGAAGGACAGGAAAGCCTGGCCTGCTGCAGTCCATGGGGTCACAAAGAGTCAAACATAACTTAGCAACTAAACAACAGAACAACCATCAAGTGATTAGATTGGAGTTTAAGGAAAAGGTTAGGGCTTGTGCTATAAATTGGGAAATACGGGCATACATAGTACTTAAGCTGTAGAACAGTACTGAGACCCTTCAGAAGGAGATGCTCTAGGGACTGAGCCAGAGATCAGAAAGAAGAGGAGGACAGTCAGAGGATACTGAGAAGGAGGATCCACTGAGGTAGAAGGAAAACTGGAAGTGTGATTTTCTAGAAGCCAAGAAAAAAGTCTTTGAAGGGAGTAGTTGATGAACTGCGTCAAATGCCATTGAGACATTGAGTAAGACGCAGACAAAGCACTGTTGGGTACCTGTAGTTGCAAAGTAACAAAGGCATCAGAGAGGGAATGCAGTTCTGGGAAAGAACAGAGGTGACTGCCGGAAGCCATGATTGTGTCCCGCTCCAACTGTGGGCATACTTAACACTTCTGCCCTAAGCTAGATGGGGTTTTGGTTGCTGTGAACTATTCCTTGCCAGGAACTGGAGAGCAGGGGACAGGAGGATAGGACGAGGACTGGGGCAAGAGTATGAAGCCAGTTGAGTCTGTTACAAGCCAATTGTGACCCACTGTTGTTGCCTGCATGCAGAGTAATGGATAGGACTGGGCATTTGGCAAGCAATGAATGAATGGATGCCTCTTGATGGCAAAACTATTGTGTTTGAATCTTCTCAACTCAGTGTCTTTGTCACTGGGCACCATGAAACCAGAACATTGCATAATATTAGCTCCTGAAAGCCAGAGGCTTGCTGCTGACATTGCTCCAGCTCTGAGAAGTGGAGCTTGGCATCAGCCTGCAAAAGTAGGCTTGCCTAACTCGAGAAATGCAAAATAAAGCTAGTTCATATTCACATAACTTCTTTGCCAGGGGTGTTTCCCCTGGGAGCTTGTGATGTCTGACTGGTGGTCATTGATAAATTCCCCAAGTGGAGATTCACCTACAGCAGGAACCATTCCCAGGCAGAGCTTATCTGCTCAGGTAAGCAGCTGGACAGAAGACCCCTCCTTGGTTCCCACCCAGAGAGGACAGGACTCGGCACAGTCCCTGACTCATTCTCTGGGGTCAGCTCCTCTTGGCCCCTCCTTGAGGCCAACCTCACCAGTTCCTGGCAGAGATCCTGATTCTGACTCAGAGGCACATGTTCTTCCCCCCACTTTCCAGCTGAATGAGCCTCTCTAAGAAAAGTACATGTCTTCCCTAACAGGCTGAGAAAAAAGGTGAAATTTTTCTTACATACAGAACCATGATAGAATGTTTATATTTTCTTTTTAAATTTTGCAGATTTGTCTTCATCTTTGTTCCAGAACAGGTAAAGCAAATGACTTGTGAGGGAGATGTTCTCAGGCTGGGCAGGTTTGTGCTGGAGATGCTGTTAGTTGGGTTCAAAGCTGTTGAGTTTAGTGTCTGCAGTATGTAGCAGGCTTGTGATAAAAACTATTTCCCAGGAGAGAAAAATAATTCACCACTGTGTTCATTTCCTAAGGCTGCAGTAACAGAGTATATCGCAAACCGGATGATATTAAATGGCAGCAATTTATTGTCTCAAGGTTCTGGAGGCTCCCAAGTTGGAAATTAGAGTGTTGGCAGGACCCTGCTCTCTGAAGCCTCTCTCTTGGGGAGAGTCTCCTTGCCTTTTTCCGGCTTCTGGTGGTTGCTGGCATCCTTGGTGATCTTTAGCTCCCAGTTGCAGCACTTTAGTCTCTGCCTCTTCGGTCACAGGGCAGAATATGCCTCCTGCCCCTGTGTGTGTGTGTCTCTCTTTATGACACCAGCCACCCCACTCCAGCACAACCTCACCTGAACTAGTTACCTCTGCAGTGACCTTATTTCTGCACCAGGTCACAGTCGGAGGTATTGGAGATAGGACCTCAGCATATCTTTTTTCAAAGCCGGGCTGAGGTCACAATTTCACCCATAAAAGCACTGCCCCAAAGCCATCCAGATGGACGGGGGCTGCTCTAGTTACTGGTGAGCCCTGGGACTTGATGACAAAGGCAGGGGCCTGGCTCCGCAATGTTGGGTTCCAAACCTCTGCCTTCCCATCAGCTACAGACACCGAGCTGCTGCTGAACCTCCTCCTCCACTTAAGTGGGGACGAAAGTACCCAACAGATTGTTACAAATATTCAACAAGATGATGTCTGAAAAGCACCCGGCATGGCTGGGTACTTAGGTACTAAGCGGCCTCGCTGTGGATGAGTGACTGCTTAGCTGTTGGCTGCAAGTGGAGACACATCCAGTGTTCACAGAGATGACAAAACAAGAAGAGGGACCCTGAAATCTCTACCCGCTCAGCAAGTGAGTGATTTTCTTCTGATTCCCTTCCCCTTCCTTGGCTCACAGTCTCGATGGAAGAAGTTACTTAAGTTTAAAGGCCAAGTAGACGTTGTCGAGGCAGGTGGCTGGGGTGGGCAAGTCGGGAAGAGTCGTGCCACATTCCAGGCCTCAGGCTCATCTGCGGAGACCCCACCCCTGGTGCCTTTGTGGCCAGAGGAGAGGGAAGCGGCGGCTGGTTCATGATCCTCACAGGCCCCACTGGGGAGTTTGGAGCTGATTGAGTGCTCTGGAAAGTTTTCAGTGGAGTGACAGAGGTGCAAGCCTAGACTCAGACCCATCAGAAACTGATGACCACCACAGTGTCCCTGGTGTGACGTGGCGTTGGCCTTGGCCACGTTGGTGAGGGAGTGAGAGATTCAGCAGGCAACACTGGCAGGACTTGGAGCAGCCCGGGAGGGAGCCAGTGAGAGCCAGGGTGGGTCTGGATGTCTTGCTGTGACCCAAGGGGCCAGCTGCTTGGTTGGGAGAGGGCTTTGGGCCTTGTATCCAGCCTGGCACAGCCGCCTGCCCGCACAGCAGCCCCCAGCAAGGGCCCTGCTCTGTGTGCCCCAGTGCGATCAGCACCCTGTCAGGTGACACAGGGTGGGCTGCTGTCTCCTGAGGGATGTCCTGTGCTCACAGCGTCCAGGAGCCCCCGTCCCATCGCTGGCTGGTGATGGATGGGAGCGTGCGACTTTGCCTTTGCCTGAGCGAGTGGCCTCCACTGCACATGGACTCTCTTGTGTCAAACACTTGTCAGGAAGGTGACCTGGGCTGCTGCTGGGGGCCAGTCAGACCTGTCTAATCAGCGATGGAGACATGGATCAGAACTTTTCAGCCATTTGACAGTTTGAGTAAATAATGACTTGTCAGTGCTATTTATTTCCACTCCTCTTTTTCAGCCCTATTTTTGGCCCAGAACACTTTATTTTTGTCTGTGTTACATAAGGAGGGAACAGCATTCTTAGTAACCCACTGTCACTCCTGTGTTATCTTGCCTACATGAAAAAAGGAAATATTTTTAGAGAGCGAATTTCCCAAATGTTCTCAACTATTCTGGACTGGAGGGATAACGTCATGGTGGGAGGGCAGCGTGGGGAGAAGCCTGGTCATTTTCTCTTTGGCTGGGGCTGACCCCTTTACCTCAGAAGCTGGCTGGACCTCCTGCCTGCCTAGTGCTACCCTGGCCATGAGGCAGGGGCTCCTCTCTGCACCGGTTGAATGTGTTCAGCTGGTTCTGGAGCCTAGGGATACCCTTAATTGATACTCTTCATTGTTAAGGTTGGAGGGGGTACAAAACGAGTACAAGCAGTGAACCCCTCTTCTTCAGGATCCAGGTGACAGGCTGGATCCCCTTAGTGGGATGTCAAACCAGGGAAGCCAAAGCGCTCTGAATAAGTTTAAAAGGCTCCTTCCTGGCACCCTGGGAAGGCATATGTAGCTTAACCGGCTGTGTCAGAAGGCAGCTTCTATGGAATGGGTGTGAGCCAGGCGAGCACAGTCCCAACAAGATGGGCTCGGCTGAACCGCAGAGTCTAAAAATAAACCTGTCCAAAGAGCCTGAGAGTTCCAGGTCTTGTCATCTGATTGGAGAGCTGGACATGTTTCCTTGCTGTGTTTATGAGGTTCCACAACAGTGTTCTAGTTGAAAACCACCCTCAAAGCTGGTGCACAGCCTCCTATGGGGAAAGCCTACTGACCTCTAGGCACAGGGCTGCGGCTGGGAGGAGTCTGAGACGGACCTCCCTGGGTTGTCATGGGAAGCGTTCACCCAGTGAGTCCTGTGGGAGAGTCTGGATACTCAGGTACCCCTACCCTGAGGAAATGCACCTGGGCCCATGGGTGCAGGTGTTCTCCTAGCCCTCCCCCTACCTCTGTGCAAGAGGATGATCCTAGGTCTATCTGTGACCAACACATGTGCCGCTCAGGTTTAGTGATGGGAGGAGCTGGGCAGGGTGCAAGCATGGCTAGACTGTGAGAGCTGAAGGGCCTGGCCAGATGCACAGAAGGCCAGAGGTTCAGTCCACGCGTGTGTCTCAGGTACAGCATATGGTGGCCGTGGCATGTGGTCACTTGGCTGATACATGGGTTCGAGTCATGCCTAGAAGCAAGAAGGTTAGTGGGTGACTCTAGTTGACCACCCAACATCAGCCTATCCCTCAGTGTTCATACAGGTTCCATGTGAAAAAACTGGCCCTAGAAAGCAAGCAAGCTAGAGAAGATTTTTTTTTTTTTAAGATTTTTACTTATTTTTGGCTGTGCTGGGTCTTCATTGCTGCATGTAGGCTTTCTCTAGTTAGAGCCAGTGGGGGCTACTCTCATGGTTGCTGCATGTAGGCTTTCTCTAGTTAGAGCCAGTGGGGGCTGCTCTCATGGTGTGCAGGCTTTGCATTGCAGTGGCTTCTCTTGTTGCTGAGCATGGGCTCTAGAGCTCATGGGCATCAATAGTTGGGGCTTGCAGGCTCTACAGCATGAGGCTCAGTAGTTGTGGCACACGGGACTAGCCTCTTCTTGGCATTTTGGATCTTCTCAAACCAGGGATTGAACCCTTGCATTGCAGGGCAGTTTCTTAAACACTGGACCACCAGGGAAACCTGAGAAATTAAAATAAAAGGGTGACTGGATGTTTGTGTTGCCCTAGAATTCCTGTGTTGAAATCCTAATCCACAGTGTGATGGCATTAGGAGGTGGGGCCTTTGGAAGGTGATTAGGTCATGAAGTGGAACCTTAATGAATGGGGTTAGTGTTCTTATGAAGACACTCCAGAGAGCTCTCTCACTGTTCCTGCCACATGAGGACACAGCAGGAAGTCAGCAGGTGGCATTCCAAAAGGGTCTTCATGAGGTTGGCCATGCTGGCACCATGATCTCAGATTTCCAGCCTCCAGAACCATGAAAAATCATTTTCTTTTGTTGATTGGCCATCCAATTTATGTTATTTTGTTAAAGCAGCCCAGGCTGACTTAAGACCAGCTGGCTTTACAGAATGGTTTTCAAATCTTTAGTTGGTTAGTGATATGGTTAAAACAATATAATACAGCATTAATGGCCGAACTATATAAATGACTTCAGGCTTATATTTAGAAAATCATTAAGGATTACATATTTTTCAATTTCATGGGGAAAAGCATTGGTTAGTGGGATGCAGTTGGGTTCTTTTGGTGGTAAGAAATAAAAGTTTCCCAGAGAGCAATGAGGACCATGGAATGAAATTGAGCCATCATAGGCCTGACGATGGGGTCCAGAACCTAGGTTTTGGGATTTGGGTCAGCTCTAGAGAAACTTAGCAGCAGGAATTCGCAGCTTCTCCTCCTAGTGTTTGACTGTGAAGGCAACTTGGCTCTGAGTAACCGTCTTTCGGTCCCAGTCCCAGCTGGCCTCCTCCTCTTGCCCAGCTTGATCCCTCTGGGAATCAATGCATGGGAGCTTCTTTGCCCTCTACATCACCATCTTTCAGTACCAGCTTCTGTTGATAACTAGCTTGGTCTTTCACTTTTCCAGTTCTATAGAGAAACACCCTATCAGTCCAGTTTACCTTTTCATCCCAACCCCATTTGGGCATAATTTGTGGGTCACTATCCAGCCTTGGGTTGTCCCTTCAGCTGTGGTGAGAAGTGTTCATGGTGTGACATGGTCACTGCTCCCTTAGGAGGGTCATGAAAAGGAAAAAGTCCTTTAGAAGACGGTGTGAAAAAAAAAAAAAAAGAAGATGACGGTAATATGTTGTTATTACCAGACACTACCCGTAATTCCAGGGTGTTTGTGTTTATGACTAGTTATTCCTGAAGGTTTTTATTTAACTTTTTGTTTGGAAACTTAGAGAGTTGGAAGGATAGTACAGAGAAATCCAGAACATCCTTTATCCAAATCCACCCATTGGCAATATTTTGCCATTTTAGTTTTCTAGGCCAAGTTTTTAATACATCTGTGTTAGATAAAAACTGCAAATCCTCCATCCCCCACCTCTGTCCACCTTAACTTTTTTCCTCCCCACCATGTTCTGATGGAGAGAAATGACAAAAACTATGTTGGGTCGACTCTAAGGAAAGAACTTGTCAAAACAGTCATGGAGCTGATTTAGGAAACAGGTTTTCAAATTTGAATCCTCTTTATTAGATGTTGTATTTATCTATGATATTTTTATTGCACATGACAAAATCAGTGCAATTAAAGTTTAAGGAAGATAAAATGGCATCCTAGATACTCTGAAAAAAACCATAAGCAACGGAAATCCTGGGTAAATATTCAATGTCTTTAAATGTATACTATACATTTAATGTATACTATACAACAGGAGATCTTCCATTATGAGATAATAAGACATTATAATGTTACAATAATTAACACTGTTGACTCAGTGTAGTTCAACAGAACAGATAAGAGACCCAGACATAAAAGGGAACTTAAGTTCTGATAGAGATAGTAAAGCAGGTCAGTGGGGAAATGATAAGATATTCAATAAATAGTGCTTGGACAAGAGGTCAGCCTTTTATCTTAAGAGGGAAAAGAAAGGAAATTTGACCCATAATCACTCCACGCTAAAAAATAAATTTCTGGTGGATTTAAGACTTATGTAAAAGGAAAACATGAAATGTTTAGACTACTGTGTGGGAAAGTAGCTTTAAATTTTTCAGGTAGTGAGGTCTTCTTAAATCTCTTCCATAAAGGAAAAGATTGAGAATTTTGGCTACATTAATATTAAGGACTTGTGTTCAACAAACACCATAAAGAATGAGAGACAAACCTCAGACTGGAAAAAGATTTGTTACACTGAGAGACCATTTCACACTTACCAGATAGGCACAGATTTTAAAATCAGATGATATTCAGGTGTTGACAAGGATTTCCAGCAACAGGCACTCTTATCCATTGCTGGCTAGAGTGCAGGTTGGTACAGCTTTGGAAAACAGTTTTTCATTCCCTGATAAAATCTGAACAAGTACATACCTTACAACCCAGTAACCTGCTCCAGAGCATTTGCTCTAGGGCGTGGCTCTCCAAGTATAGTCCCCAGGCCAGCAGCCTCAGCATCTCCTAGGAACTTGTTGGAGATGCACGTTCTCCATCCCCTAGACCCGCTGAGCTAGATGCCTGGGGCCAAGGACAGTGGTTCTGCTTGTGGGAAATGGAAGACACTGTAACGGGGGGACAGCACAGGTGTGACAGCTCCTGAGGATGTCGGGTTTAATGCTGGCTGTTCATCTATTTTAAAAAACAGTATACTCACTGGGAACTGAACGTTTCAGTCACCCGAGACGTATGACTGCATGCCGTGCGGTGTTCCGTTGTTTCTGACTCTTTGCAACCCTGTGGACTGTAGTCCGCCAGGCTCCTCTGTCCAGGCCAGAATACTGGAGTGGACTGCCATGCCCCCTCCTCCAGGGGAACTTCCCAACCCAGGGATCGAATCAAATCCAGGTTTCCCACATTGCAGGTGGATTCTTTACCATCTGAGCCACCAGGAAAGCCCCAAAATACTGGATTGGGTAGCCTATCCCTTCTCCAGGGGATCTTCCCAACCCAGGAATCGAACCAGGGTTACCTGCATTGCAGGCAGATGGTTACCAGCTGAGCTCCCAGGGAAACCCTACCACAACTGTGTGATTGAGAGGTAAATGAAATGACGAGCAAGCTGGCGCAGCCTGCCGGCCAGTTCTGAAGGTCTCGCTGCAAGATCCAAACTGGTCCGTTGAGGCAGTTTGATGCCAACTTGTGGAGGCTTACATATATACCTTGGCTTAAGTGTAGATGGGGCCATCTGTGGATCTTATCAATGGGTGGAACTTGAGACGGATTTGTAGACAGGGTTAAGAAATGTGGGTGCCTGCTCTTAGAGCTGCCTGCCATTCTGCCACCCGCCTCACCCTCCACTCTGTCTCCTCTCACACAGGATGAGACCTGTGGCTAAAGGCCATACAGTGATGTCTTCTATGCACCTTTCTGGAACAACAAAAAAAGGTTCTGGTTCTGAACAATCATTTTTAAACTCTGAGTTTATTTACATGAGATATTTCATCTATCTTTACTCCTAAAACCCTCGTAACAAATATTTCCCTGCAATAATGAGAGATGGTAAGTAGGTCATTTAGCCACATGACAGAGATTTATTCTCTTAGCAATAATACCACCTATAGGAATGTCTTCCAGACAGAACTTGAGAATGTAACACTGCCACCTCATTGGTGAATTCGGTCTCTCTCAGTAATTATCTTGGACTAGATCATTGAGCAGAGAGAAAACTTGCTATTTGTAACCACATACTTATTTGAGTTTGGATTCTTAAAACGGTTCCTCTTGACTCCAGACAGAAGGGAAATAGCCCCGATGTGGCACCTGCTGGGTCCTGTTGGCCGCCCACGACTCAGCCCCATGTGCCGAATCCCATACCCAGTGGAAAAGGCCTCTCTCAGGTCAGTGGGTCAGGTGGTATTTTCCGAACAGTCAGAAGAGACTTTCATTGGGGAACAAACATGGATGCAACAAGGAACAGAGTGCAAGTCTGAATGACGTTTTTAACACTTTAAAGAAAGTGTCCACTAGTTGGGGGCCCTTCTGGGCTTTCCCCTCAGACTCTTTGGGAGTGAACTGTCCACTTTGCCCCATGAGGGGTATTTTACCATGAGGGGTACTCTGCTTGGGTAGAAAAGTTTACAACACATTTCACAAGCAAGGTAGGGAGTGAGAACTCACCAACACTTGCCCTGTGATTAGGCTTTTAGGCCAACGGCTTGTGAGTGAGAATGAGGAGGAGGCAGGTGAGGGCCCAGGCTGCCTCCTTCCTTTACCCACAGAACAGCCCAGAGGATCAATTCCAGTGGTGACAGGAGGAGTGGGAGAGGGTTGCCTGACTCACCCTGGGCTTTCGGCAGAGAATAAGCCTTCTTGTGTTAAGCTACTGTGTCTGCGTGCGTGCTCAGTTGCTAAGTCATGTCTCACTCTGCAACCCCGTCGACTGCAGCCCAGCAGGCTCTCTATCCCTGGGATTTTCCCAGGCAAGAATACTGGAGTGGGTTGTCATGCCCTCCTCCAGGAGATCGTCCCAACACAGGGATCAAACCCACCCCTCCTGTGTCCCCTGCATTGCAGGCAGGTTCTTCACCACTGAGCCACCTATGAAGTGAAAGTCGCTCAGTTATGACTGACTCTGTGACCCCGTGGACCATACAGTCCATGGAATTCTCCAGGCCAGAATACTGGAGTGGGGTAACCTTTCTCTTCTTCAAGGGATCTTCCCAACCCAGGGATCAAACCCAGGTCTCCCACATTGCAGGCAGATTCTTTACCAGCTGAGCCACAAGGGAAGCCCAAGAATACTGGAGTGGGTAGTGTTTTCCTTCTCCAGGGGATCTTCTTGACCCAGGAATCGAACCGGGGTCTCCTGCATCACAGGTGGATTTTCTACCAGCTGAGCCACCTGGGAAGCCCACTTAGTATTGTTTTTTTTTGACAGGGCAGCTGGTGTGAGTATCCTAAAGTAATTAATAATGGAAAACAAGGGAACTGATCCCACTGGTGTTTTATAACGACTGTCCTCAGTGGTCATGTGGAGGGGATCAGAGGAGGCAAGCCTGGAGATACGGTCCTGGGAAGATATGCCCACTGTCCCTCTCCAGGTATGTGGACGCTACCAGTCCCTGAGTGTCAAAGGTAAGTGCCAAAAAATTAGTGTTTTGGCTTGTTCCTCATGGAGACTTCTATTGTTTGTAGCTTAGGTCAGAACAGTGATGTATATAAAAGAGCTGAAGTGGCCTTCCTCCCAGGATACGTCCATCCTTCAGGGACAACATCCAAGCAAGTATTTTATGTGAGGTCTGGGGTGGACCACCCTGGGAAGGACTTCATGAGCCCTTTCAGTGAACACCTTCCCTAACAGCCTCTTCCAGAGATCCTGTCATAGGGCTGCTGGCAGAGATGAAGGTCTGAGGAGCAAGTGAGGCATCTTGGCAGGAGGCTTCTCAGGGAAACGTCCATTAGGCATTTCTCCACAGAAGTGTCACATTTAACACCAGGAAAACGGTATGTAAGTTTCCTGAACTCAGACGAAGGATCAGGGACAGGATGGGAAGGAGGCACTCAGGAGAGTGGAATGAGCCCTGGGCCGGTCCCAGCACCTACAGGTAGGTAAGCACACTGATGCTCCTTGGAGATACCTCTGTGCCACCAAGTATTTCTGAACAGCGTAAGCAGTCATTCAGGTGGCAAAATGAGGAGATGATGTCTGCCTTTCATTTGCCATAGCATTCCTAACATTCAGGGCAGCTTTACAGCAAAGCTATGCAGTAGGTGAAACCTATCTTAGAAATCCTGCTGTTTGGGAACCCCACCCTTCTGTCTAGTCAGCCAACTCACCAGCTGATCAGGTCCCTTCCTTATCCATCCCATCCTGCAGGCCACCTCCAATACATTTGCCCAGCTCTTCACAGCCTTAGGCTAATCCAATGAGTCACCTCCTGCTAGTGGAGAGGAGGCCTGCTGTGATTGTCAGGACACATTATACAACAAATATAAAAGCTCTTTGATTCTGCTAGGTTGCAGAATCTTGAAGGGCATGGACCGTGTTTTACTTGTATCTTCCTTTAATCCATTTGAACCTTTGCACTATATAGGACTATTCTGCTTTAAAAAAAAAAAAAAAGGAAGAGTCGACAAAAAGTACATTTACTATTATTTCTTTTATCTAAGCCAGGTACCATTTTTACTATGAACTAGTTCAGATTCCAAACATGTATATGTTAAAAAGCACAAAGAATGCTAATAATCACTTGTAACCTGAAACCTGGCTTTAGAAGGAGAGCGTTTTGAACATAGAAAGGCTCCTGTGTCCGCTCCTTGATCGCGTGCCCTTTCCTCCACCCCCCAGATTTAACCACTCTCTGAGTCTCCTGTTAGCTATGCCTTGCTATTCCTTGTACTTTCACCACATGGGAATGTGTTCTACAGTCTCAGTGTACTCCTTATCACATTTTGTGTGTATAGCAAAAACTGTGTGTAATGTTCCTGACTTGCTTGGATTGTAGCTTCTATTTATGAACCACTCTTATGTTGACGTGCACAACCAAAGTTCACTAATTTTCACAGCTGTGTACTATTTTGTTGTGGAATATTTCTAGTTTATCAACTCTTCTGTTACAGATATCTGGGTGGTCCAGGAGGTTTCACTACTATAAATGGGGCTCTGTGAACATTCTGGGGACCACTCCTCGTCCACACCTAGTTTCTCCTGTGTATGTACCTGGTGAGGGATGTGCATCATCAGCTTTAATAGAGGATGTCATGTTGTTTCCAAGGTGGTTGAACTAATCTATACTCCCACTCGTTCTGAATGAGACTTCTTTTTACTCCATATTCTTGCTAGCTCTCAGTACTGACAAAGATAATTTTTTTCTTTATCAATTCAATGCATGTGAAATAGTTATCTTATTATGGTTTTAACCTGCATTTACGGAGGTTTACCATCTTGGGTTAGGTATTTAAAAAAAAAAAAGCAGAAGTTTTGTCTTGCTCATTCAGCAAAATTATAAACAGCTTTCCTTGAAGCAGCTGGGGCTCACAGGTCCATCCCCACAAACGGAAGAAGATCTTCAGGGTTTGTAAAGGGAAGCTGAGCTGCTACCAGCACTGTTATTCAGAAGTGGTGGGCTCCTTGCTAGATTGAGTGTGAGAGTCTTGCTACCTCTGAAATGGAAGACAAATCCCAGTGACCTGTGTAGACTCCAGCCCCTTATGGAACCATTCACCTTGACGATACAACTCATTCATGTCTCATTTTATTTTAGTCTTCCCTATTTTTTCCTTAGTTAGCTTAGCTAAAGGATGGTCAGTTTTTTTTTTTTTTTTAAAAACCAGTTACTTTTGTTGATCCTTTCTGATCTGTATTTCATTAATATCTTTTCTGATATTTATTAATTCCTTCCTTCTGTTAATTTTTGGAATTAATTTGTTCTTTCTCTAGTTCTTGAGGTGTAAGGTTCAGTCCAGTTCAGTCCCTTAGTAGTGTCTGACTCTTTGTGACCCCATGAATTGCAGCACGCCAGGCCTCCCTGTCCATCACCAACTCCAGGAGTTCACTCAGATTCACGTCCATCGAGTCATTGATGCCATCCAGCTATCTCATCCTCTGNACTCTTTGCGACCCCATGGACTGTAGCCTACCAGGCTCCTCCCTCCATGGGATTCTCCAGGCAAGAGTACTGGAGTGGGTTGCCATTTCCTTCTCCAGGGGATCTTCCCGACCCAGGGATCGAACCTGGGTCTCCCACATTCCAGGCAGACGCTTTAACCTCTGAGCCTCCAGGGAAGCCCAGGGGTTCCTCTTTTGGCTAAACAGCAGATTTGCGCTGATGAAAAAGAATCCATCTTGACCAAAGAAAGGCTTGTTTGTCAAATTATGGTCTATCCCAAAGAACCTCACATTCTTGAGTCAGGAAGATCCTCACCTTTCCAAGGATGGAATTTAGAATTAGTTTCTGGTCTTATCTATGAGGAGCACCAGCTGAAGAAGGCAAAATTTCAGAGGAAGACTTGGAGAAAGCTTATGAACAGGTGAAATACCCTGCTGAGATGGGACCACCTGCCAACCCCAGCTGGGCATCCATTGCATGGACCGTCTCCAAGGTGAACCACACAGATAATAATGTGCTGTTAAGCCAAGCTCTGAACACCCCTGGTTTCTGAAGTTGGCTGCTGATGTGACTAGGTTTTTTGAGGATTGTATTTATATGTTCTTCCAGATATCTCAGGATTTAATAGAAAGTATACACAAGATTCAGAATATGTCTCCCAAAGCAAAATAAAAGCACAAAGAATTCAATTGGTCTTAAACAAAAGTATGCCTCTTATTTCGATTATCAGAGTTAACCAAATGTTCTTTTGCACCTGCACAAAAATCTTCACAATTAAAGATACCCCTCAAGGCACAAGGCTTAGCACTGAAGATTTGCAATGTCAACATCCTCAGGTTTAATCCTGAACCAGCCACTGAGACACTCCCGACTCTTAGGGAAGTGGTTAAGTGCTACTGTCCCCTTCCCAAGGCAGAAACTTTACTATTATGAAATTCTGAAAGTCAATACCAGATTTTTAGAAATTCTTCTGTCTCAAATGTGAACTACATGAAAATACCATATAATTTTATTTTGCATATTGCTCTGAGAATTGAAGCACAGAACCAGGGGCTTTTGGATTAATAAAATGTATTTCCTACCCCCTCATTTTCCCAGTGTCTGATGAATAAAATCCAAAGGAAAATAGAAAAGAAAGGAAAAAGAGAAGCAATCTGAATTAGAGGACGTTAGAAGAAAAGACTCAAGAACATTCTACCATACAAACAATAGATGAAGACAAAATAAAGGAAGGACAAGAAAGTACCCTGGCTGAGAAGAAAGTAGCCAGAACTCAAGGAAAAAGTCACCAGAAGCCCCTCTTCCCCTCAGCTCACAGATGCAGGGACTGGAAGCAAGAAAGACTTGGCCATGAAGTAATAACTGTGAAAGAAATTCACAGTCTCCTAGGCAATTTCAAGTATAACTATAAATACATCTATCATTAATAAAACATTAGAAAATCAAATCTGTCAGGGTATTTAAAAAGTTACACACCATGACAAAGGAGGATTTATTCCAGAAATGAATGCAATTACAGCCAATATTGGGAAATTTACAATTCATCATATTAATAGGTCAAAAGAGAAAAGCCATCTGACTGCCTCAATAGATGTTTTTCAAAAGCAATTGATAAACTTTTAAATCTATGACCTAGAAATAAAAGGGTATTCCTTCATGTGATACGGAATATCTACAATCAAGTTAATCAGCAATGTAAAATTTAAAAGAAAATATTATGGACACTTTTATTCATATAAAAATTAGACAAAAATGCCCACCATCAGAACTAGTATTTGAACATCCTTCTGATAGTTCTAAGCAACTGAAAAAGACCACTAGAATTTAAAATGAAGTATAAATATTAGGAAAGAGAAGGAATATCCTTACTTGTATATAACANGAGGATGAGATGGCTGGATGGCATCACCAACTCGATAGATGTGAGTTTGAACTCCAGGAGTTGGTGATGGACAGGGAGGCCTGGCGTGCTGCGATTCGTGGGGTCCCAAAGAGTCGGACACGACTGAGTGACTGAACTGAACTGTCATGATGAAGGTGAAACAGTTACAGACCTAAGATATTCAGCCTTTCCTATTGGTTTGTTTCCAGCCATGGGCATGATAATTGCCACCTTCCCCTAGTAGGGGCTTCCCAGGTGGTGCAGTGGTAAAGAACCTGCCTGCCAGTGCAGGAGACACAAGAGACACAGGTTCGATTCCTGGGTTGGGAAGATCCCCTGGAGGAGGAAATGGCAACCCACTCCAGTATTCTTGCCTGGAAAATCCCATGGACAGAGGCGCCTGGTGGGCTCTAGTCCATGGGGGTCACAAAGAGTCGGATGCAGCTGAGCACACATGCACAGCCTACTTGGGTGGTGGTACATCAAACAGAAGCAGCTACCACACTGTATCGCACCCAAGATTCATGTCCCAAGAACATAATCAACCTGTGAGTCTGGCCTCTCTCTTGATGAGCAGGACTCATAGTGAGCAAGATCCAGACACTTTGATTTTCCCCAGCAGATGTGACCAAATTCACAAAATATCTAATTATGTTGCTACAAAATATGCTGTCTTTTTATGTATCATATTCTCTTAATCCATCAGAATTCTGTTGGTGGTTACATAAAATGTCTGACACTCCTGTAGAAATAACTATGACAAACAATAAAATACAAAATGAAGAAAGACAACTCATACCTCTTAGTACTGTTTTGTTTGGCTTGCTGCTTTGCGATCTCTTCCAGAGCCAGAACTGGGCTGCGGAACAGCTGCCCACTTTTCCTGATTATCTTCTGCTTCATGGCAGTTAGACTACTCCATTCTCGAACAAATCTCAAGATCTGGTAGAAAATGAGATAATGAAAAGAGTGTACAGCTCGCCAGGCATCTTCCTTTGAAAGCAAGGCTACATATAGCATCTGAAAACAGATGTTTTATTATAACCCCAAATGGGCTTTGAGTCTCACAGTTTAAGGTTTTCTCAGTTTGATGCAGTTTTCCTACCTTTGTTGTGAACCATCTATGGCCAGTCCTGCAGAGGTCTCTTCCAAGCCATCAGCTCTCTATAGACACCATTTAGGACACTCAGCACATGTCCCTCATACACAGAGACCAACAGCAATAACGTGCTCACTGACACCAAAAGCGCACGTACCCCACAGTGGCCGAGGCAAAACTGGATTTTGGGACAGTGGATCTTGTGGTGACAATGCAATATCTGGGCATGGTTTGTACCTGACTGCCTAAACTCTCACAGGAAAAAAGCTGTCAATAATAAATCTGGGACATTTCATTAGGGACATTTCATTACTCTTACTTATTAGTCAGTTATACATAACTGGCTGTTTTCTGGTAATCTGAGCATCAGCATTAGATGACACCAAAGAAAACAGCTCATGGCTACCTTTTCTTTTAAGATGGGTGCAGCTGACCGTGGCCAATGTTTTCATTTCTGCTCAAATGCAAAAACATAATCACTGTATTCTTGTAAACAGCACTATGCTGCATGCTGGCTCAGCCCCCACACACACTGACACTCCTTAGCAGTGAAGCTCAATCAGCACAGATCAGAACTAAGGCCTCCCCAGCAGGCACATGGCCTGTGGCTGCACCCTGGTGCGTCCCATAAGGAATGGAGTCCCCCCACATGGTGTTATTCCTGCTCTCAGAGCTCGTTAGTGTTAGAACTTAACCTACAAAGATAAAGTGTGATTCTGTCAGATACCAGCCTCACAGCTGCTAATCCTGTGAATGAGAAAATAAATGATGTGAGGATGAGTCTATCCACAGAAACAGCAGCCCGAGGTGTGATCGTTCGCCAGGGTAACAGATTTCACGTTTATCCCAGTAATTCATAGGCACTGCCTGGACTGATTAAAGTGCACCCAGTGATCTGACTCTGCAGCAGGCCACAAGCTGCTCTGCTTTTATCAAACTCAAAAATGGTCTTTAAAATTACTCAACAAATTTTCATTCAGAACAAATGTGCAGGATGGTTCTTACCAGGGAGCGGTTTTGTTTCAGCTGAAAGCTTGCTGGTAAATCTTCCCACAGGTCTAATTTTATATCCAAAGGAATGAAATTACAGTTCATCTGGTTTCCATCCTGATTATAGATGAGGAAGTCAGTATTAATCCATTTTGTCTGTAGGCACTAATAATTATTTTAAAAGTAAAGAATGCTATTACTGCATTTCATGCCCAATTTTCTAAACTGACAAACTGAGGCAGCTGATTCCAGACAAGATTCTACCCGTACTGCCCCCACTGAGAGGATACGGAGCCCAGGAAGGGGCCAGGCCCTCTGAGAGCCACCACTACATTTGGTCTAAGGGTAAGCCATACCATGTAGAGAAGTGTCATCAGTCAAACATGAAGTTTTTTTTTTTTTTTTTTAAATAAAGCAAAAGAAGAATCTCTGTATATAGAAATCTACTGTATAAACAAAAGTTGAACCCATATTCTAATTCTCTCAGCCAGAAAGAAATGTTACAGTTACCACGGTCACTTTGGGGAAAGAAAAATACACAAAAAGTACTTATACAGTGCTTAAAAGTTCTGATGTGTAATTGTTGTTCTGGCTGGGGTTCTGGCTGAAGTGAACAGTTTAGAGGTATACTATTAACATGACATAAGATGCTAAACATCTGTTACTGCTCTTCCTTTTAAAGAGTGTTCTTTTAGGCACTGAATGGGGGTTTTTATATGAATTTCTGTTTCTAGATTTTTATTTCAGGTCTCCTAAGGTGAACAGAAAAGCTTTCTTCTGAACTCTGCTGTAGCTGTGAAAATCCCTGTTGACATTTGACCTGCTTAGTGTCTCTGGTTTAGAAAACTGATTGAATAATGTTTCATGGCAAGGGGACACGTAAGTATTCAGAAGAGTGGTAAAAATGCACTCAAGACTGTTGAGAAAAGTCAGGAAGGTGGCTGCGGTATCTGCTTGGTGGCAGGCACACTGCTTTTCATACTGCTCAGGGGGTTCTCGTACGGATGTGAGCCGGAACATAAAGAAGGCTGAGTGCCGAAGAATTGATGCTTTCAAACCATGGGGTTGGGGAAGACTCTTGAGAGTCCCTGGGACAGCAAGGAGATCAAACCAGTCAATCATGAAAGAAATCAACCCTGAATATTCATTAGAAGGACTGGTGCTGAAGCTGAAGCTCCAATACTTTGGCCACCTGATACAAAGAGCCAACTCATTGGAAGACTCTGAAGTTGGGAAAGATTGAGGGCAGGAGAAGGGGGCACCAAAGGATGAGATGGTTGGATGGCATCACTGATGCAGTGGACCTGAGTTTGAGCAGAGCTCTGGGAGATGGTGAAGGACATGGAAGTCTGGCGTGCTGCACTCCAAGGGGTCACAGAGTAGGACACGACTTAGCAACTGAACTACAACAAAGGCACACTCTACCCTCTACCATTTGCAGTTTCTCTCCAGTCCCCACCAGAGAAGGAAATACCCTGACATGATCCAGGATGCAGAGCCTTCACTGTATACAGTAAGAAGTTTAAGGGCTTCTGAATTTGTGTGTGTGCTCTGCCTGGGGTCTGCCTTCTGGATTCTTGACCTTCTAGCCTCTGGGGAGCCATTCTCTGTTATTCCTAGGTGACGGTCTCACAAACGGCAGGAGGTGGCTCAGACACTTAGACCTGTCTCTAGAGGAGCGGGGGGCTTCTTGGTGCTCCCCGAGTCTAGAAGTTCCACATGGCAGACCAAGGCTGAAGCCTTTAAGGGAAATGTGTCCTGCCTATTTTCATTCTTGAGTCGCTCTTGGCAGTGGTCCCACAGTGGAGGCTCCTTGGAGCTTCTGATATTCATGATCCTAGCCGTCTCCTAATCTTCTAGCAGTATCTTCTAATATTCAGTTAGAACTAAAGATTATTACACACTACAGGATCTATCTGTATTTAATAATTTGGTTTAGCAGAAAACCCATAATTGAGTTTGGGCAGGCCCAACCTAACTTATCTTTAAAATGACATTATTTCAATAGAATGGCCCACGTGTTTAAAAACTCACAAATCCTATTTTATGATACATGTAAAGATTAGAAGTTTGAAACTGTAGCTCAAGCAAAGGTGTTCATAAATCTCAGGAATTTTTTTTTTCTCAAATACTCATACTAGTGAACCTTGGCCAAAGATTCTCACATGGTCTCCAAGACCCTTCAGAAGATCCAGAGAGAGGTAAATTTTGTAATACTAGTGCAACACCATTTGCCTCTTTTCCACTGTTATTCTCTTAGGAATGTCCAGGGAAGTTTTCCACGCAGAGGCAGATCTGAGAATCCCACCGTCTTCTATTATGACTTCAGGAGAAACTGCTAAAGATGTAAAACAATGCCACTCTTTTCACTAAACATTATTTTTGTTTTAGAAATTATAATTACTTTTCACAGAGATATGCTTCTTTTATAAGTATGCGATGGGTTTATTGTTGCTCGTTTGTTAATTATTATTTATTCCTTTATGTTTGGTTGTGCTGGGTCTTCGCTGCTGCGCCGGGCTTTTCCCTAGCTGTGTGGAGTGGGAGCTGCTCTTACGGGGCACAGGCTCCTCACTGTGGCGGCTTCTCACTGTGGCGGCTTCTCCTGTGGCACAGGCTCCGGGCGCGTGGTGCTCAGTGGCTTCAGCGCGGGCTTGGCAGCTGACGCCTGCAGCCTCTAGAGAGCTTGCGGGCTCGTTAGCTGTGCAGCACAGGCTTAGCTGCTCCACGGCATGCGGAGTCTTCCTGACCCACGGACTGAACCCGTGTCCCCTCCATTGGCAGGCGGATTCTCATCCACCGCACCTCCAGGCAAGCCCTATTATTGCTAGTTTCACATGGATAAATATTTTCAAGTGTTTCTGTTTTAATTTCAAATGCAGTAAATATCAAGAGATATAACCCACACGGAGTTTCCCTGGTGACTCAGTGGTAAAGAACCTACCAATTCAGGAGACATGGGTTCCATCCCTAGGTTGGGAAGATTCCCTGGAGAAGGAAATGGTAACCCACTCCAGTATTCTTGCCTGTAAAATCCCATGGACCAGAAGCCTGGTGGGCCATGGTCCATGGGGTTGCAAAAGAGTTGGACACGACTTAGTGACTAAACAACAACAACATAACCTACATAAACAAAAGGTCTTTGGGGAAAATTTGTTGGGGAACAAATTTTAGGAGTGCTAAGAGGTCCTGCGACTGAAAAGTCTGAGCGCTACTAACCCAGGCCATGAGCAGTCATATTATTAAAGCTTCCTCGAGTTTACTCAGAATGCGTGGGCAGGCTTAGGCTTCTGTGAGGATGCGACTGCTCCTATTGCTGCAGGATCAGTGCAGGAGGCAACTCGGAGTGAGAGTTCACCAGGGCCAGGCACTATGCTAAGGGCCTCCCAGGAATTAGCTTATTTTGTCCTGGCAACAACTGCTCCATATTTTACAGCTGAGGAAACAGGCACAAGATTCCACAGTCGGTAACAGATCTGAACTTAATCATCCTGGCCCGAGAGTCTGCACTCTTTAACTACCATGCTGTTTGCCATTCTTTGTCTTTAGATTTAACAGAGGAATCTGAGAATTAGCTTTAAGCAGGAAAAGAACTCACTACCCATCTCACTGCTAATAAAATTATCTCCATTGGAACATGAAAAAAGGAAGCCTTGGTATGTTTCCAGAATCCACATGATGCCTACCTTAGTATAGATGTGAATCCGATCAGTATTCTTACTTGCACAAAACATCAGGGTATCATACACTGGCCAGTTCTTCAACTGTCCTAATGAAGAAGATAAAAAAGAACCTGAAGGCATATCTACCCTCTACCCAGAACAGCTTACTTTAACCTTGTGTGAGTTAGGATGATGAAAGAGTTGTATCAAATATATCAGCACATTTGACAAAGAACATGTACCTGGGCGTGAAATAAACATGGCAGGTGATCTAAGAGTACACTAGCTTATATGGTAACAGTTGCTTTGGAACTTTTGCTAATGACCCAACAAGAAAAAAAAAAGAAAGAAAGAAATTCAGCATTTGCTTAAAAAAAAAGAACCACTAGGCATAACGGAGATTTTCCTACCCTGAAAGAGTCCTTATCAGTCTTGAAGAAGTCTAGAATCTATTCCTATTGCTACAGAGGGTTTAGACCGAATGAATACCATTTTGATTATCCATAGCAAGACTGCTATGTCAAGGGCCACTTAAATGACTGACGCCTTATGGCCCAGTGCCTCACGTTCACAAAAGGAGATGAGTGAACAAGATGTCTTTCTCATCATCTCTGTTTATTTTTTTCTCAGTCCTCCTGACCAATATGTTCTGCAGAAAGGATAGGGTTATCCAAGCAGATCTAAATAATACTTAGCTAGTACTTATCAAGCACTTACAATGTGCCTGGTACTGGTCTAAGTACTTATATGAATACCTTTCAGCAACAAGTTGCGCGTCTTACAGAGGAGGGGAAGCAAGGCGCATTAATCTGCCCAAGGCCACTGGTAACAGAGCCCAGTAATCTGGCTCCAGAGCCTATGCTCTTAACTTCTGCCATGGTTCCTCTGTGACCCTTTAAAGTATTTTTCCAGATCTATAAGTCTATGATTTATTTGCAGTATCATCTATTTGAATATTTCTAATCGAGACATCAGTCACTTACAAACTTAGATTGTGGATTATCCCCGTATTTCATAAATTCAAAAATGTATGCTTTCCCCACACTTTAATATCTCTGAAATCGGCATGACTTCCAGTCAACAGCCTTGGCATTTTACAACTATGGTTGGCCAAGTGACAGCTGGAAGGTAGTTTTCACTGCCTGAGCATGAGCTTAGTCATAACTACAATACTGCTGTCACTTCAACACTGCACTTGAGATATATGCATTGTCATTTCTGAGTGTTGACTTTGATTACCTTCAAAATGTCTTCAAAATGTTTTCCTATGGTTTGGGATTGAAATGAAAAGTTATCATGTACACCAAAAACTTGCATACAGGATGAGAAAGCGTAAAATTGTCATTAAAGAAGCAAACACACATCACTGGAGGAACAAGCAGTCACTGTCATAGCGAAATGGGCAGTTTCTCTCTCTTTGGGCTGTGGGTCTTCACTGCTGAGCAGGCTCCTCTCTGGTGACGGCGCCTGGGGGTTGCTCTCCAGCTGCAGTGCACAGGCTTCTTCCTGGGCTGGCTTCTCGGTGTGGAGCACAGGCTGTCATCTTCCATGGGCCCAACGGTTGTGGCCCACGGGCCTCGCTGCCTCAGGGCACGTGGAAGGTTCCCAGACTGGAGATTTCACTCGTGTCCTCTGCTTGGCAGGTGGACTGCTACCCACTACACCACCACGGAAGTCCCATCTTTTTCTTAATGTACATAAAATAAGTGCCTATCATAATCATTGTCTCCAGATTTGAAGAACTATTGTTAATACTTAAAGATCAGAAGTCACTCTTTGATAAAAAGCCTTTTGAGAACAACTCCAAATCAGCTGATGTTTTTTGGTAGCTACTAGTTACATCAGGGAATGTATTTTTCTTTTCATTTTTTTCATTAAGTATAATTTAATGGTTCCAAACACCAGATAGCATCTTTTGAAGATACAGCCTTCCTTCCAGACCCTCAGAATTCCAGTTAGAATGAAGCTACAATTCCAGAGTGGTATACACCACTTTGGTTCTAAAAGAGCATACGTGAGTAGAAGCATTTTACTATAATGTCCCTTCTCTTTCTTCTGTTTTTCAAGGAAATCCATGTTAGTGGGCAGATGTGAAGAATATCACTTTTGCAGCCTAGTGATCTGAGATATAAAGAAAGAAAAAAAGAAGAGGGAATAGGTGTAGGGGAAAATCCTAGCATTGTCTATGGATGAGGCCAATGGAAATTTCACCAGCAGAATAGAATTTCTACAAGTCTGGTGATTTTTGAAAAGAATGTGTAAGTAAAGCTAACTTACATCTTCATCAAGGGACCAATTTGTAACTAACAAGCAAGTATTTCCCTGCTGTAGATGGAGAGTATCATGGCCCAGCTGGGGACAATTGCCAGTCACCGATTCTGGGTCTGATGTTTTGTTCACTGACCTGGACACTGTCTAAGAGCAATGGTTTCATCCTCACTGGGGGCACTGTCACAGTACACACAAGGGAACTAGAACAAAACGCCTGAGTCCAGATTGTCTGCTTAAAGGCCGTTAAAATTAACAGACCTGAACAGAATCTATTGTGAGATAGTTTTGGGAAGACCTTGAGGAATCAGAGGAAAGGAAAGCTGAGTACAGAAGAAAGGAAGATGCCTAGAGTTTAGAAATACTTAATAAACATTTCATTTTAGAGCTATGAATCCAACACCGAATTATATCTATGTTTAACTTCCCTGGTGGTTCAGACAGTAAAGAATCTGCCTGCCGATGGGAAGAGCCCTGGAGAAAGGGAATGGCACCCCACCCCAGTATTCTTGCCTGGAGAATTCCATGGACAGAGGAGCCTGGTGGGCTACAGTCCATGGGGTTGCAAAGAGTTGGATACGATTGAGTGACTAACACTTTAATTTTTTTAGAGCTATGAATCCAACTCTAAGCTATATCTATGTTTAACAGCAACTAACCTAAAAGAAAAACTTTGACAATCTATCCTGAACACTTTGTGGTTGTTATAATGAGACATCAACCTGTTGGTTACTATGGTCACAAACTGAGTAACAAAGAAAATAATCCCAGAGTACTCACAGTCTTTTGCCAGCTGGCCCATAAAGATTGTGATGGATGACATGCAGGCTGGTGTTTGCCAACCACTGCAGCCATAAAGAATGAATGGAATCAATGAAAGAAGTAAATAAACCTGAGACACTACATGGTTGGTTGGTCATGATTCACATAGTCTTCAAATTATGTTCCTTGAAAACGTTTTACTTAAAAAAACAACCACCCTCAAAACTCTAAATATAAAATATGCCGATTAATTGTAACCACTTAAAAGAAATTCACGTATATGGGTTTCATGGTGGTACAGTGGATAAGAATCCGCCTCCAGCGCAGGGCACACAGGCACACAGGTTCGATCCCTGGTCTGGGAAGATTCCAGATGCCGCAGAGCAGTTAAGCCCGTGCACCGCAGCTACTGAGCCTGTGCTCTTGCATGCTGCAACTACTGTGCCCATGTGCCTGCAGCCCGTTCTCCACAGCAAGAGAAGCCACCGCAACGAGAAGCCTGCACACCACGATGGAGGGAAGCCCCAGCTTGTTGCAACTAGAGAAAGCCCACATGCACCAACAAAGACCCAGTGCAACCAAAAATAATGAAAAATAAAAGAAATTCACTTGTAAAGGATTAATGATCTCCTAGGTGGCTGTCAATCATCTGTCAATCTTATAGCAATCCATGGTGTCCAAAAGAACCCCCAAATATCAAAACCAGGCTCTCACTGCAAGAATGGGCCAAGCTTGGTGGAAGCTTGGTGGGCAACAGGCCGGAGATAGCACACGTAGCTCATATGAGTTTAGCTCTCTCTCTAACATCTGAATGCCAACAGCTCTGCTTTTCTGGCCATCTGGTGTTTATGTATGTAGTTACAAATGGTTGGTATTTTTAATATAAAAGGGAATACAAGGAACCTGGAGCAAGGTAGTAATCGCAAACCTATTAAGAGTGTTCCATGTCCAAGCATATGATTATTACTTGGATCCTGGAAATGGAAAGAAGACTTACCATCACCTGGCTGGGGGGTGAGTCTGTCTTCAGTCTCAGTTGTTGAAATTTCTTCCTTGCTCTCAGCTAACGGTTCAGGTGCTGAATGTGCCAGGACTTGTTTCTCCCCGTCAGAACTAGTCTGAATTTTTTTGGAGGTGTCCTGAGAATCATCTTTCTCGTTTTTGTTTTTATTCTGGGTGTGGCTGAGGCTATCTATTTGTGGAACAAATTTGTACAACAAAATAATTTATGAAAAACAATTTACACTTATATTTAGCTAAAGTCATTGTGTACCCTAAAGCCAGTACAGAAAGTAGAGTTTTAAAATGTCACAGCTGAGTTGTACAAAAAGAAACAAAGTTGGCAACATCTGTTCATTCTTTCTAAACATTTATTGGGAATCACCAACTACCACTCTAGGTGCTGGAAAGGCAGAGGGAACAAGTCAGAAAGGTCCCTGCTTCCTAGAGATTCCATTCCAAAGGGCAGAGATAAACAGGCAAACAAACAGGATCTTTTCTGCTAAAGAGAATTAAGTGAGTAAAAGGATGGGGTGGGAGGCTCCCTGGAGCTGAGAGCTGCTCAGGGATCTGGGAAGCCTGGCCCCAGGAGGCCTGTATTCTCGGCTTAGAGCATTAGTGTCACTGGAAGCCATTAAAGGTTGTAAGCACAGGAATGTAACGATCTAAGTTTTTAAAGGCTCCCTCCATCTTCTGTGGAGAGAACGGCCAGCCTCAGGGAGGCTTCAGAGAGATGCTGGTGGCTTCCAGTGTGATGTAGCAGTGAAGATGTAGGGGACTGGAATCAGGGCACTTTGTAAAGGTTACACTAGCAGAACTTCATGAAGACGGGAAGACAGGGAAAAATCAAAGATGCTGCCTCAGGTTTTTAGCACAATGTAGGGAAGACAGGGGAAGAGAAGCTCTGCTGTTAGATGTAGTGACTGTAAATCAAGAATTTCATTTTGGACATGTTAAACTTGAGGTACCCTTTAGACACCCAGGTGGAGATGTTATGTAGGTCACTGCATACATCCAATCTGGAATTCAAATGAGAGATACAAATCTGGGAGTATGAAGTATCAGATGCAGAGGATAAGCAATAGATGTTAAGCACAAAGCACAAGAGAAATGTTACATACTGACAACTCTAGTGGTCAATGCTTTTGAATTGTGGTGCTGGAGAAGACTCTTGAGAGTCCCTTGGCCAGCAAAGAGATGAAACTAGTAAATCCTAAAGGAAATCAACCCTGAATATTCATTGGAAGGACTGATGCCGAGGCTGAAGCTCCAATACTTTGGCCACCTGATGAGAAGAGCTGACTCACTGGAAATGATCCTCATGCTGGGGAAGATAGAAGACAAAAGGAGAAGGGGATGACAGAGGGTGAGATGGTTAGATGCCATCACTGACTCAATGGACATGAATCTGATCAAACTCTGGGAGACCGTGAAGGACAGGGAAGCCTGGCATGCCGCAGTCCATGGGGTCAACAAAGAATCAGGCACGACTTGGTCAAGTATTCAATGTATATTATAGCAAATTAATGTACTAGCTAACGTACTAGAGACCACTAGTTAGCAACTTTATAAGATTTTCCAGTCCTGTATCCGAATATCGCTCATTTAATGTTTTGAATTCACTGTTTCCTCAAGGGTTACGTAGCAGGTATTCATTTTAAAATTTAGATGAATTGGAATTCTGCTCTTTAATTTTGGGGATGCATCCAAATCAAGGTTGGAAATGATTATGTCAGACTGTAGTAGTATTCATCTAATAATTATAACTATCATATTATGATATCATATCATANTATCTATTCACATTAAAAAAAAAAAAAAAAACTTTTAGTTTCATATTGGAGTACAGCTGATTAACAATGTTGTGGTAGGTTCAGGCTGGCAGCAAAGGGACTCAGCCATACACCTGTCTCTTATACACATCTTATTATGATATATCATATTATAACTATCACTGTTACTTGGAATATGTATTGCTCTTAAATCAGATTGTTTCATATTCACAAAAGGTGTTTTGTTTTTTTAAACTGCTTGACAGTTTGCTTATTAAATCATGGTTCTAGAAATCTTCATTGTTGCTCTTGATATCATAAAGAAAATTCAGAACTTATAAAACTCTATTAAACCATGATTTTTATTGCTCATTCAATTTATAGACTTTGCGTGAACTAATATTATATTGTAGTCATGAGATACTTTATTGCCTGTAGCAGTTGGAAATTGAATGAGATAATGCAAATATTATATGGGATAAGCTTGTGGCTCCAATTTAGTTCATAGACAACAGGTGTCCACATTACAAATATAATCACCCAGATGGCAGACTTGTCAGTTTTGGGAGGAACACCCAGAATCAAAGGAGGAAAGACTCAGCTACTGATTACATTTTCTTTCAGATCAAAATTTAGGCAGAGGAGGGCAAGGCAAGCAGGAAGGAACTGGAGCATCAGAGCTTCTGTCTTTGCTGAGTCTCTGTTAATGTCAAGACTCTGAAGAATTCACATATGATGGGAAAGTGTGTATGATCATTACACACTTTGATAAGATTTATAATTTCTTCTAGTTTCCAAAACCATCCACTTGGCATTTTTAGTTACGATAAAAATGGTCTCTAAAACTGGAAACAAAGGAATACTGATGATGTTTTCTTAAGACAACCACAGTTGTTAATAATCACTTCAAAAAAACACCAGCAAGCATATCATATCACACAAGCAAAACATACTCTGAGGTATGTTTATGATTTCTAGTTTTAAATAGCATGTTTTAGAAAGGAATAAACTCATAAAACAGACGTGAGATTTGGTTTTTAAAAGAAGATCAATAGAGGAATTCTTATGATTTGTCATGGGAGAAACGTGGCACAATAAATATTTCAGTAGGCAAAGAAGCCGCACTAGATTCATTCTGCTATTTAAACAAAATAATCTACAATTTCTTTAAAAACAAGTATTATCTACAGAGGAAAGAAAACAGCAGGTCTGTGGCTATAAGGCATATTTGCTGCCATAGCAACAGAGCTTCTATTCCTGCCCACTGAATTCACATCCTGCTGGCATTAATCAGAAATGTCCATTTGTGCCACATTAATGCCATGTCACAGACGATGGGGGATATACATTTTTGACAGAACTGGGAGCTTTTCACATTCCACAAGGGGATAAATTCACAGTCTTCACTATGTGAAGCTCTTCCTCCAGCTTAAATGCTGAAGTCAGAACCCAGTCGTGGATCTCTGATGACAGCAGCTGTCTCTAAACGCACAGGTTATCTGAAGACACCACTGCTACCCACCTCCTGGTCGCCCTCCACGTACTCACCAGCACCGCCCCGCGGATTCTCACACATTTCACAGTGAGGTAACACTGAGTTATTGATGTAGGTGCAGAAAGCACACTGCCAGCCCTCAGCATGAAGGGCTGGGCTAGTGGGCTGGGCCCCGGCCTCGCAGGCCCTGACCACGAGCTGAGCTTCGGCCTGCCCAGGCCGGCAGGGTTTCTCCTCAGGGGGCCTGCAAGGGTCACCGATGGTGACCGATTTCAGTTTTTTAGCTTCAGGTTCAAGATCACTTTCATCGCCTCTTGTAGCTGTTTTTCCAGGGTCTGCTGGCACTATAGTATTTTTCTCCTGGGATACCCCTGATTCATCACAGGAGGTCTCCAACTGTCTTTTCTTAGCGTTTGGTAAAAAGAATGATCGAATATCACGCTGTTTTTCTTTTTCAAACTAGGAAAAAACAAAGTTATTAAATTAAGAGGCTATTGAGTGTGTTCTTCCTAAATGAAATAGCTTAACAAACTTGTCATTAACCATGTTCCTCTATCTTTTGAATACCCTTTTGGAAATGAATTCAACCCTGTGATGACTCGTCATATATACATACATGTAGAATACCACTATTGTCTCCATATACTTTGTGTCTAACTTTCTTTTTAGCACTTACAACGTGTGAGGCATCTTATGTATATCAACTCATTTAATCCTCACCTTAGCTCTGTGAGGCAGGTAGTATTACTCTTCCCAAATTTCAAATGACAACACTAAAGCATTAGAGAAGTTGGGTCACTTGGCTATGGAAGTCATATAATAAAAATAGATTTTGGCCTCTAGATGTATGTCAGGGAAAGGAAGCAATTGTGTGTTTAAATATTTCAAGTCAATCAAGACTTGAAAAATGTTTCCATGCCCAAACTATATACTACTACTACTACTAAGTCTCATCAGTCGTGTCCGACTCTGTGCGACCCCATAAATGGCAGCCCACCAGGCTCCGCCATCCCTGGGATTCTCCAGGCAAGAACATTAGAGTAGGATGCCATTTCCTTCTCCAATGCATGAAAGGAAAAGTGAAAGTGAAGTCGTTCAATCGTGCCCGACTCTTAGCGACCCCATGGACTGCAGCCCACCAGGCTCCTCCCTCCATGGGATTTTCCAGGCGAGAGTACTGGAAAATTGCCTTCTCCTGCCCACACTATAAACACAAACAATGTTCATAAACAATATATTTTTCATATTAAAAGTTTCCTGACCAAGGAATATTTTCAAATAGCAGTAAAGATATGAATTAGAACAGTTTCTTTAATAGAGATAGTTTAATAATTATCTTGTTTCTAAGAAACAGATTTCTCTTTTCTAAAAGCAGCAACTTCACGATCTCATGTTTTCCATCTTCTTTTCAATGTGTAAATTTCAACCTCCTAATTAAGAGAAAGGATAACAGCCATTTCCACAGCTGATTAGCCAGCAGTTAAGGTAAATTAAAGGAGTTAATTTTAGGGAAGTCCTGCTAAGGCCTGAATTGGGTACATGGTGGACACACGCTGTGGTAGACTGCACTTCCAAAAATGGCCAATTCTTATCCCGTCTCACACACTTGTCTCACATTGTCACACTGACACACCTGCATTTAGAGGTGGGGTCTTGTGTTCCTTTCCTAGAACCTGGGTGGACCTTTTTAACAGTGTCAGTCAGCAGAATGCCGTGAGAGCACTGCTGTGTGACTTCTGAGGCTCGGTCATTGAGGCGAACGGGGCTTGTGGCACTCTCCCCTTCTCCTTATCTTTCGGGAGGGACACTAGCCTCTGGAGCACAGCCACCGTGTTGTGGGGAAGCCAAGGCCACACCAGAGAAACCACGTATGGGAATTCAACTCTTCAGCCGCACCCCACCCACCCCAGTCATGGTCAGCATCTGTCAGACGTGTGAGTGAAGAAGCTTTCAGATTCCAGCTCCCAGTCTTGGGGGATCGACCAGCAAAGGCCCCACTTCTGAGGAAGCAGATATGTCATCTCCATTGTACCCGGGCTGGATTCCTTATCCACAGAAACCATGAGAAAAAATACACAGCTATTGTTGTTTCAAGGCACTAAGTTTTGGGGTAAATTGTAATGCCACAATAGATTACAGATACTATAGTGACATCCAAATAATGCAAAGAGAAAGTTTACGTAATAAATCTTATCTGTATTCTTTAGTAGTGCTAAATAAGAAAGATTTAGCAAATTAATCAAGACAGAAGGAATAGTGGTTACTGGGAGCTGTGAGAAAGGGAAAAATGGAGTTACTGCTAAATGGTTATGGAGTCTCTGTATGGGTTTGAAAATAGTGGTGTCAGTTGCACAACACCGTGAATGCAATTAATGTCACTGAATTATACACTTAAAATAGTTAAGATGGCAAACTTTATAATAATGTACATAATCACAAATATCTTAATTTCTAAAAAAGGAAAAAAGGTAGGAAGAGAAGAAGGAATACTTATGTTGTTCCTATATTGGTATAATTAAAACATATATTTTAGGGAAAAAGTCCTCCTCAATAATGTACAATTTTGATTTTGTATGACTGCTATTTATATACTCATATACTATTACAAAGTTATCTAGTAAGTTGTGGAAGTTACAGAATTTAGATAAAAATATAAAGAATGAAATCAACCATGAGACAAGATTTCTAAAACTATGCACAAGAGAAATTCTAAGAAAAGGGTGGAGGAAAGCAGGGAGATTATCAGACTCTTGGAGTTTGGTGTTAAAGTAACAGAGAAACAAATATAGTTATATAGTTAAAGAGAATGTTCTATTTCATACAACAGCACTGCAAAGAGAACTCCTTGAACTTTGAAAATATTGGCAAATATTCAGCAAATGTGAACAAATTCTACCAGCTATTTCTAGTTAAACAACAACGATTCTACAAGAGAGGTTAACTTTCTGAGTCCTTGTACATGTCTCTAAATGACCTGATTTTGCCCTAACTCTTGGTAGTTTTGCTCGGCAAAAAATTCTCCAAAATCTTTAAAGAAATTGTTCGATTTCTTCCAACATCTGATGATGCTGACAATGTTCCTTTGTAGTTGCAAACTCTTTCTTCATTTTACAGAGGCTTTTGGAACCTTCATCCCTGGTATTCTAAAATTTCACAATGATCTATGTCTACATATCTCTATCTGTGTCATCTATATCTATATGATTTCTGCTCAGCACCTAGGATACCCTATTAATTTTGTATAGTATTGATCATCTCTAGTTCTTGGACATTTCTATTCTTTTTTGATAGTTTCTCCCTCTTCATTTTCTCTGTTCTGCTTTTCTGGAATTCCTGTTAGCAGAATGTTGGACCTGGACATTTACATCATCTTTTACTTTCATATTTTCCTTTGTGTCTTTTTACCCCCTAAATGCGTTTAGCTCTATTTTATCTTTCAGTGCTTCCATAAAATTATTTTAGTTTGGCAGTCATAGTTTTAACATGTAAAATTTCCTTCTTGTTCCTTTTTCGTAGTATTTTGATTTTATTTGTATGTGCAGTATCATCTCAAATCTGAGGATACAAATTAATTTTTTAAAGTTATCTCCAGGGTCAATTTTTGTACTAGTTTATTTTGTTCACCTTTTCCACACCACAGATTTCCTTCTCAAATGTCCAATGACCTCACACAGAAGAGCGATGGAATAGGAGGGCTGCCTGGGAATTCAGGACACATGGGCTTATCACCAAGAAGACTGGGTAGGACATACTGATTGAACGGGAGGGGTGAGGAAGACGGAAGGGACTACAGTGCTCCTCAGACTCGTAAGTTTCTGACTTATGACACTGTATGGATGGCATTTTCAATGATCATAACAGGGAATATAGGAAGATAAATGGGCTCGTTATTGTCTCATTATCTTAGAACAGAAGGCAAAAAGAGAAGACATAAGGAAATAAAAGTTTACTTTTAGATATGTATGAGGACTGGTGGGTACCAGGGTGGTGAATTCCAGGAAGCAGGTCCACAGTTGAAGGGAAAGAAACATCTGGATGCATGTGTGGGAACCAGTGACAAGCAGAGGTGGTTCCAGTCAGAGGCCTGGATGCCACAAACAGAGGGAGGAGGAGGTAAGAAGCCATGGACGGAAAGCAGAGGGATGTTAGGAGCAGAACGAGGAGGAAGAGATACCAGGGAAGGCAAGAGCAGGAGCAGTAAGGGGGTGGAAAGGCCCGGGGATCAGCGGCTTCAGGGTGCTCCTGGTTTTGGTTTCTACTCATGATCCCTAGAACTCAGAAAAAACCATGTCCTTCAGATCTTTTTAGTCAGATCTGGGAGATTTTCCTATATTTTTTCCCCTCTGTTTTCTCTTTTACTTTTGGAATTTCTATTAGGGAAAATCTTCTGATCGTTTGATTTTCTTTATTTTTTCTCACATTTTTTTCCCACCTTTGTTGTTCTACTTTCGGTGTGATTTCCTCATTATCTTCCTTTTTGTCCTTCTCAGATTATTATTTTCTGATGTTATAGGTTCACTTTCTAAGAGCTTTTCCTTGTTCTTTGCTTATTCCCTTTCCTTATTCCTGTTTTGTGGGTGTAGTACTTTTACTTCTTGTGAATATGAATGGAAGGTTTTTTGTTTTCTTCAGTTCAGTTCAGTCGCTCAGTCCCAACCCCTGGAGGATGAGTTG
>SJYV01023704.1:384910-439782 GCA_006410875.1 Neotragus pygmaeus
CAGGGGAGTTTCCCATCTCAGGAGTCGAACTGGGATCTCCTGCATTGCAGGTGGATTCTTTACCAGCTGAGACATCAGGCAATCCTTAAAGATTTATAATCACTTCAACCCTGGGATAGACTATTGAATCAAAGGCAGTCTTTCCCATAACACATTGAATTAGCAAACAGTTTTCTCAAAGGAATTATTTTTCCTCATTCTACTTGGTTCTGCTCTGAAGTCTAAAGTTGATTATTAATTACAGTAACAGGTGATATTTTTAGTCATGTGTCCAACTGTATTCAAATTTTATGACAGTCATATTCTATAAGATTCTCATAAGTAAAGTTACATAAAAGCAAAAAGGAAGAAGTTATTAACAATGAGTGGAAGGCTAGAGAAAAATCTTACATAAAAGTGTTTGTTTGCAGGACTTCCCTCGTAGTGCAATGGATAAGAAACTGTATGCCAATGCAGCGGACACAGGTTCGATCCCTAGTCTAGGAATATTCCACAGGCCTCAGAGAAACTAAGCTCATGCACCACAACTACTGAGCCAGGACTCTAAAACCTCTGAGCTGCAACTACTGAGTCTGTGTGCTGCAACTACTGAAGCTCATGCGCCCTAGAGTTCATGCTCTACAACAAGAGAAGCCACGGCAATGAGCAGCCCAAGAACCACAACCAAGAGCAGCCCCCGCTCTCTGCAACTAGAGAAAGCCCACACAAAGCAACAAAGACCCAGTTCAGCCAGAAATAAAATAAATAAAAACTATTTTAAAAGGGTTTGCATTTTTTGTTCCTAATGTATTATGCCATATACCTTAATCTTCTATTTAACATGACGTGTTCAGTGCCATTTCCAGATGCCATCTGGATTCACAGTGATGACAGAATATAAATTAAGTTTCACTCGCACGCTTTCAAAAGCCATACTCCAAAATTAAATCTTTAATCTGCTCTTGGCCAATCACTTTCTAAAAGAGGAATGTTTGTGTTATAGTTCAGAATAAGGTTTAGGTTAAGGTTGTGATATACAAGGAAAGATCAGAGGCTATCCAGAGCCTTCTAAAGTGGCTTAAACTTTGTGGCTTATTCTAGATTTGTTTCCCAGGTGGCTCAGTAGTACAGAATCTGCCTGCAATGAAGGAGATGTAGGTTCGATCCCTGGGTCAAGTAGACTTTTGATTTAAGAGTGCTTTGTTCTACAGGATCTGAAGCCTGATTCAGTGTCTGAAAATAGATCTGTCTCACAGACCACCTTACACTGACCCAAACTGTTGAGATACCAATGTCTAAGAACCTGTTGCTGCTGCTACTGCTGCTAAGTCGCTTCAATCATGTCTGACTCTGTACAACCCCATAGACAGCAGCCCATCAGGCTCCCCTGTCCCTGGGATTCTCCAGGCAAGAACACTAGAGTGAGTTGTCCTTTCCTTCTCCAATGCATGAAAGTGAAAAGTGAAAGTGAAGTCGCTCAGTCATGTCCGACTCATAGCTCCTCCGTCCTTGGGATGTTAGTTAATATATTAATTTACAATGAGACTACAATTGATGTAGGGGATGAAACAGTCAGCAGCAGAAACATATGAGCCTCTAAATGATGCTCAGAAAGTATGGAATGAGGAAATGGTGATTTAATTCTATGTTCAATGACTTCCCAATGTGTAAGTCACACACTGGGGCCTTAGGAAGCATTACTATGAACAAAACTAGTGGAGGTGATGAAATTCCAGCTTAGCTATTTAAAATCCTAGACAATGATGCTATTAAAATGCTGCACTCAATATGCCTGCACATATTGGCCACAGGACTGAAAAAGGTCAGTTTTCATTCCAATCCCAAAGAAAGGCAATGCCAAAGAATCTTCAAACTATTGTACAATCACACTCATTTCACACTCATTCCTTTGAGTTAGGTTCCCAGAGTACATGAACTAAGAATGTCCAGATGTTCAAGCTGGATTTAGAAAAGGCAGGAGAACCAGAGATCAAATTGCCAACATGCGCTGGATCATAGAAAAAGCAAGGAGTTTCAGAAACACATCTACCTCTGCTTTACTGACTACGCCAAAGCTTTTGACTATGTGGATCACAACAAACTGTGGAAAATTCTTCAAGACATGGGAATACCAGACCACCTTACCTGTCTCCTGAGAAACCTCTTTGCAGGTCAAGAAGCAACAGATAGAACCAGACATGGAACAATGGGCTGATTCACAATTGGGAAAGGGGTACAACAACGCTGTATATTGCCACCCTGCTTCTTAAACTTCTATGCTGAGTAGATGATGCAGAATGAAATGCCGGGCTAGATGAATCACAAGCTGGAATCAAGGTTGCCAGGAGAAATATCAACATCTTCAGATATGCAGATGATACCACTCTAATGGCAGGAAGGGAAGGGGAACTAAAGAGCCTCTGGATGAAAGTGAAAGGAGAGAGTGAAAAAGCTGGCTTAAAACTCAAAAAATGAAGATCATGGCATCTGGTCCCATCACTTCATGGCAAATAGAAGGAGAAAAAGTGGAAGCAGTGACAGATTTTATTTTTTTGGGCTCCAAAGTCACTGCAGACGGTGACTGTAGCCAAGAAATTAAAATATACTTGCTCCTTGGAAGGAAAACTATGACAAACCTAGACAGCATATTAAAAAGCAAAGACATTACTTTGCCAACAAAGGTCCATACAGTTAAAGCTATAGTTTTTCCAGTAGTCATATATGGATGTGAAACCTGAACCATAAAGAAGGCTGAGAACTGAAGAATTGATGCTTTCAAACTGTGGTGCTGGAGAAGACTCTTGAGAGTCCCTTGGACTACAAGGAGATCAAATCAGTCAATCCTACAGGAAATTAATCCTGATTAATCATTGGAAGATCTGTTGCTTAAGNAATTGATGCTTTCAAACTGTGGTGCTGGAGAAGACTCTTGAGAGTCCCTTGGACTACAAGGAGATCAAATCAGTCAATCCTACAGGAAATTAATCCTGATTAATCATTGGAAGATCTGTTGCTTAAGCTCTAATACTTTGGCAACCTGATGTAAAGAGCCAACCTATTGGAACAGATCCTGATGCTGGGAAAGATTGAAGGCAAAAGAAGGGGGCGGGAGAGGATCAGGAGGTTAGATAGCATCACTTACTCAGACATGAATCTGAGCAAACTCCAGGAAACAGCGGACAGAGGAGACTGGCAGGCTACGGTCCATGGGGTCGCAATGAGTCAGACATAACCTAGTGACTAAACAACAACATTAACGTTATTATGGTATGACAATATGATGTACTAATTTATAAAAACAAATCTGCATTCTCTAACCTCTAGGGAGAATTCTAGGAGTATTCCCCATGATTTACTATGGTAAGAGAATAGACCATTGTGGGCTTCCCTGGTGGCTCAGAGGTTAAAGCATCTGCCAGCATTGCAGGAGACCTGGGTTTGATCCCTGGGGTGGGAAGATCCCCTGGAGAAGGAAATGGCAACCCACTCCAGTACTCTCGCCTGGAGAATTCCATGGATGGAGGAGCCTTGTGGACTACAGTCCACGGGGTTGCAAAGACTCAGACACGACTGAGCNAGGAGACCTGGGTTTGATCCCTGGGGTGGGAAGATCCCCTGGAGAAGGAAATGGCAACCCACTCCAGTACTCTCGCCTGGAGAATTCCATGGATGGAGGAGCCTTGTGGACTACAGTCCACGGGGTTGCAAAGACTCAGACACGACTGAGCAACTTCACTCATACAGTAGTTTTAAAGTATAGTATTAACCTTCTGGTAGAGAGGCCCAGGCTCATTATACAGAACTGTCTAGCATATCATAGATGTTTAGCATTCCTGGCCCCTAATGAGATCACAGTGATGTTCCCCAATCATTAGAGCAGCCAAAAGCAGTCTCAGATACTTTGAGTGTTCCACTTTCCCTGCCTCAAGTCTAGCTGAGATCCTCAAGTTTAATGGAAAGGATCAAGAACTTGAAAATCTGCACCTTGTGTACAGTACGCCCACTCTTTGGCTGGCTTTTTTCCGAGATTATATGACCCCATGTTTCTCTTGCTTAGAGAATCTCTCAGAGGCCCACATCACAGATATGGTAAGATACCAATGTACTTCAACTGGAGGCCACCTGGGGACCATGGAAGAGTCCTTGGGGGAGGATCCAAGTTGACTTTACCAAAGCAGTGAATTTTTGTAAATTTTTTAGGTGCAGAAACAGTGGCCAAGAGATCTTACCTAGAACTGCAGTGTAATCTATAGACAAAAGTGAGGTACTCCAGGGTGATGGGGTACACGGGAAGGCTCTGGTTGTTGAACTCCCCGGGCACGCCTTGAGGCAGTTCATGGGGGACCTGCATGAACCCCTAGGATCCTGAGGAACACGATCTGAAAAATTCTGGTCACTAAGAGTCGGACACGATTGAGTGATTGAATTGAACTGGGAATTTTATTGATAGTACAGAATAGGGGTAGGAGGATTGTGAGAAATGGGCTAGACTAATTGGCAGAGCAGGAGTAGAAAAATCCTTGATCTGTGGCCATAAAAACAATGAGTCTCTTTATTTCAGTTCAGTTCAGTCGCTCAGTCATGTCTGAGTCTTTGCGACCCCATGGACTGCAGCACTCCTGGCCTCCCTGTCCATCACCAACTCCCCGGGCATACTCAAACTCACGTCCATTGAGTTGGTGATGCCATCCAACCAGTTCATCCTCTGACATCCCCGGCTGCTCCCGCCTTTAATCTTTCCCACCATCAGGGTCTTTTCAAATGAATCAGTTCTTCACATCAGGTGGCCAAAGTATTGGAGTTTCAGCTTCAGCNTTTCCATGAATCTGTTACTGTTTTGTCATGCTTGTTCTTTTGCCATATTTTCAAAAAATTCCATAGATAAGTGAAATCATATTTCTCTTATCTCTGTCTGACATTTCATTCGCATAATAGCTTCTCAGTCCTTCCATGCTGCCCCAAATGGCAAAATTTCATTGTTGTCCATGACTGACTGACATTCTATTGTGCATAGACATACAATAGAATATACATGATATATATCATCTTTATTCATTCATCTGTTGATGGATACTTAGGTTGTTTCCATGTCTGGCTATTGAAAATTACACTGCAAGGGACATAGGAGTGCATATATCTTTTCAAATTAATGTTTTCATTTTCTTTGGAAAAATATACAGAAGTGGAATTACTAGAATAGATGGTAGTGCTCCTTCATAGTTTTCCACAATGGCTGCACCAATTTACATTTCCACCAACCATGCCTGAAAATGATTCTGATACAAGTTAAAGTTTGAGAACCAAACCACTCTTCTAGCATGCATCATATGATCATTGTCTAGAGAGCGAATCAAAATACAGATTGCTGGGCCCTGCCTCCAGAGTTTCTGAATGAGTACTTTGGGGTGGACCTGAGGATTTATGTACTTAACAAGTGCCCAGGTGATGCTCTAGGGTGAGGGTCAGATATCTCTGCAATAGCAAGATGGCAAGTATTTCAGGCTTTGTGGGTCCCTTGGTTTTGTTACAGCTCTCCAACTCTGCCATTGTAGGGTGGAGGTATGGGAACAGCCCAGATGCTTCAGCTTCAGCATCAGTCCCCGCACTGAACACCCAGGGCTGATCTCCTTTAGGATGGACTGGTTGGACCTCCTTGCAGCCCAAGGGACTCTCCAAGAGTCTTCTCCAACAACACAGTTCAAAAACATCAATTCTTTGGCGCTCAGCTTTCTTTATAGTCCAGATTTCACTTCCATACATGACCACTGGAAAAACCATAGCCTTGACTAGATGGACCTTTGTTGGCAAAGTAATGTCTCTGCTTTTCAATATGCTGTCTAGGTTGGTCATAACTTTCTTTCCAAGGAGCAAGTGTCTTTTAATTTCACCTATTTATTTTGTGCCAAGTGTCAAACAAAAATCAGTAAGGACTATAATGGTGTCCCACCAGCCACATGGTGATTAGGTTGGAGGGGTGACAAGCACCATTCTGGGAGGAGCTAGTTACTCTTTGAGAGGGAAACTAGTTAGTGATATGATCAGAACTATAATGAAAGTCTCAGAGGTGAGGGAAAACTGCCTGTGAAAATGCAAGGACACAGAAACAAACTTTAGTTTGGTGAACCCAAGAGTTCCTCAAACTTAACTGAGTCCAGAACTCATCCTATGTTCTCATGTGTAACATCTCCTGGCAACCACAGAGCTGCTGTGCTATGGATGTGCTCTGGAGAAGGAAGCTCTCTAGTATACTTGGTTGCCATTGCTGCTGTGAATCATATTTCCAGTCACTCCACTGGTGAATTTTTTTGCCGCTTTTTCTTTGCCTTCTTCCTATCTGTATCTGGCACTATGTCAAGGGCATCCGGGACACTTGTGATAAGGCAATTGTGCCATAGGATTGACAACGTTGCTCACAGCACCTGCCTTTGCCTTTAGTACCTGTATGAACTCCATCGAATATTTGGAATGTCCTCTTGGTGATGGACCGCACACCCAGTCTGATGGCTCAGCGAGTTATAGAACACCTGGTTTGTGATGGATAGCTCAGGTAACTGGGTGTTTACCCACCCAGGTTGATTTCCAAAGTCCACAGATTTCTAATCTTAGTTCATTTCACTTAAAAACTAAACAGAAAAAGAGTAAGCGTTGCTTTTTAAATATGCAAAAACCAAAATGCCAATGACGTCCATTTCTCTAGTTTGTAATCATTTTATTATTTCACAGGATAATCAACTAAATGGAGCAGAGTTCTTCACTTCCAGCTTTTCTATTAATATCCAGCATATCTTCTCATTTTGTGTGTCTAGTTTATCTCATGCATGCAGAGCAGTTTCTTTCTCACCCTTGTTCAGCCAAGCAAGATAAGGAAATAAAATTATAGAGAAATGTATCCTTTTTAGAGTCACAGTGGCTCCTGCATTTTTTTTTAAATTCAGAAAATAGATGCAACTACAAAGTAAGCCATTTACTGTTAACTTTATCAAATTATTTATCAAGTTTCAAAGACCATGCTGGGCTAAACAAATGTGAAAATGAATTTGAATTCATTGAAAATTTTTTTCCAAGCCTCATTAGATTATCTCTTGGAGGGGTTTTGATATTTTACCATCATTCTTGANTATGAAATACAATAAAACTGAGAAGGAAGGAGACACAAGCTCCAGTGTTAGTGATTGACAAGGAAGCAAGGCATGCTACAGACCATGGGGTCCCAAAGAATAGGACACAATGGAACAATTGAATTGAAGTGACTGACATATACATATAAAATTCTAATACAGACTCAAAATGGATTTCTTATACCAAGAGTGGTGTACAACACAGATTTTAATAATACATATGGGAAAATAACCACAGATGAATACCTCTATGTATGGTTAAAAGGATACAATAATATGTACATCTACAGCAATAAGGCCATTTGGGTCAACATGCATGGAAAGAGAGATGATCATACTAAGTGAAGTGAAGCACACAGAGAAAGACAAATACTAAACGATATCACTTAAATGTAGAATCTAAGATATAACAAAAATGAATGCATGTATGAAACAGAAACACACTCATGTACATAGAGAACAGACTTGGAGTTTCCAACGCTGAGAGAATTGGGGGAGCAATAGAGTAAAACTGGGGTTAAGATATATAAACTAGAGTCTATGGACTGGATTGACAAGTTCCTACTGTAGAGTNGGTTCACAACTTGGTTTAAAAAATCACTGGAATGTATATATCACACTAATAATTTGAATGTTGAAAGTTGAAATGATAACACTTTGCATATTTTGAATTAAATAAAATATATTGTTAAAATTAATTTTCCCACATTCTTTTTTACTTTTCTATGTGGCTGCTAGGAAACTTCAATTAAATATTTGGCTGACATCATATGCTAACAGACAATACCTAAGTGGTTCTTTTGTAAAGATTTCTAAATCATTAAAAATAACAGCAGTTTCATTTTATTGACAAGTAAAATGATGTCTTCCAGACATGTTCTAATTTAATCTTCACAAGAGTTTCTTGGTTTAGCTTCTGTTTGCTGATGAAGAGTTGGCTCTGCAATGGGTCAGGCATACTGAAAGGTGCATATATTGTAATAGAAAAGCTCTTTGAAATCAGAAGCCATGTCTTTTACCACCTTTTGTAGCTAATTTTGCCAGTGAGAGTATTAATAGTATCCTTTGTATAAAACAAAAGAGGAGCAGTGGCTGGGCAGGCGCAGGAGGGTCTACAGGAGCTATCCCACGTTGAAGGTCAGGAACGGCAGTGGTGGTAAGGAAGATGCCTCTCGTCCAAGGAAAGGAGCAGCCGTGAAGAGATACCCCACGCCCAAGGTAAGAGAAACCCAAGTAAGATGGTAGGTGTTGCANAAAACTCAATGTAATTCTATATTTAGAAAATAAGCTAAAGTTACAAAGATTTAAGTTAAAATACATTTATTTCAATATCTTAATATATCGTTTTGCTTCTAAAGTAGTTACCATCTCCAATTTATTCTACATTAATATGTGTAAAATAACCTACCGATGTGATAACAATAAACTTGTGATAAATAAAACTGACAGTTGAAATTTGCTTACTCCATTTATATATGTTGATGGAAGATCTATTTTCACAAGTGTATTTCTATGGAAGACTAATACTTTGACATTATTGAAAAGTATATTTACCCTCATGTGGTTTAAAGCATCTTAGATATGTTTAGACATATAAAAGAAGAGATTAATTTTTTGTGTAAGTATTTTTGGCAAAGGTAAATCTCAGATTTTCTCAAAATAGTTTTTAAATTCTATGAGCTAGCTAACTGCTGACTTTATTTATGGAATAGAGAGAATACATGAAAATCTTCTTTATCCTGTGCTTGTATGACCCTCTTAATTTAGTGCTTGGTTCTGCCTGATTTCAACTCATCCCAAGATGCTGGGATGACCAGGCACTTTATGAGTCCTGGCCAGGGTCTCAGTGACTCCTCATCACATCTGCCTTCCTGCCGATTCAGGTCTGACCAGCACTCTTATAACTGGATTTAGTCCTCAAGACTAGGAATCTGCCAGATCTATTAATTGGATACATTTCTTTTCCCCAGTGCTAAATATAACCAACATAAATTTCAATAAACTTAGACTAAACCATGTTTAAAAATATTTTGGCAGATTTTATTTAATAGTTCTAAATTCTAGGGCAAAGATGAAAGCTTTCATGTGTGGTGAAGCAAAAACTGTCCTCTACCATCCTAGGTTTGATAGAAGTGTTGATGAAATAAACTAACAAAAGGCAGATTAACAGGAGAAGTATACAGATTTAACAATATTTAATATTATATACACAGAGAATCACAGAACAAACTGAATATCCAAAAGACAGTGTGATTTGGAAGCTTGTATACACTCTTAATAATTAAAAGATGCTTGCTCATTGGAAAGAAAGTTATGGCAAACCTAGACAGTGTATCAAAAAGCAGAGACATCACTTTGCTGACAAAGGTCTGTACAGTCAAACCTATAGTTTTCCAGTAGTCAAGTATGGATGTGAGAGTTGGTCCATAAAGAAGACTGTGTGCCAAAGAAGTGATGCTTTCAAACTGTGGTGCTGGAGAAGACTTTTGAGAGTCTGTTGGACTGCAAGGAGATCAGACTAGTCAATCCTAAAGGAAATCAACCCTGAATATTCATTGGAAAGACTGTTGCTGAAGCCGACTCCAATACTTTGGCCACATGATGGGAAGAGTCAACTCATTGGAAAAGACCTTGATGCTGGAAAAGTTAGAAGGCAAAAGGAGAAGGTGGCAGAGGATGAGATGGTTAGATAGCATCACCAACTCAATGGACATGAATTTGAGCAAACTCCGGGAAATAGTGGAGGACAGAGGAGCCTGGCATGCTCCTCTGTGTGGTCACAAAGAGTCGGACATGACTTAGCAACCAAACAACAACAATACCATATTGATAGAGGATAGGAGGGTCTAGGCCATTATGGGGAGAGTAAATTATTTCTAGGATAGTTAGTGGTCCTTTAGAAAAAGACTTGTAGTGAGGTTTGTCTGAAAGTGGTGACTTCTAGTCTCTCCTGTGATGAATCAATCTTCACTGGTTCATGAAACTTTTAAGGGTGGATTAATGACAGTTGAATTCCCTTTTTGTCTTTAAGTACATAAGGGGAGTTCAGAGAAAGCCTCTTCCTAAATTTGCTGTTTTCAAAATAACTTCAGTTCAGAATAATTAATACAGCAATGTGGGTCTCAAGTTCTGGACTGTTTGGTTATATATATATATATATATAAGGAAGAAAATCCTTATATAGGAAGGGTCCTATATATAAGGAAAATCCTTATATAAGGAAGTAATGGTACATTTTGGCTGGAGTGATTTTTTGCAGACAAAGTGGAGATGATGCTTTATTAAACAACTCATCAACTCTTAATTTCTTTTGAATAAAGTGTAAAGTAACCTTCAAGTTCAAAGTCAAGGTGTGATGTTGCCTCCGCTAAAATTGGTGGCCTATGTGATGTTTCCTACCAATCTCACCTTTTGTCTATGATTGTTCTTTTCGGTTTACTTCTCTTCTAACCAGTAGCTAATTAACTTCAATGACATTCGTACTAGTCGGGTTTCCCAAGACTTTTGGTCGATTTCTGCATTTTGGAATCATTTGTTAATGTTTATCTTTATTTCACTTCAATGTTTTTAACTTTTTGAAACCTAAGAAGTGTTATACAGGGAGGACTTAGTTTAAACCTTGTTTTCTTGCTTCCTTGATAGATTGCAATTGAAGTAATTTATAGGATAATTAAAAAAATTAGAGTAATTTCAAGTCAGCATATAAAAGCTCTGAACACAATATACCCCACCTAAAAAAAAACCAAAACTAAACTGAGTTAAGCACAAAATTCTAGTAACTATTTTCTGCTTATAAATGAATCTCCCAAGGAAATAGACATAAAAGCAAAACTGAAAAAAAAAGACCTAATCAAAATGATAAGTTTTTGCACAGCAAAGGAAACCATCAACAACAATAACAACAACAAAAAACAACCTATGAACTGGGAAAAATATTTATAAATGATGTGACCAACAAGGGCTTACCTTTAAAAATATAAAAACAGTTCATACAGCTCAGTAATAAAAAACCAAACAGCACAATCAACCAGTGGGCGCAAGATCTACAGATATTTCTNACAAAAAACAACCTATGAACTGGGAAAAATATTTATAAATGATGTGACCAACAAGGGCTTACCTTTAAAAATATAAAAACAGTTCATACAGCTCAGTAATAAAAAACCAAACAGCACAATCAACCAGTGGGCGCAAGATCTACAGATATTTCTACAAAAAAGACATACAGATAGATGGCCAATAGGCACGTGAAAAGATGCTCAACCTTGCTAATAATTAAAGAAATGCAAATCAAACTACCATCACTTCATACCAGCCAGAATGGCTATCATTAAAAAATTCACAAACAATAAATGCTGGAGAGGATGTGAAGAAAAGGGAATCCTCCTACACTGTTGGTGGGAATGTAAATTGGTACAGCCACTATGGAGAACAGTATGGAGTTCCTTAAAGAAACTAAAAATAGAGCTACCATATGACCCTGCCATCCCACTCCTGGGCATAAATCCGAAGAAAAACAACAAAGTTTTGTCTCAAGAAAACCGCTGAAGTATAGTCTGTAATGCAACATTGTGAAATGATCAGTTTATTTGGAAATGTCTTGAAGGTGATGGAAAAAATTTTATCTTTCTGCTCACTGCTGCCTTCTAATTAAGAAAACACTTTATAAAGATTTTTTTATTATTTTTTTAGTCTTCATAATATTCAAAATGGCCTTAAGCAATTCCTTAAAATTGTTCATGACCAGTCATTTACAAAACAGGAAGAATTCACCACAGCATTATCAGAAACTATGTTTCTACTTTACTTATTTTGTTATTATCAAATCCACTTTATGCTGCCCACAGGAAATTGATGCACTCTGAATTTTGGTTGGCCTATAGTGAAAATAATTCTCCAAAATATGCTGCTATATCAAGTATGTCATAGTCCAAGTTGTGGTTTCCCAAGCTGATGTTTTGTCCAGAAAATCACGAATGTTTTGATACTTCAGCCAATCAAATAGCCAGAAGTTCAGTTACTGAAAACTGCACATATTCACATGTATGAATAAAGAGTATTAGTGAAATACTATATGGTAATATATAATATAACCATTTTATACACCTATCTATATCTGACTGAGAGATATATCAACAACTTCAAATATGCAGATGATTCTACTTTAACGGCAGAAAGTGAAGAGGAACTAATGAGGCCTTTTTTTTTCCATATTTTTCTTATTTCCCTTGTATGCAAGTTGAAAATATAAAATTAAAAGTCATTTGAGAAATATTATGCTAGTTAATTTTTAACATGAACATTTTTTTTATTTCCTGAAATTTAATTTTTTTATTATTATTATTTTTTACTTTATTTTACTTTACAATACTCTATTGGCTTTGCCATACATCGNAATGTGGAAACAGTGACAGATTTCATTTTCTTGGGCTCGAAAACCACTGTGGATGGTGACTGCAGCCATGAAATTAAAAGATATTTCTTCCTTGGAAGAAAAGCTCTGACAAACCTAGACAGCATACTAAAAAGTAGAGATAGCACTTTAATTATAAAGGTCTGTATAAACAAAACTGTGGTTTTTCCAGTTATGGGTGTGAGAATTGGACCATAAAGAAGGCTGAGCATAGAAGAGCTGATGCCTTTGAACTGTGGTGTTGGAGAAGACTCTTGAGAGTCCCTTNGAGATAGCACTTTAATTATAAAGGTCTGTATAAACAAAACTGTGGTTTTTCCAGTTATGGGTGTGAGAATTGGACCATAAAGAAGGCTGAGCATAGAAGAGCTGATGCCTTTGAACTGTGGTGTTGGAGAAGACTCTTGAGAGTCCCTTGGACCACAAGAAGATCAAACCAGTTAATCCTAAAGGAAATCAACCCTTAATATTCATCAAAAGGACTGATGCTGAAGCTGAAGGTCCAGTAGTTCGGCCACCTGATGCAAAGAATCAACTCATTGGAAAAGACCCAGATGCTGAGAAAGATTGAGGGCAAGAGAAGTGAGTGACAGACGATTGAGATGGTTGGATGGCATCATCGATTCAGTGGCCATGAGTTTGAGCAAACTCTGAGAGATAGTGAAGGACAGGGAAGGCTGGCATGCTATAGTTTGTGGGGTTGCAAAGAGTTGACATGATTTAGAGACTGAACAATGCCAACAATATCTCTATGTATATATCTAGACGTATTATCTATCCATCTGGCACTCGTATGGTATGTTTTAATATCTATATACATTGCATTTTTTTTTCATCAGGCCCTGTGACATGTGGGATCTTAGTTCACTAACCAGAGGATGAAGCTGCAGCCCCTACAGTGGAAGCACCAGAGATGTCCTGATATGTTGCATTTCTGGATCAAGGCAATTCTTATTACTTACAGCAACTGCATCAGGTACATTTGCACCAGTTCTTTTCCTTTCCGTGCAGTGAGGTGAGAGCTGGAGGGATAGGCTTGTATGTGCAAAAGGCTGTTTCTTCATACAGAGAGTGAGTCCCCAAATTCGGAATCTGGGAGCTACACAGGAAGAGGACATCTGCCCTGACCTATCTGGAGAGACAAAGACAAACCCAATCTTTCTAATGGAAACAAATACCATTTGAGAGTAAAAGATGAAAGTCTCTGGGTTCTTGTCCATTGGAATCTACATAAATGTCCCTACAGAGGAAATACAATAAGTATTTCAGAGTTAGTTTATAATCCAGGATTCTATATTTACAGGATAGAATGAATATTTGGCATTTTCCCTCAAAGAACTGCAAAAGGTTAAACCTCTATATCACTTTAGAAAATGTCCTTTCTTTTCTTTTGTTGATTTTCATTGGTTTATAGTTGATTTTCTTGGGTTCCAAAATCACTGAAGATGGTGACTGCAGCCAGGAAAGCCTTGTAAGAAAAGCTGTGACCAACCTAGACAGCATATTAAAAGGAAGAGACATTACTTTGCCAACAAAGGTCCATCTGGTCAAAGCTGTGCTTTTTCCAGTAGTCATGTANAGTGCACCAGCCCTGAGCACCCTGTCTCATGCATCGAACCTGGATTGGTGATCTGTTTCACATATGATAATATACATGTTTCAATGCTATTCTCTCAAATCATCCCACCTTCTCCTTCTCCCAGAGTCCAAAAGACTGTTCTATACATCTGTGTCTCTTTTGCTGTCTCGCATACAAGGTTATCATTACCATCTTTCTAAATTCCATATATATGCGTTAGTATGCTGTTTTGGTGTTTTTCTTTCTGACTTGCTTCACTCTGTATAATAGGCTCCAGTTTCATCCACCTCATTAGAATTGATTCAAATGCATTCTTTTTAACGGTTGAGTAATACTCCATTGTGTATATGTACTGCAGCTTTCTTATCCATTCATCTGCTGATGGACATCTAGGTTGCTTCCGAGTCCTGGCTTGTCTATTCACATTTAAAAATAAGACACTAAAATGCCAATGGAAGCTCCAAGTGGGGGACTTCACTAAAGGTCATTGGTGACTGCTTGTCCAGGGATCCCTTTCAGGCTCCATAGCCTTTTCTTGGTCCAGTCAGTTTCTCTAGAAAGGAGTCCTCCAATCTCATGCCTGGAGGATACAGCACTAGCTACCAGTGACCTGGGGGCTGATCAGGAGAAGAGTGTAAGGATTTCACCACTGATTAAGGAGTCTTCCAGTTAAAGTGTTTGTTTTCAATTTACTGTCTTACCCTACTCCCTCAACTGGCTCTTCTCTTACATCTTAAAAGAGGAACAAATAAAACAGCTAAATAAATGAATAAAATGTCAAAAACAAAGACTACAAAAGATAAAATATACAAAGCAGGGCACTGTCACCTCCACTGAATAATGTTTAAATAACATCAGCATCTTTTGTCTCCTTCTACATTTCAAAGAATTGGATTCCAGTTGTCTAAAACATTTTAAGCTCCCCACCAAAAGATAAAAGATTATTTCGGATTTGTTTATAGAATAACAATGCTCTAAACAATATAAAACAAAAACGTAAGAAATCTTTCATTAAAAAGTATTTTCAGAGCCATGAAATATCAGCTTTTACAGTTGATATCTTTGTTGTTCAGTTGCTATGTCCTGTCTGACTCTGCAACCCCATGGACTGCAGCACACTAGGCTTCCTTGATCTGATCTCTTTAAGCTGTTTTAAAAGAACTGCTTTTACTATGTAAGCAATGACTAGTTTTGGAAACTAGCATTTGAGAAAGTCTCATGAATCAGAAGCAGGTTGAGAGTAAAGGTTAACAGTAACTGACAGCAAAAGGAAATTGATCGTGTGTTTCTGAGAGGAGGAGGGTTAACTTACAGTGCCTGGGAGTAGTCAGCAGAGGGGCTATTTTGAAACCACTGCTGGTTGGGTAATAATGAAGAGACTGGAGAATATGAAATCCAGAAAAGGAGTTATGGGTGGAAAGAGAATCATTTTATATAATTTTGGAAACCAAAGGATACATTTGGGGTATAATTTTAGAAGAAGGAGAGACAAGATTTTAATGCTGTGATGGCTAAAGTGGACAATGATGATTGTGGTTTCAGCTAGTGGACTGAAGGTCCAAGGTAGTGCCCTGGCCACAGGGCTGGCAGAAGCATAAGGTTTAACAGGAATAATCAAGACTTCGTCTGAGATAATCAGTTAGAAACCTTGTGCATACCATCAGTTATGTTTTCAGACTGAAGCCTCTGAACAATCAGGCATGAAGCTGGCTGGTGTCGTTTCTCTGAAAATAAGTGGCTATAACTGACAGAAAAACAGGTAAGAAAATCTCCTGGACACATCCTAACGATAATTACATGCATCAGAAGGTGAAGGGTTAAAGGTTTACTCAACATGAGTTAAGACTTGAGATCCATGGTCCTCTCACAAGACCTTGGATGGCCTTCAGTGAGCCTGAAAAACCCCTGAAATTGTCCATTTTTGGAGAACAGTTTTTTACCTTCTCTATAGTCTCAAAGAGATTCGAGACAAAAGTTAAGAGCCACTGGATTAGAAAATGCACATGCAGTTTGATTAGTTCCATCTATTTCTTAATTTTCTGTCATTAAAGAGAGATTGAGGGTTCATTTGTGAATGTACATTTGAGTGGTGAACAAACTCTTTTAAGTGGAAACAAATACATAAATTCTCTTAAATTCTTAATGAGAATCTAACATCTTTCAATACTTAAAAAAAAAAATAAAAATAAAAATAGATAATACCAGGGCTTCCCTGGTGGCTGGCTCAGTGGGAAAGAATCCACCTGTCAATGCAGGAGACACAGGTTCGATCCCTGACCCAGGAAGATCCCATCTGCCGCAAAGCAACTGAGCTTGTGCACCACTAGAGACCGGGAGCTGCTACTGTTGCGCCCGTGTGCGGCACCCACTGAAGCCCCCGTACCCTAGGGCCCATGCTCCGCAACGGGAGAAGCCGCTACAATGAGAAGCCTGCCCGCCTCAACTGGAGAGTAGCCCCCGCTTATGGTAACTAGAGAGAAGCCGGTGCAGCCACGAAGACACAGAATAGCCAATCATAAAAAAATAAAATTATGTACTAAAGAGAAGCTGAATGTTAAAGAATACCAAATGGAGCGACTTCTGCGCAGGCGTGACACATCACTGAGCTCATTTATCTGTCCCTCTAACTGGACTTAGCAGCTTCAGAAAGCAAATGACACGAGAGTCTCAGTCAGTCAAGAAAAAGGGAAATCGCTGATGAAGTGAGAAAAAAGCACAGGAATCATAATGACTGGGGAGTGACAGGAGACACTGCTGTGCTGGCGGGACTCAGAGGCGTAATGTCACGTAGGTCAGCTTAAAACAAAACACACCCTCCGTGATGTTCCAAGACAAGGCTCTATCATCAGCAGCTTTCTCGCGGAGATCCCAGGAAGCATTTGGGACATGTCTGGTTAACAAGAAGGAAATAACCTTCAACAAGATCTGTAGACTCAGATATTTAACATGAATGCAAAAGTCTTGCATTTTAGTAAGATGATGATATAATTACCTTTTGTTTGTCTTTTTTCTATTAATTTTCATAAAGTGAATGGTGGATCTACTGAGTAAAGCATCTGAATAAAAGGGGATAAGAAATGATTGTAAACAAAATGTTTCCCACATAAGCATGTTTTCTAAAAAAAATTAAATTTATCAATAAATGACATGACTCCTCAGATGGACAAACTTTATCAGGCTCACCAAAACAAACTAGAATCCCCAAGTTACAGCAGCCATACTGACAGTTACATACTCAGCACACATACTCTTCTGGCAGATTTATGATTGAAAAATTACCAACTTTGTTAATGTTACCAGCATTTCTTGGTGGTAAAGATATCAGGAACACAGAAAGACAATACTTTTATGGCTTAGGAAAACTCTGTTTCTTAATAGCAAGATTGAGTTCAGAAGTCTTTTGTCTTTTATAACTACATTCTTGCATTCAGAAGAGACAGTATAGGAACAAATTACTGACAAATGCTTTAACTCATCATGACTATTCTCATAAAGAAATAACTATATTAAGTGACCCTTTTAATGTATGATAAAAAGGAACTTAAATGTACATGTTTCTAAATAGGAAGAGTAGTCTAAGCTTATGGTAATTTTTATCACAAGGCTTTGGGGAAAATATAGTTAAGTCAACATGCCCGTGTAATAAGAAGTGTAGGAAAGAGAAAAACATATTCCTCTCCTCAGTTATAAAGCTGACACTGAGTTATTATGTTCCTGCCTTTTGTTCAATATTGTTTTTGAAAAGCAAAAGAAAAAATATTGCTTTTGGTGAGAAGCGCTGGGAACAAAACCTGCAAAATGCTTAAGGTGGCGAAATGTGTGTGTTTATTTGAAAGGTTCAGGGACCTAAGATATTTGCTCCGTTTTGCACCATGGTAAACAACTGCTCTCTAGAGACAAATCCCCTTCCATGATGACAGGATTAAAAGTTAGCTATTAGATCCGAAGGAAAGGAAAAGCAAATCTAGTAAAACTCATACTAAAAAACAATAAAATACTTCATAGCCTGGTGCCGTTCCAGTGCAGCACACGCCACCAACAAAAGCCCTGGTGTCGGGTTTAATAGACTCCGATCAAAGGGCAGCTCTGGGAGAAAGCAGCACTGCACATGCCTGTCCTCTCCTGCTCCCCAGAGAATGAACAGAACCGTAGCTTACAAGTGGGTGACCACGGTATCTTGCTGGTCTCCAGAACAGTGGATGGTTGATGACTGGAACTGGAACTAAACAGCCAGTTCACTAACACTTATAAATAAGCCAGGCGATACTGAGTGAGAAAAGCAGAGTTGCAATCATCTGACTGAAAAAATGAATTTTAATTCTCCTAAAAAAGAAATGACTTTTTCAAATTTCGCACAACGTCCATTCCCATGTACTAATTAAAATTTTGGCAGTGAGCAGCACCTAGGCACAGCACGTTTCCTCTGTGGGCATAGAAGAAACAAAGCAAAAGAAATGCCTCACAGACATCAGCTGAGCTGTTCAGAGGTGCCCCGGACTCCAGAGGGGCTGAGTGGGCCTTCACTCTGTCCGCAGACTGCTCACTTCCCACCATCACAGTCCCTCGGCTCTTCCCTGTTTACCAAGTTAATATGAAATCCCCTGTTATGGGGCTTCCCAGATGGCACAGTGGTAAAGAATCTGCCTGCCAATTGCAGGAGACCCGGGAAGACGTGTTTGAGATCCCCTGGAGGAGGAAATGGCAACTCATTCCAGTATTCCTGCCTGGAGAATCCCGTGGACAGAGGAGCCTGACAGACACCTCTGCTATGGATTCTTCAGTTTTAGACTAAACTGGATCACTTCCTTATGGCTTCCATTTGTCCTGCCCTTACCTACTTGCCTCTAGTTATGGAATCTCCTTTAAATGCCTGCTTCAATTCCTCCTACTTCTGCACCTGCTGCTGAGTTCCTCCAGGCCTCATTGTGATGATACTACCTGTGAAATGTCTGCAGTTGTTCTTTCTCTGTTACCACTATCACTGTTAGGAGCTCAGGGTGGAGTTCAGTACCCCAGACTCCAGCTGGGAGTCTCTGACAAAGGGGACTTCCATTTGGTAATAGCATTGTGAACAAAAAGGAACTGGCTTTATTAATAGACCTGCAAGTGCCTGGAAGCACCCCAGGAAAATTTGGTAAAAAGGTGTATTAAAGAAACCAGCCAAAACCCAAGACCATAACGGGACTTCCTACTTCTCACCCCAAAGTGAGCAGCAGAGAAGATCACAGGGCTCGCTTCCGGTGGAGACGCGGTCCAAGAGAAGCACACCTCTGGGAGGCACGAGGCCCTGAACTGTGTCCCAGGTTCTCAGGCTGAAAAAATTCAGATTAGCAACTCATCCTCCAGGGGTTGGGGGAGAAAGCCCTCAGGAGTGGAGACAGAAAATCCTTTACCTCAGACTCAAACTGGATGGGAGGGAGGCAGAAATAATCCATTCCCCAATTACCATTGCCTCCAAGAACCTGTCTCTTCTCCCTCCTGTTCATTTCCCACACTGCCATGAGGAGCATCTTCAGAAAACAAATCTGATCATGCTATTCACCTGCTTAAAAGGCTCAGAGGACACTACACTACTTCTAGGATAAAGTCCAATTTCCTGGCAGGGCATGCGAGGGCTCCTCTCCATCTGGTCAGTGCCAAAGCTTCAGGCTTCCTCTGCTTTGACTCACTTCTCATCACATGCTCACATTTGCATGGAATCCCCATTGTCAGGATGTCTGTTCCTATCACTAGGCTTTGGCGCATGCTTTCAGTGTTTGCCTGCCTGAACCAGGACCCATTTCTTTATTATTATTAAAGTGAAGGAAACACTCTATAAACAAGGTGTGGGCCATCTTGGAAGGCAAGAGAGGCACTAGGGTATGGGACTGTCAGTTTTTATAGGGCTGGGTAATTTTATAAACCAATGAGTGGGAGGAGTCTTCCAGCTATTTTGGGGAAGGCCTGGGGATTTTCAGGGATTGGGGCATCACCCGCTTTTTGACGCTTATGGTTGGCCTTGGAACTATCATGGTGCCTGTGGGTGTGTGGGACCCATTTCTTTTGATCTCATCCTTCGTAATCCAGCTCACATGCGTCCCACAGGTAGTTATTTATTCTATCCTATGTTCCCAGAGCCTGTTTTCACATTTATTACACTGCATTAAAATGATTCACTTACAATCATCTCTCCCAGTTAAAGACTAAGCTCCAAAAGAAAGTTGGTTTCCTTATCTTTGCACCTAGGAGATAGTCTTTGTAAAACAACAGATGTAGTGAGATGTAATCTATTTATATACTATTACTAATTAACTCTTATAAAGTATGCAATTCAGTGCCTTTTAGTATAATTATGTAACTATCACCACTCTTTTCTTGTAAAATACTTCCATCACCCTCAAAAAAACCCCCAAACCAAGTAAGCAATCTCTTTCTGTCCCTCCCTCCCTCAAGACCTTGGCAATGACTAATCTATTTTGTATCTCTATGGACTTGCCTATTCTGGCCACAAAATATAAATAGAACCAAATAATATATGGCCTTTTGTGTTTGTCTTATTTCACTCGGTATAATATTTTCGGGGTTAAGCTATGTTATAGCGTGCATCAGAACTTCACTCCTTTTTTATGGCTGAATAAGAGTCCATTGTATGGATGGATACATATACACATACACATAGGCTTCCCTAGTGGCTAAGATAGTAAAGAATTTTCTGCAATGCCAGAAACCTGGGTTTGACCCCTGGGTTGGGAAGATCCCCTAGAGATGGGAATAGCTACTAACTCCAGTATTCTTGCCTGAAGAATTCCATGAACAGAGGTGCCTGGAAACTACAGTTCATGGATTCACAAAGAGTTGGACAGGACTGAGTAACTAACACACACACACACACACACACACACACACACACATTTTGCTTATCCGTTACTCAATTGATAGACATTTGGACTGTTCTCAACTTCTGGCTATAATGAGTCACGCTGCTATGACAATTACGTATAAGTTTTTATGTGGATATATGTTTTCAATTCCCTTAGAAGTAGAATTGCTGGGTCATACATTAAATTTGTGTTTTCACACTTTAAGAAACTGCCAGGCTGTTTTTCAAAATGGCTACACCGTTTTCCATTCCCAGCAGCAGTGTATTGGAGTTCTAACTTTTCTCATCTGTGCCAGTACACGTGGTCGCTCTTAATTTTAGTCGTTCTAGTGGATGTGAAGTGGTGTTCATGGTTTTTGATTTGCATTTCATATAATTTTTTTATTAATTCTTATTGGGATATGGTTGATTTGTATATATTTATAGTATTAGGTTCTGCTGTACAGCAAAGTGAAACAGTTATACACAACAATCTTAAGAAATGTTTATGTAAGGAATAATCTTTCAATGCCCTGTGGTAGGAGAGGGAGGGTGGGACCTGTGACCCTTTGCTGCAGTGCTTGCAACTGGACAAATGGCTCCTTTAGTGACAAAATACAAAGAAACTACAAGGGACTAAAAATAACTGTGTGCACTGTGCAGTTGGGGCAGGATACAAAAAGATCAAACAACCCAGCTGCTACTTCTGAAGAGCCCGGAGCAAAAACTGGGTCTTGGGAGCAAAAGCAGGGTTTTGCACATGCCCCCTGTACTCAATACTACCAAAGGGGCAAACTACCTAAGCCACCCCTCCAGCCAGACCTCTGGACACACCCCTATTCTCACTCTACTTGCTCCTCCTGAATGGGAGAGCTAGCAAGGGAACCTGTTGCATATTCTTGCTCCCTTCTACTGCAGCAGGGACCCCAGTAAAGCTTTGCCTGACTTTCTTGTCTCTGATCACCTTCTGCTGATTAAGGAGACAAAAAAAAAAAAAAAAAAAAAACCTGGTCCGTAACAGTAGTACACATCTTATAAACACTGGTTAACAAAACAATTTCAGTTTTCTTTTCATTCCACAAACAATTGGGGATCCATAATGGGCTAATGCATCTAGTATAATTTGGCAAGGTTATGAAGGTATTAAAAGATGCTTACTCCTTGGAAGGAAAGTTATGACCAACCTAGACAGCATATTGAAAAGCAGAGACATTATTTTGTCAACAAAGGTCCGTCTAGTCNCACCTCATGCAAAGAGCTGACTCACTGGAAAAGACTCTGATGCTGGGAGGGATTGGGGGCAGGAGGAGGGGACGCCAGAGGATGAGATGGCTGGATGGCATCTCTGACTCTATGTCTCATTTAAGGAAACGCAGAAATAATGAGAATATGTTATACGATTTATTTAAATTTTTTTTTCAGTGAATAGGTACACATACTTTTTGAAGTAAAAGTAAAGAAAAACCTACATTGCATTAAAGACCTGAGGAAAGCTACTTTAAGCTGTCAGTCTTTAATCAAATAGTAAGAGGGGAAAAAGAGCAAAAAAACACCAAGCTTGAGCTATGACAAAGACTTTCTCCCTGACCAAACTTTAGTTACGTTCCTCTTAGCCCTCTTCTTAACTAGGCCTCAATTTTGGCTTTCAAAGTCTCTCTTGCCTTTTCCAGGTCCAATTTTAGCAAGAATCCTGCTAAGTCAATTTATCAAGAATGCCCCCACTCTTGATACCTGATTAAGTCTTGATATCTGATCAAGTTCCTAATCCTCACTATTTACAGCTAATTTCTTGGCCTTCTTTTTGCAAGAATTCTGTTTTGACCTGGTTTTGATCTGATAAATGCACACATCCCTGCTGCAAGAAAGTCTAGAATTACCAGTTATCCAAGTAGAAGAGTGAGTGACCAAAGGAACCATAACTGATTTAATGAGCAATCCATAGTTTCACTGTACCAGCCTATGCATTTAGACATGCATAGTTTAATCTTTGAGACAAGCATGTGCTGCTGGCAGGAGCAACCAGTTTAGCAAAATCTCCCTACCCTTGATGTCTCCTCTTAGTAATTTTCTGACCACTGACCCATTTACCCTGCTTGTTGGCTATAAATCCCCAGCTCTCTCTGCTGTGTTCAGAGCGGAGTGATCTCTTGTCTCAGTTGCAAAAGAGTTGACTCCTATTGCAAACTCTACTGAGATAGAGTCAACTCCTTGAATAAAGTCTTCCTTACTGTTTTAACAAGTATCAGAATAACTTTTTCTTTAGCACCTATAACTTATAGCTAAGGGAGCATGAGCTAAAAAATGTTTCTCCTTTAGTTTTGCAGTCCTCAACCCCAGACTAAATGGCAGATCTGTTTAGATAGCTGGTGTGCGTGTGTGTGCTTAGTCATGTCCAACTCTGTGCCTAGATGGACTGTAGCCTGCCAGGTTTCTCTGTCCAAGGGATTTTCCAGGCAAGAATACTCGAGTTGGTTGCCATTTCCTGCTCCAGGGGGGTCTTCTTGACCCAGGGATCAAACCCATGTCTCTTGCGTCTCCTGCGCTGGCAGGCAGATTCTTTACCACTGCACCACCAGGCTCATGATTTAAGGACAACTCTTCAAGCCACTATTAGTCAAGAAGAGGTGAACTGTGATTGGTCTCAGCAAGTCGAATACTTTCATTCCCCAGTGATTCTGCCTTGTAGCGAAAATGGGAAGTCTGCTGGAGGCTTCAGAAACAAAAACAAAATAATGCTCAGTGACAAACGGATGTTATGGAAAACTTCCTTGCTTTGGATGTTATGACCTGCACTTGACACCGGGGCTTCCCTGATGGCTCAGCTGGTAAAGAATCCGCCTGCAATGTGGGAGACTCCGGTTAGATTCTTGGGTCAGAAGTTCCCCCTGGAGAAGAGATATGCTACCCACTCCAGGATTCTTGGCCTTCCCTGGTGGCTCAGAAGGTTAAAGAATCTGAATGCAGTGCAGGAGACCTGGGTTCAATCCCTGGGTTAGGAAGCGCCCCTGGAGGAGAGCAAGGCAACCCACTTCACTATTCTTGTCTGGAGAATCCCCATGGACAGAGGAGCCTGGCAGGCTACAGTCCATGGGGTCACAAAGAGAGATACGACCGAGCGACGAAGCACAGCACAGCATGCTGCAGCAATCAATTGTCCTGGGGCTACCGTGGAAGCTGCTGCGCAAANCCCATGGACAGAGGAGCCTGGCAGGCTACAGTCCATGGGGTCACAAAGAGAGATACGACCGAGCGACGAAGCACAGCACAGCATGCTGCAGCAATCAATTGTCCTGGGGCTACCGTGGAAGCTGCTGCGCAAAGCGGTGAACTAGGGCAGCCACAGTGGGAAGAAGACTCCAGATGCTTTGAAAAAACAAAAACAACCCTTTATTGAGATACAATTCACACACCATAACTCACCCACTTAAAGATTACAATTCAACAGTTTTTAGAACATTTAGAGTTGTGCGTCTTCACAATTTCAGAATATTTTCATTTTCCTAAAATCTTTCATCTCTTAGCAATCACTCTGCCTCCACCGCAGGCCCCTGTATCAACCTAGCTCTAAGCAAACTCTAATCTACTTTCCATCTCTATGGACTGGACTATTTTGACGTTTCATACAAATGGAATCACACAATATGTGGTCTTTTGTGACTGGCTTATTAGCATGATGCTTTCAATCCATGTTGTAGCATTTTTCAGTATTTAACTTCTTTTTTTTTATTGCCAAGTAACATTCCACTGTGAAGATATACCACATTTTACTTGTCCATTCATCAGTTGATAGCCTCTCTGACTCGAGTTTTTATTCATTTATCTATTTCACCCTATAATGTTTCTTACTGATTTATAAATTTATGATAGTTAATTTGTCTTTTATCCTTTAAAACGATTTTAAATGAGGAAAGGAAAGTAATAAGTAAAAGAGAACATTGCTTATTTACCCCTCTAACATCCCTAGTGGCTCAGGTAAAGAATCTGCCTGCAATGTGGGAGACCTGGATTTGATCCCTGGGTTGGGAAGATCCCCTGGTGAAGGGAATGGCTATCTACTCCAGTATTCTCCCTGGCGAATTCCATAAATCATGTCCACAAAGAGTCAGACATGACTGAGTGACTTTCACTTCACTTCACCTGCCCTGCAGACCACCACAAAGAAAGGCTAGGAATTTGACTTCTGCTCTCCNCTATCTACTCCAGTATTCTCCCTGGCGAATTCCATAAATCATGTCCACAAAGAGTCAGACATGACTGAGTGACTTTCACTTCACTTCACCTGCCCTGCAGACCACCACAAAGAAAGGCTAGGAATTTGACTTCTGCTCTCCCTTTCCCCCTGCCAATGGTTGTTAATTTAGAAGCCATTTCATCAGCCTGAAAAAAACATTTTCAAATTTGGTAGAAGACAACTTTTTAGGGAAGAATGGTCATTCCATATTCTTGTCAGTGTTCTGAACATTTTTACAGAACCCCACGCCAAAATTTTCCTATAGGAAACTTCCAAAGATAACTTGGGTGAATTATAAGAAGTATGATTTTCTTATTGCTAGGCATGCTTATAAACACATCTGTAAATAGAAATCTAACATGTCTAATACATCTAATCTTTTGACACTGACTAAGTTCTGCAAGCAGCCTATTTCATGCAAAGAAGCAGAAGGGCTACAATACTGTATGTAAGCAGAGAGTAACCCCAATTTAACAACTTAACCAACACAATTTTACAAAGGAACCTGGGATCCTAAACCTTTCCATAAAACTTTTTGGAAGAAGATATTATAATAAAGCAATTGTTCAATCTAACCTATTTTTCTATCTATCAGGCAAAGGTAGATGAAAGAGAATATTCCCGTGAATAATCTACTCCACTGTGTTAACCAAATTTAGGCAAAGTTAGAAAGTAAAGGCAACATTACTATGGACTTTAAAAATATTTTTCATAAAAAGTTTATTTCATGTGAGTTTGATCATAAAAGTCATTGATCAAAAGAGCTAATCTAATTCTTTAAAAACTGAATCAATTTTGAAAAACATTCTCAATTTCTTTCTAAACTCCATCCATTGATCATGTCAATAAGGTAATCAACTTTGTATGATAAACCATGAATAAATCTTATTTGGGCATTTAAAATGATAATACCTGGAATGTACAGATTTTTAAATTCTGTATTTTCTCTTTCCATATCTGAACAGAGATGCTAAAAAAGCAGTAACAGGGAAACAGAAGTCACCTTAAACCCATGGTCACCAACAAACATTACAATTATTCTGCTACTTTAGTGGAATGATAGGTAAGTGTATGTACTTTGTAGCCAAACTGTACGTGTTCAAATGCTGCCACCCTCATTTACAATCTGAGAGTCTCTGACCAAGTCACTTAAATGCTATACCTTGGTTTCCCCATAAAAGGGGATAAAAAGTATTTATTATACAAAGAGTAGTAGTAAAAATTAAATGAATTAGTGAATAAAATATGCTTGGAACAATTGGCACATGGTAAACACTGTAAGAGTGTTAGCTCATATTTTAGTATATTTTCCTGGTAAACAGCAAAAACAATTTTAACCTTGCTACTTTTTTCAAAATCAGAACCTATGTCTCTTAACTCTCAAACTTCCCATTGCCCAGAGAAAATAGAATTCATCATTTGAGAATTCTGTTACTTTTCCTTACTTTCTTTTTTTAAACTCATTGTTCACTTCCTTTCCTTTCATACAAGAGACATATATCTTCTCTTCTTCCTCCACCTGTGACTCCAAACTTAACCATTCCTGCCACCTCAAAATGGATTCCCTGGTAGCTCAGTTGGTAAAGAATCCGCCTGCAATGCAGGAGATCCCAGTTCGATTTCTGGGTAGGGAAGATCCACTGGAGAAGGGATAGGCTACCCATCCCAGTATTCTTGAGATTTCCTTGTGGCTCAGCTGGTAAAGAATCTGCCTGCAATGCGACAGACCTGTACTAAACCACTCTTAGTTCCTGAATGGGTATCTTCCCATCTTTACCAAAGCCTTCCTCCATTCCACATAGCTACGTAGCTAATATACCACCTTCTTCCTCTAAAAAGAAAATATCATTGTTTTATTTGTACTTTATTATTACTGACCATCTCCTTATTAACACAGGAAACCTACAGCGCCTGGCTCTGGCAGGTTCTTTATCACTGAGCCACCAGTGAAGCCCTCAGAGCCAGAGACCCTTTCCTCAAAAAAAAAGAACTGTTTCAGGAAGAGGCCCCCTAGTCTCACATCTCAGTCCCTGTGCAGCACTGCAGTGACCTCACTGAACCCCACTGCATGGTAAAGGTAGGGTTGCCCCTGCTTAAGCTGTGGAGGCAACACAGCAGACAGAAAATCTGCTTTGTGTTGCAAGTAATTTGCCTTTGCAAAGTTTTTAAAGCACTAAGAAATGCTGCCATCCCCACAGTGACAGGAAATTTAAAGTTATGGGTTGATTTCATCATTTTCTTAGAAAAATAGCTGGCATTTCTCTTAAAATGGTTTTCTCTAAAGAGATATGGTTGCAAAGTACCAGAAAATAACTTAGAGTTGGCTAAACCATGCATACAACTTATATCTGTTTTTTTTTCCCCCGGGACAGTATTAGGCTGACCTTAAATCTAAAGAATCTGTTCAAGATTTGTTGCTGAGAAGGAGGGAGAGGATGTAGGAGTGATGGATTGGGAGTTTGGGATTAGCAGGTGCAAACTATTACACAGAGAATGGATAAAAACAAGGTTCTACTGACTAGCATAGGGAACTATATTCAATATCCTGTGGTAAACCATAATGGAAAATATAAAAAGGAATGCATAAATATGTATAGCTGCATCATTGTGCTGTACANAAGGAGGGAGAGGATGTAGGAGTGATGGATTGGGAGTTTGGGATTAGCAGGTGCAAACTATTACACAGAGAATGGATAAAAACAAGGTTCTACTGACTAGCATAGGGAACTATATTCAATATCCTGTGGTAAACCATAATGGAAAATATAAAAAGGAATGCATAAATATATATAGCTGCATCATTGTGCTGTACAGCAGAAACTAATACAACATTCTCAATCAACTACAATTAAAAAAAAGAATCTGTTCATTTTCACCTATTATATTCTCAACAAATATCACAGAGGAATAAAAATAAATGGTATAGAGAAAGAAAAGTAACTGTAGTTACCTCAGATTTTTCAACAATTGACTTTGTACTAGCAACATTAATTATTTTGTGGTCATTTCCTTGGTTAGCAGTTATCATTATCACTTATGCTTACCATTATCATTATTAAATTTCTTGTTAAGAAGTATCTGAAAAAGAGACCTCAATAATGTAAAAGCAAACATGTTTAAAACTTCTACAGAGAACTCCCTGGTCAGGGAACTGGATTCCGCATGCTGCAATTGAGTATTTGCATGCCACAACTAAAGATCTTGTACAGCCAAATAAATATTAAAAAAACAAAACTTATACATCCTCTATCCCCCTAAGAAGTACAACTATTTAAACTCAAATGGCAGAACAGCATAAGTGTCTATACAGCACATGGATGATATATGTCAACACCATTATATAGTACTGCATTGTATATATTAAAAATTATCCTATTAACATGGCCTAATTTGCTGACACAACCTAATTGGAAGCACTGGAATTGTTATTCCCATCTGCTTAAGACATTGTGAAAGCGAAAATGAAAGTTGCTTAGTCTATCCAGCTCTTTGCAACTCCATGGACAGTAGCCTGCCAGACTCCTTTGTCCATGGAATTCTCCAGGCAAGAATACTAGAGTGGGAAGCCATTCCCTTCTCCAGGGTATCTTCCAAACCCAGGGATCGGACTGGGGTCTCCTGCATTGTAGGTTAATTCTTTAGTATCTGAGCTACCTGGAAAGCCCTCTAAGACATTGTAGGATATGAGAAAAAGAGAAAAGATGAGGAAGAAATCTAACCTGGAGGTTTATAAATATAGGATAAATGGGGATCCATTTGTCTGGAAGACTTTATGTGGTAACTCCGCCTGGAGTAAAGTAAGAGGCCAGATGGCCCACAGAGGTCCTTTTAGGTCCATTGTTCTCTAACCACAATGAATAGAGAGTATAAAAAGAGTGATATAAACAGATGTGGCAAGTACTTATTTCCTCAGAAGAGCTGACAAGGACAAGATTTTATAATTTACATGTTAATTTATTTATTATGAAGTTACACTTTTTAAAAATTAAGTATCACAAATCATGAAGAGCTCATTTAATTTTAGGCAGTAATTAAACATATGCCTCTAAAAATAGCATATCCTAGAGAATTCCCTGACAGTCTAGTGGCTAGGACTCTAGTGCCTTCACTGCCAGGGGCCTGGGCTCACACCCTGGTCTGGGAACTAAGATCCCATAAGACTCGTGTCATGGCCAAAAAAAGAGAAAAAAAAGTAAATAAAATAAAATTGCATATCCTATAAATATACTCTTATATCCTATAACACAGGGAAGCCTGGCATGCTGCAGTCCACGGGGTCACAATGAGTTAGACATGACTGAGAGACTGAACTGAACTAAGTATACTCACACAAATGCATTTACTTGAAAACTCATTATTTTCTTCAAATTCCCTCTTTTTCTCATTAAGATTTTCAAATTTATATAAACTACCATTACATAGTTATAATTATCTTTAAATTTCTCGACATAATTCTTCAAGTGATTCAATAAAAAGTAAAGCACTTCCAATATGATGCTGCAGAGTACAAAACAAATCTTCTGTTACATCATGGCTTGAGTCTTGCTGAATTTGGCACAGATCATACTTAATGGGGAACTGTGTTCACAAACATCAACCCAGTTGGCCAAGCAAAAAAATATAGATCCTACTTCTACTAAACTCTCCTCCACATTCAATCAATCACTAATCTCTTAATATATGTTGAATTATTCCTTTCTTTCAATTTAAGATATGGTACAGTCATCACCCTTAGTTCAGATCATCTAGATTACCAGTGCAACATCCCTGCTTACAGGATTACTCCTTCCAGTGTGTTCTCTACGCACAGGCATACCTTGGAGATTCAATAGCAGAAGCCTTCAGCATGGCATAATCTTTTTGCTGAAGAAGGGTCTTGCCTCAGTGTTGCTGGCTGCTGACTGGTCAGGGTGATGGTTGCTCAGGTTGGGGTGGCTTGAGTGACACCTTAAAGTAAGACAGCACTAAAGTTGGCTGCATTAATTGACTCTTTTTTACGTGAACAATTTTCTTGTGCATGCAATGCTGTTTGATAGCATTTGATCCACAGCAGAACTTCTTTCAAACCTGGAATCAATGCTCTCAAGCTCTGTTGTGGCTTTTCCAACTAAATTTCTGTCATATTCTAAATCCTTTGTCAGTTCAACAACCTTCACAGCATCTTCACCAGGAATAGGTTCCATCTCAATAAACCACTTTCTTTACTTAGTAAAGTAAGAAGTACTTTACTAAGTACTTCTAAAGTACTACTAAAGTACTTCTAAAGTACTACTTTACTAAGTACTAGTAAAGTGACTGCTTCTACTAAGGAATTATCATGACTGTCTGCAAATCTCCACTGATGGCAATCTGTTCTGAGACTTAAGGGGCTGGCCCTGTGCTCTTAAAGGAAGTTCAGGCTTTATAAGGGCTCAAACAGAATGGACTCCAGAGGAAACTGTGCCTGTCCTGTCGAGACTCTAGTCCTAGAGCATCATCCCTCAGCAGCTTGAAAACAAGTGGTGTGGCAGCCCTGTCATAGTTTAGGCTCCTTGATTAGTGGCTCTGAGGGCACAGGCCATAAGAGGTGGCAGAAATGGATAAGTGGCCCGGATTTGGTTTATGCTTTTATAGTGGAATGCAAGAGTAAAGTTTTATCATGAGATTGCAACATTCAGTTGCATCTTGAGGCTCCACTTCTAGTCCTCTTGCTATTTCTGCCACATCTGTAGTTACTTCCTTCTTTGAAGTCTTGAACCTCTAAAAGTCATCCACAAGGGTTGGACTCAAGCTTCTTTCTAACTCTTGTTAATGTTGCTATTTAGACCTCTTCCCATGAAGCACAAATGTTCTTAATGTCATCTAGAATGGTGAATCCTTTCCAGAAAATTTTCAACTGAATTTTTCCAGATCCAAATTAGGAATCACTGTGGCAGCTACAACATTATGATATGTATTTCTTAAAGAATAAATGTTGAAAGTTGAAATTACTCCATGACTCATAGGGCTGAAAAACTGACATTGCATTAGCAGGTATAAAAACAACAGGAAGTTCAATGTACATCTCCATCGCACCAGGTACTCTCAATGAACAGTAGTATTTTGAAAGGAATCTTTTCTGAGCACTGTTCTCAACAGTGGGCTTAAAATACTCCGTCAATCATGATATAAACAGATGTGTTGTCAGCCAGGCTTCCTTGTTCCACCTATAGAGCTCAGGCAGAGAAGATTTACCATAATTCTTAAGGGTCTTAGGATATATAGAATGGTAAATGAGCACTAAATGGCTGAGAAAAGAAGAGAAGCAAAAGGCAAAGGAGAAAAGGAAAGACATACCCATTTGAATGTCAACTTCCAAAGAACAGCAAGGAGAGATAAGAAAGCCTTCCTCAGTGATCAATGTAAAGAAATAGAGGAAAATAACAAATGGCAAACACTAGAGATCTCTTCAAGAAAATTAGAGGAAAAAAAAAGAAGAAGAAAATTAGAGCTACCAAGGGAACATTTCGTGCAAAGATGGCTCAATAAAGGACAGAAATGGGATGGACCTAACAGAAACAGAAGATATTAAGAGGTGGCAAGAATACACAGAAGACCTATACAAAAAATTTTTTCTTGACCAGATAACCACAATGGTGTGATCACTCACCTAGAGTCAGACATCCTGGAATGCAGTCAAGTGGGCATTAAAGCATCACCAGAAACAAAGCTAGTGGAAGTGATGGAATTCCAGTTGAGCTGTTTCAAATCCTAAAAGATGATGCTGTGAAAGTGCCACACTCAATATGCTGGCAAATTTGGAAAACTCAGCAGTGGCCACAGGACTGGCAAAGGTCAGTTTTCATTCCACTTCCAAAGAAAGGCCAAGCCAAAGAATGTTCAAGCTACCACACAATTGCACTCATCTCACATGCTAGCAAAGTAATGCTGAAAATTCTCCAAGTCAGGCTTCAAGAGTATGTGAACCATGAACTTTAAGATGTTCAACTGGATTTAGAAAAGGCAGAGAAACCAGAGATCAAATTGGCAACATCCGTTGGATCACTGAAAAAGCAAGAGAATTCCAGAAAACCATCTACTTCTGCTTTATCGACTAAGCCATAGCCTTTGACTGTGTAGATCACAACAAACTGTGGAAAATTCTTCAAGAGAATGGAAGACCAGACCACCTTAACTGCTTCCTGAGAAATCTATATGCAGGTCAAGAAACAACAGTTAGAACTTGACATAGAACAACAAACTGATTCGAAATTGGGAAAGAAGTATGTCAAGGCTGTACATTGTCACTCTGTTATTTTACTTATATGCAGAGTACATCATATGAAATGCCAGGCTGGATGAAGCACAAGCTGGAATCAAGATTTCTGGGAGAAACATCATCAATAACCTCAGATATGCAGATGACACCATCCTTATGGCAGAAAGCAAAGAACTAAAGAGCCTCTTGATGAAAGTGAAAGAGGAGAGGGAAAAAGTTGNTTAAAGAGATGGGAATACCAGACCAGCTTACCTGCTTCCTGAGAAATCTGTATGCAGGTCAGGAAGCAACAGTTAGAACTTGACATGGAACAACAGACTGGTTCCAAAGTGGGAAAGGAGTATGTCAAGGCTATATATTGTCACCTTGCTTATTTAACTTATATGCAGAGTACATCATGAGAAATGCTGGGATGGATGAAGCACAAGCTGGAATCAAGATTGTTGGGAGAAATATCAATAACCTCAGATATGCAGATGACAGCACACTTATGGCAGAAAGTGAAGAGGAACTGGGAAAGGAGTATGTCAAGGCTATATATTGTCACCTTGCTTATTTAACTTATATGCAGAGTACATCATGAGAAATGCTGGGATGGATGAAGCACAAGCTGGAATCAAGATTGTTGGGAGAAATATCAATAACCTCAGATATGCAGATGACAGCACACTTATGGCAGAAAGTGAAGAGGAACTGGGAAAGGAGTATGTCAAGGCTATATATTGTCACCTTGCTTATTTAACTTATATGCAGAGTACATCATGAGAAATGCTGGGATGGATGAAGCACAAGCTGGAATCAAGATTGTTGGGAGAAATATCAATAACCTCAGATATGCAGATGACAGCACACTTATGGCAGAAAGTGAAGAGGAACTGGGAAAGGAGTATGTCAAGGCTATATATTGTCACCTTGCTTATTTAACTTATATGCAGAGTACATCATGAGAAATGCTGGGATGGATGAAGCACAAGCTGGAATCAAGATTGTTGGGAGAAATATCAATAACCTCAGATATGCAGATGACAGCACACTTATGGCAGAAAGTGAAGAGGAACTGGGAAAGGAGTATGTCAAGGCTATATATTGTCACCTTGCTTATTTAACTTATATGCAGAGTACATCATGAGAAATGCTGGGATGGATGAAGCACAAGCTGGAATCAAGATTGTTGGGAGAAATATCAATAACCTCAGATATGCAGATGACAGCACACTTATGGCAGAAAGTGAAGAGGAACTGGGAAAGGAGTATGTCAAGGCTATATATTGTCACCTTGCTTATTTAACTTATATGCAGAGTACATCATGAGAAATGCTGGGATGGATGAAGCACAAGCTGGAATCAAGATTGTTGGGAGAAATATCAATAACCTCAGATATGCAGATGACAGCACACTTATGGCAGAAAGTGAAGAGGAACTAAAGAACCTCTTGAAAGTGAAAGAGGAGAGGGAAAAAAGCTGGCTAAAACTCAACATTCAGAAAACCGAGATCATGGCATCCGGTTCCATCACTTCATGACAAATAGATGGGGAAACAGTGGAAACAGTGACAGACTGTATTTTCTTGGGCTTCCAAATGACTGCAGATGGAGACTGCAGCCATGAAATTAAGATGCTTGCTCCTTGGAAAAAAACTTATGACCAACCTAGACAGCATATTAAAAAGTAGAACATCACTTTGCCAACAAAGGTCCGTCTAGTCAAAGGTGTGGTTTTTCCAGTAGTCATGTACGGATGTGAGAGCTGGACCAGGAAGAAAGCTGAGCGCTGAAGAATTGATGCCTTTTTTTTTTTAAGAATTGATGCTTTTGAACTGTGGTGTTGGAGAAGACTCTTGAGAGTCCCTTGGACAGCAAGCAGATCCAACCAGTCCATCCTAAAGGAAATCAGTCCTGAATATTCATTGGAAGGACTGATGCTAAAGCCGAAACTCCAATACTGTAGCCACCTGATGCAAAGAACTGACCCATTGGAAAAGACCCTGATGCTGGGCAAGATTGAAGGCAGAAGGAGAAAGGGATGACAGAGGATGAGATGGTTGGATGGCATCACCGACTTGAGGGACATGAGTTTGAATAAGCTCTGGGTTTGGTGATGACAGGGAAGATGGCATGCTGCAGTCCATGGGGTCGCAAAGAGTCAGACAGGACTGAGAGACTGAACTGAACTGAAGATAAATATTTGATAAACATGATTGTTTCAAAAGTTAAAATTTCTGTTCTTGAAACAGACAATGTTAAGAAAACAGAAATAGATCCACAGACTTGGAATAATTATTTGTAAATGACAGATATGTTAGAGAACTTGTTTCTAAGATATATCAAGGGCTCATATAACCCAGTATAAATATGGGCTGATGTGAGCAGACACTTTACAAAAGAAAATGAATGGCTAAAAAGCAAATGAAAATATGTTCAATATCATTAGACGTTAAGAAAAGGTAAGTTAAAATAACCATGAGACACCACCCATACCAAAAAGAATAACTAAAATTTTAAAAAAGATTGACAGTACCAAGTGCTGACAAAGATGGAGGACACTGGAACTCCCCTATGTTGATACTTGGAATGCAAAATGCTATACACTTTGAAAAACAATTTGGTAGGTTTTTATGAAGTTAAGTCTATGGTTTCCATATGACCCAGCAGTCTTTGTTCCAGTTTTTACTCATGGCAAATAGAAGTATGTTCATACAAAGACTTGCACATGAATGATTATAATAGATGAGTTCATAAAAGTACAAACTGAGACTACTCCAAATAACCACTAACTGGTAAAGGAAGTTGTAAAATTTGTTACATTAATATAGATACATAAATATTAATATATCCCTATATTGAAATACTATTCAGCAATAAAAATGAAAAAACTAATTTCACATGCAAAAACATGATGAATATTCAAAAACTTTCTGCTAAGTGAAATAAGTCAGACACAAAGCTATATACTATGGAATTCCATTTTTGTGACATTCTGAAAAACATAAAACTATAGTGATAGAATACTTTGGCCACCTGATGCAATGCCAATACTTTGGCCATCTGATGTGAAGAATTGACTCATTGGAAAAGACCCTGATGCTGGGAAAAATTGAAGGCAGGAGGAGAAGGGGATGACAGAGGATGAGATGGTTGGATGGCATCACCGACTTGATGGACATGAGTTCGAGTAAGCTCCAGGAGTTAGTGATGAACAGGGAAGCCTGGCATGCTGCACTCCATGGGGTTGCAAAGAGTCAGACACAACTCAGCTGAACTGAACTGAATAGTGATAGAAACCAGATCTGTGAACACCAAAATCTAGAGGGAGGTGTGAAGGAAACATCCACAAAGGTGCATGAGGAAACTTGGGGGTAATAGAAATGTTCTCTATCTTGTTTGTAGTGGTGAGTAACTATATATGCTAAGTTTTATCAAACAGTATGTTTTAAAAAGAATTTCACTATATGTGAATTACACCCTAAGAAACCTCTTTTTAAAAAATTATGTTATAAAGGAAATCTCAGATTTGGAGAAAGATGACATGTTAGCATTGAACTTGTCATCTTTCTCCAAATCTGAGATTTCCTTTATAACATAATTTTTTAAAAAGAGGTTTCTTAGGGTATAATTCACATATAGTTGAATTATGCTGGTAAAAACAGCAACAAACAATGTGTGTGAATCTATCTGATAGTCATATTGAGATTTAAAAACTAACACTCTAACTTGCACTTCTGGACAAACAGAATGTAAACACAACTATATCTGGAGGAATGTAAAAACATAATACCAATTAAAAATGATTGACATATAAAAAAGATTACTAGTAGCCATTTTGTAGTAAGACCATGGCAAAAGCTGGCAAAAATGATGAATATACATAAGTCCTTTCAATGAGAAAGCATAAAATATACTCCCTCATCAAAGTATACCCATCTAAAGAAAAGGATCAATATATGAACAGGTATAGGGGATTTCCCTGGTGGTCCAGTGGTAAAGAATCTGCCTTGCAATGCAGGGTACACTGGTTTGATCCCTTTTGGGGAACTAAGATCCCACATGTTGCAGAGCAACTAAGCTCACACCACAACTTACTGAGCCTGCATGCCACAACTAGACAGTCTGTGAGCCACAACAAGAGAGCCTGTGCCCACTATGAAAGACCCTCCATAACACAACAGAGATCCCACATGCTGCAGCTAAGACCCAATGCAGCCAAATAAATAAGCACCACAATCCTACTCCACATTTATATATATGAATATGAATATATATATATATATGAGCAGGTGTAACAGTGCTCACTGTTTACTTTGAATGTCTGAATTTTTCAATGATAAATACTTAAAAAAATTAAATGGCAAAGTCATGATGCAGTATGCAACTAGGTTGCTTAATTTAAAAAATTAAATACATTAAATAATTTGTATCAACACAAACACAGGATGGTCAGGTAATACCTTGGCAATAGCAGTTTGTTTAAACATGCGAGTAATCAACCCCATGACAGTCTCGGTCGCACCTGAATATGGAGCTCTCATTAATTTTTCCCACTCTTCAAAGCTGGAATTCAATTCCTGTGTAGGAGAAAATAACAATGTTTAGAAATACAGTATAAAAATGACAGCAATTAATGTAATAATGAATCATGTCCTACTTATTTTCTTTTTTAATATATTAAAAAAAAAATATATATATATATATAAATTCTCAAAGATACCAGTGTGTTCATTTAAAAACATCAGTGTGCAGGCAGGTCAGACACATGTTTGTGCTAATGACAGAAGGCAATGACTAGGTGTGGGAGAAAACCAAGCCCTTTGCTAACACCATAAATCAAACAGTTGCAGCCTTCTCACAAAGGAACATTTAGTAAAGTAAAAAATAAAAATTTAAGAAAAAATGTGAATAAAATAAAAACTTTAAGTAAAAATAGAAACAAAGCACAGTAGTAAAAATATATATGGTAGGAGAGTATTTAATTTAATGGTATGATTTTATTTAAATAAGCCTTAAGACTTGGGGAATACTGTCACATAAAAAATGTGACATGATATTGACACTTTTATTTTTCTTTTCTTAAAAAAATGGATACAGGAAATAAGACCACTTTTATTTTACTTATATTGCTCAGTTTTTTTTTGAATATACTAAATGCTTATTTTAAGCTTTCAAGATAAAACAAGGCAATAAGTAGTATTTGCTGATAGTTATGTCCAGATTTGAAGAAATTTCAGAGATTACACAAGCATCGTACTCCCCAAAAGTAAATGTAGATAAGAGCTGGGAAAAACACAATTTTGGTTTTCTAGTAAGTTGAACTTCACATCCTACAACATGGTCACGGAGTTTTAAGATTTCCAGAATCAGGGAACCAAACTATTCTAGAAGACAGCTATGTGTACTTAAGAGCAAGAAACTGAACTTTTCTTGCTAATTACTGGGCTTCACATCCTACAAATACTTAGAATTCTTAGTACTAAGTCTATGCAGCAATTGAAGTGTTTTTTTCACCATTCAGCAGAAATATGTTTTTTAAAGACTAAGATACTGAATCTTTTCACATTATTTGATGACTAAATTTAAATTTTTCCTGCTCTTTTCTTGAAATGATATAAGACAATTCACATGGCTTTATTAATTAAACCTATTTTAAGACAGTGAATTTTTTCCTTCTGTGAAATATGAAATATGTGTAATCTTTCATATTATAATTTAAAATGATTTCAGATAAGAATTTCAATCAAACATGGGTTCTCACCTTGGCTGCTGCTGATGGAAGATCAAATGGAATACGCTGTCTGATTTTAGGGGGCAGCTGGGTTAAAACTTCAGTCTTTAGTCTTCTAATCATTATGTCACTTAACAGCTGATGAAGTTCATTAAGATTTGATGCCCCTCTGCAATCCCACTGAGGTCTTTTACCAAAATATCTGTTAGTATGAAGAAAAAAAAATGTATCAAAGCTGGATGTTAGAATAAGAAAACAATTTATCCAATGTGTTCTTCCTTTTAAGATAAGGAGCCATGATACTGTTTTTAGTTTTATTACTGAATGCAAATTAGTTTCAAAAAACTCTTTAGAAATAGTAATGAATAAGATACTCTCAGCTATAGGAAATGTTAATGTTTAAGCATAGTGTTTACGTTGAGTTAATACAAGGCTGATTCATTAGAAAAGACCCTGATGCTGGGAAAGATGGAAGGAAGGAGGAGAAGAGGATGACAGAGTATGAGACGGTTGGATGGCATCACTGACTCAATGGACATGAGTTTGAGCAAGCTCCAGGAGTTAGTGATGGACAAGGCGGCTTGGTGTGCTGCAGTTCATTGGTTTGCAAATGGTCGGACATGACAGAGTGACTGAACTGAATATAAGGCTGAGCAAAACTGATACCCCTGAATACCACTGGCATTTTGGGTGACCTCACATAAGGCACTGTTTAGCAGATCTAGCCCTAACTAAGCACTAACTGCCAGAACACCAGTCAGGCTATGTAACAACCAAAACCACCTAAAACATTTTCTACAATTATAGGAGGCAACTTTATCTCCCACTGAGCTTTTATGCCCAGCAGACAGATCACCTGGGGAGCTCTTCTTCCTTTGAACCACTGAACTGAGAGCAAAGGCAGGGAAAAAGGTACAAAGGACTTATGAACAAGAGATTGGGAGAGAAAACATCAGAGGATATTCAACAAACGTTTAGAAGTCAGACAAGCAGTAGATGGCTTGACAAAAGAAAGCAAGTGACACCTCAAAAATGTTTGCAAAAGGGAACTTATCCTCTAGATCTTTGAGATCAGGAGTTGGAAGCACCAAGCACGGGGGTAGGTATTACATGTGATGGATGTACTGAACTTGGACATCAAGACAGCTGGCCTAATAGCATCCCTTTATCATTGTGACAACCCCACACAAGTCCACAAAAGTCACAATGGTCTTCTGGGAGCCAAAACTACTGAAAATAGCTACCAGAGAATAATTAACAAAGGAAAATAATTGCATTACAATTATTAATATTAACAATTAAATAGCTTCATTTTAGTGGGATTTGGTGGTATTTTAACACAGAGTGTTATTTTGAGAAACCTGTAAATTGCTGATACTGATTTTTTTTTTTTAGCTTTATGTATTTTGATAGCAAACATACAGGAACAGTACCCAAAACATTAAAAACATGTATTTGCATGTAGAACTGATTAGAAACGTATAGTGAATGGATGAAACTTCTGTGTGATAAAATGACAGACACCATTTAGTTGTCATCAATAAGAAATTCTTGCTTTAAAAAAAAAAAACTAAGTGCTGGCATTGTAAAAAAAAAAATAAGTTTAGTTACAATTGCTAGAAGTTTAATTACTGAAATCTCTTCATTGAAGTATTTTGACTTCCTTTAATGATTTATGTCTGCACAGAATTAAAACTTTACACACTAATAACCCCAATGTTCAATGCAGCACTATTTGCAACAGCTAGAACATGGAAGCAACCTAGTTGTCCATCGGCAGATGCATGGATAAAGAAGTTGTGGTATCTACACACGGTGGAATATCACTCAGCTATCAAAGCCAACGCATTTGAGTCAGTTCTAATGAGATGGATGAACCTAGAGCCTATTATACAGAGTGCAATAAGTCAGAAAGAAGACAAATACCATATATTAATGCATATATATATGGGATCTGAAGATGGTACATATGATCCTATGTACAGGGCAGCAAAGGAGACACAGATGTAAAGAACAGATTTTTGGACTTAGTGGGAAAAGAAGAGGATGGGATGATTTCAGAGAACAGCATTGAAATATGCACAGTACCATATGTAAAGCAGATAACCAGTGCCGAGTCTGCTGTATGAAGCAGGGCACCTACAGCCAGCACTCTGTGACAATCTGGAGAGACAGGGTGGAGAGGGAGTTGGGCAGGGGGGTTTACGATGGAGGCGACACATGTATATCTATGGCCGATTCATATTGATGTATGGCAAAAACCATCACGATATTGTAAGGTAATTGTTCTCCAATTAAAATAAATTCCTTTTTTTTNAGGAGCCTGGTGGGCTGCAGTCCATGGGGTCGCTAAGTTGGACATGACTGAGCGACTTCACTTTCACGCATTGGAGGAGATGGCAACCCACTCCAGTGTTCTTGCCTGGAGAATCCCAGGGATGGCGGAGCCTGGTGGGCTGCCGTCTATGGGGTTGCACAGAGTCGGAGATGACTGAAATGACTTAGCAATAGCAATATCTTGGGGGTAATGGTAATTATAAGGGTTAACATAAAAACTGGGTTTCTTTTTTAAAACTCCCATTTTGTTTCTATAGGCATACTTCAGAGATACTCTGGATTTAGTTCCAGACCACAGCAATGAAGCAATATCACGACAAAGCGAGTCACACAAATTTTTTGGTTTCCTGGTGCATAACAGTTATGCTTATCCTATACTGTATTCTCTTAGGTGTGCAAGAGTGTTATGTCTAAAAAACAATGTATAGACTATAATAAAAGTACCTTATTGCTGTAAGATACTAGCTAGCATCTGAACCTTCAGTCATAATATTTTTATATAACATTAAAGATCACTGATCACAGATACCATCACAACTATAATAATAAAGAAAATGTTTGAATTATTATGAGAATTATCCAAATGTGACAGAGAGACATGAAGTAAGCAAATAATATTTGAAAAATGGTACTGATACAGTTCTTTGATGCAGGGTTACCAGAACCTTCAATTAATATTTAAAAAAAAAATGTTATGTGAGAAGCGCGATAAAATGAAGTATGCCTGTATTCTGTCTTAACTGTTTATAATAAGCAAATGCTTTTGTAATTTAAAAAATTCAATTCAGAAAATATCACAACAAATTCCACAACTTAAAAAGCTTATAAATATCTACATGTATTTTCAGGAAAAAAATTTCCAAATTCAGGAAAAGATTTTTATTAATTGACTGGACACAACTATAATCACAACTATAATGTTTTTCTTACAATTTCCACTGCTTACACTTTGATTACCTCTTCATAGAACAACTCTGTAATATTCTCTTTGAAGAAACAGGGTAATTCAGGTTTACTCAAGCATGGATTATCAAGTTTTATTTATTAATAATAAGTTTCAGGTTCATAATTTATCAGCATGCTGTATAAAATTTTTTGAAACTGTCAAACTTGAAAACACTTCCATCAAGAATTGGAATTATTTATGCATTAATCCTCTGGCTCTGTATATTTCAACCTTGTTTCCCTCCACTAGTCATATTCTTCCAGTACAGGTGACAGAGGACAAATTCACATTGCAGTACAACGGCCATCCTTGCACTGTGAGTGTTCCTGGAAGCCATTCCTACACTGGCATGGCGGACCATTACCCAACAATGTCGAAACAAAGGAGATTACTCAGAAATACATAAACTCAAACAAAATGTACCCCAGTACCATTTCCTCTTAGCCTGATACATAAAATGCTTGTTGACCTCCAACACCACCAGACAATTAAATAAATACACATGTCTATGTATGTACATATATATGAAAATGATGAACTGAAAAGAGATCTTTCAATCAGTTAAGATTAAACAGGCTACTTCTATAAACTGTACAAGACATAAAACGGTGAAAATTGCCCAAGATCTTTCCAGAGCCTTGAAAGAGTCCTATATAAGCAAGGGATTCTCAAGTTTAAGGTTCATTAGTTTCATGGGAAGGAAAGAAAATTATAAAACAAATACAGTTCAGTTCAGTTGCTCAGTCATGTCCAACTCTTTGGAACCCCATGGATTGCAGCACGCCAGGCTTCCTTGTCCATCACCAACTCCCAGGGCTAATTCAAACTCATGTCCCTCGAGGTGGTGATGCCATCCAACCATCTCATACTCCGTCGTCCCTTTCTCCTCCTGCCTTCAATCTTTCCCAGCATCAGTCTTTTCCAGTGAGTCAATTCTTTAAAACTCTAAAGTCCTGGAGTTTTAGCTTCAGCATCAATCCTTCCAATGAATATTCAGGACTGATTTCCTTTAGGATGGACTAGTTTGATCTCCNTCATTGAAAAAGACTCTGATGCTGGGAGGGATTGGGGGCAGGAAGAGAAGGGGACAACAGAGGATGAGAGGGCTGCATGGCATCACCAACTCAATGGACGTGAGTTTGGGTAAACTCCAGGAGTTGGTGATGGACAAGGAGGCCTGGCGTGCTGCAATTCATGGGATCGCAAAGAGTTGGACACGACTGAGCGACTGAACGGAACTGAACTTACAGTTTTGTTGCTATTGTGATTGTTAGTTCCTTTTAATTTTTTCTAATAAATTAATGAAGGCATATAAAAGTACAGTTCATTTCTAAACAATAGTATGGCATCCAGCAAACTTGCTAACCTGTTAGTAGTTCTAAGGGCTGTGCTCTTGACGTTTTAAGTAGTTAATTAAATAAGGTGTTTTACTCTCTTCCTTCTCAATTTTCATTTTACTTCTTATATGCTGGTTCAATACAGTGTGACTAGCATGGATCAGAGTGTCATGCTTAATTTTATAGTCTTCAAAGTTTCACTTTTGAAAATCAGTGGCCCCTCAATATCAAATGCTATCCATGTATTAGTGCAATAACCCACTGAGGGAGGGAAGGGAAGTCGCTCATTCGTGTCCAACTCTTGCGACCCCATGGACTGTAGCCGACCAGGCTCCTCCATCCATGGGATTTCCAGGCAAGAGCACTGACATACAATCTAAATGAAACCATTCCATACTAATTACTGCTCTGCTTTTGAAGTTTTGCCAGCAGTAGTGTTGTTCCCTAACAGAGTGGTTCTTCAGAGAACTTTTGCTCTCTACAAGTTATGCTGGATGGAGGCTTAGTTTCACACTTAAGTTCCCAAATGCGTCAAGATGACTGAGCCAGGAAGCTTCCCTCAAGACAGGGTCTCCTTTGAACTCTTAGAGACTTTTCTGATCCAGTCGATTGACTGAGTCTGTAAGAGAATTTGGAATAACATTAAACTTCACAATTAAATGGTGAGTAATTGAAACTCTGGTTTGCCTTCTCCCTTTGGAGGTTTCATTGTAATTATGCAAATGGGCCTCGTCTCATCAAGCCATAGTGGAAGAAATAATTGATCAAGGCTCCACTAAATATTATTCCTCTAGCACAGGGTGTATACTTTTTATATTTACATATCTAAACGGACTGCTAAGTAATTCTTGTAGCTGGAAAGATCCTCCTCACTGCTACTTCTTTGTTCTATAGCTGAGCAAAGAAACACAAGAAAACTTTTAACTGAAAATAAAAATAAAAAACAAAATCAGACTAAAAATTCTTTATGTACTCTTCATCTCCTTATATCTTCTAATTATACAGATTATTTAAAAATTTTACAGAGGAATGTTTTTCAATATTAATATTTTAATATTTGTATTTTATATTATAATATGGGAAACTGCTCCTTTTCACATTTATGAGTGTTATTAATCTTGATCATAGGAACATTGACTAGAAATTTCTTGATATTTTATTTAGACTTAAGACTATAAAAAAGAAATGTATTTCTATTAAGCCACATACATCAGAAAGTGAATGATTTGTATTCTAATTTAAACATAATGAGAGCATTGGAACTTCAGAATAACNGTCATCTGCATATCTGAGGTTATTGATATTTCTCCCTGCAATGTTGATTCCAGCTTGTGCTTCATCCAGTCCAGCATTTTACAAGATATACTCTGAATATAAATTAAATAAGTAGGGTGACAATATACAGCCTTGATGTCCTCCTTTCCCAGTTTGGAACCAATCTGCTGTTCCATATCCATTCTAATCGTTGCTTCTTGGCCTACACACAATTTCTCAGGAGGCAGGTCAAGGGGTCTGGTATTCCCATCTCTTTAAGTATTTTCCACAGTTTGTTGTGATCTACAGAGTCAAAGGTTTTGGTGTAGTCGATGAAGCAGATGTTTTTCTGAAATTCTCTTACTTTTTCTATGATCCAACAGATGTTGGCAATTTGCTCTCTGGTTCTTCTGCCTTTTCTAAATCCAGCTTGAACATCTGGAATTTATTGGTTCATGTACTGTTGAAACCTAGCTTGGAGAATTTTCAGCATTACTTTGCTAGCATGTGAGATGAGTGTGCTCATCTCATAAAACAAGTACAATGGCAATGAAATAAGGTATATCCATGGAAGAGGAAAGGTATAAATGAATAAAAAAATTTAAAGGACAAAGTTGCAGCAGTTTGGCTTAGGGTAGAAATAAACATTTAAACATAAAGGAAATTCAATTCCTAACAACCTAAAATTAGTAACAACAACAAAATTTCAAAGATTTCTAAAGAATTAATGAAGCATGAATCTTTAAACTTCTTTTGGAATTAATACAGCCATTTCCTCATTCACATTTACAAGGTAAGTAAAAATTTGTTTCTCCTTTGCTCTCTCTCTCTCTTAGTTGCTAAGTCGTGTCCAACTCTTGCCACCCCATGGACTGTAGCCTGCCAGGCTCCTCTGTTCATAGGATTCTCCAGGCAAGAATACTGGAGTGGGTTGCCATTTCCTTCTCCAATTCTAAACAAGAATAAATAGAAACTTCTTTGTCTCTTTTTCACCATGTATAGTTTAAAAGACGCATTTCTTAATAAGCACTTAATNGGACTGTAGCCTGCCAGGCTCCTCTGTTCATAGGATTCTCCAGGCAAGAATACTGGAGTGGGTTGCCATTTCCTTCTCTAATTCTAAACAAGAATAAATAGAAACTTCTTTGTCTCTTTTTCACCATGTATAGTTTAAAAGACGCATTTCTTAATAAGCACTTAATAGTAGCTTACAAGGGGCTTCCCAGGTGGTAAAAGAATCTACCAGCCAATGCAAGAGACACAGAAGACACCAGTTCAATCCCTGGGTCAGGAAGATCCCCTGGAGGAGGAAATGGCAACTCACTCTAATATTCTTGTCTGTAAAATCCCTCGCATAGAGCGGCAACCCACTCCAGTGTTCTTGCCTGGAGAATCTCAGGGATGGCGGAGCCTGGTGGGCTGCTGTCTATGGGGTCGCACAGAGTCGGACACGACTGAGGTGACTTAGCAGCTTAGCAGCAGACAAGCCTGGGGGGCTGCAGTGCATAGTCACAAAAGAGACAAATATGACCGAGCACAATTAGCTTAATTGATAAAATAGGAAGCGTGGTAAAGAACATGTACACTTATCTTTGTTCCTGAAACACGTACACACAAGCATACACAGAGTCAACTTTGGAAACCAGCTTCTGATTTTCTTTTTCAAAGTTAACTTCTCTTTTGTCCTTTTGTAGCAATCCCTTTCTTCCACTCCCAGTTCCTGGGAAACACTGACCTGTTTTCTGCCCCTCAGTTTTGCACATTCCAGAACGGTATATAAACAGAATCATACAGTATGCAGCCTTTAAATTGGATTTCTTTCACTTAGCACACTGTATTTAAAATTTATGTGTACTGCTGGATATATTAGTAGCTCATTCCTTTTTACTGCTGAGTAATATATCCCACTGTATGGATATTTTATGATTTGTTTGTACATTTACCAGCTGAAGGACATCTGGATTGTTTCAAGTTTTAAGTGACTATTAAATAAAACTGTTGTAAACATTTGCATACATATTTTTGAATGAACATATGTTTTCATTTATCTCAACTAAACATTCAAAATGGGATTGCTGGGTTGTATGTTAAGTGTATGTTTAACTTTATAAAAAATTGACATACTTTTTTCCAAAAGTTTATATGCCATTTTACATTTCCATCATTAATGTATGTGAATTCCAGTTCTTTGGCATCATGCATTAACATCATTTGGTATTTTCAATTTGTAAAAGTTTTATCTATTCGAATGCATGTATTTCATTGCAGTTTTAACTAGCATTTCTCTAATGACTAATGATGTTGCATCTTTTCAAGTGCTTTTTTGATCTCACCTTATCTTTTTGATATCTCTTTGCTTTATAACCTGTCNTATTCGAATGCATGTATTTCATTGCAGTTTTAACTAGCATTTCTCTAATGACTAATGATGTTGCATCTTTTCAAGTGCTTTTTTGATCTCACCTTATCTTTTTGATATCTCTTTGCTTTATAACTGAGTTTTGAAAGATCTAATATGTTCTTTTATAAGTTTCTTTTGTATATTTTAAAATACATGTATTTATACACATATATGAATTTATATATTCCTTAATCAAATATGTACTTTACAAATATTTTCTTCTTGTCTGTGTATTATCCATTCATTGTCTTACCAGTGTCTTTGGAAGAGACTTTTTCAATTTTTATGAAGTAAAATTCATCACTTTTATCTTTCACAGTACATGTTTTTTGCATCCTTTATAAAAATATTTGCCTAACTCTAAGTCATAATGTATTCCTTTGTTTTCTTTGAGTTTTATAGTTTCAGGTTTTACAATTTAGTTTATAATCCATTTTTAATTGATTTTTTCATTTTTTAAATTGTGATCAATATACATAAAATTTACTATCTTGACCATTACTAAGAATGCAGTTCAATGGTATTAAATACATTCATAATGCTCCATAACTATTGCCACTGGTCATCTTCATAAATTTCATCTTGTAAAACCCAAAGTATATACCCATTAAACAATAACTCCTCATTCTCTCCTACTCGCAACCCATGGCAAGCACCGTTATACTTTCTGTCTCTATGATTTTGATCAGGTAGATCACATAAGTGGACTCACACAGCATTTGTCTGTTGGAGACTGGTTTATCGCAGTTATCATAATGTCTTAAGGATTCATCCATGTAGTGGCTTATGTCAGAATTTCCTTCTACTTTAAGACTGAATATTCCATTGTATGTATAAACCACATTTTGCCAATCCATTCATTCATGGATACTTGATTTGCTTATTGTGAATAAGCTGTATAACTTACTGTGAATAATGCTGCTATGAATAAGGGCACAAATACCTCTTCACTACCCTGCATTTAATTATTTTGGGAATATAGCTGGAAGTGAAACTCCTGAATCACATGCTGTATCAGCTCACTGACTTTTGGACTCCAAAATTTCTTTTCCCACATCTTCCTTTAATTCTTTGAGAGTTTTTTTAAATTAAGCACTATTTTTTTTTTTAATCAAACCACTAGGAAAATATACCACAGTCTAAAAGCAGCAAACAGACAGGCTATATTATCATTTCAAGCAATAAGTTGGTAAAAAGACAATAAAGTCCTTATCAAAATGATAAGACTGGGTGAGAACAATGCATGTTATAAAGGCCCTGACAGAAGTGGCATTTGGTAATGGAGGAATGTCCCTTTTTTTGCTCTAAAGGAGTCATATCTCACCCCTGAGTTGCTTACTTTTCCTCCCCTAACCTGTGTATTGCCAGATTACCTCACTAGACATCTGTTATTTTAGGGAGCAAAGCAAGCAATACTGGGTTTAGACTTTCTTTTGATTCTGGTTTATGAAAACCAGATTTTCCAAAGCCAATACTTCATACTGCTCTTAATTAAGCAGTTCTTTCACTGTTTCAATTCCTCTTTCACTGTTCATTCCTGAATCCTAGCATACAGCACTATCAAAGTGTCCTTTTCATTCAAGGATGAGTGTCACTGCAAGATTGTCTTGTCAGCATGCTGACTCCGCTGCAGACAGCCTCAGGGCCCATCATGGTTGCCAGCAAGAGGGAAGGTTTGCTTCCCCTACCAGTGTGGTATTGCTTCTCATATTTTTGCAGGTGGAAAATATATAATGTGTGAGAATTTTAAGAAATGTGCATCCACATCTGATGGCCAGAAATGAATATCCACAAAGACCCTTTCAAATTTTTTATCCAAACCACTTCTCCCAACTCTACATCTTAAATTAACTTTGTATCATTGTATGTAAAACAAAACCAAGCAAAACGAAACTGCAGAAGCCCCATTTCCTTCTAAATTAGCAACCTTATGGATTTTGTTTTAATACAGTTTGTGGAAAATGTTGTAGTGATCCTTCTGTTAAACAAGAGATTGACAACAAATAGAAACACTCCTCACATTTCACCAGATCATAAGCAAGTTAGACGAACCTGCCAGCCTCTTGGTGTCTGTGTATTCAGAGAATCTGGTACCTTGGAGACTATGACTTGGTACAAGGGAGACTTCCTATTGCCAGATAAGCACCTGCAGCATGAAGAGGAAGTACATTTTTTAAAAATTCTCTTGCTCTTTTCTATAGTCGAAAGCATGTTAGCAATTTGATCTCTGCCTTTTCTAACTCCAGTTGGCAAGGGGAAAGACTAGAGATCTCTTCAAGAAAATTACAGATACCAATGGAACACATCATGCAAATATGCACAAAATAAAGGACAGAAATGGCAAGGACCTAAGAGAAGCAGAAGATATTAAGAAGAGGTGGCAAGAATACACAGAAGAACTGTACAAAAAAAGTCTTAATAACCCAGATAACCACGATGGTATGGTCACTCACCTAGAGCCAGATATTCTGGAGTGTGAAGTCAAGTGGGCCTTAGGAAGCATTACTACAAACAAAGCTAGTGGAGTGATGGAATTCCAGTTGAACTATTTCAGATCCTAAGAGATGCTACTGCTAAAGTGCTGCACTCAATTTGTCAGCAAATTTAGAAAACTCAGAAGTGGCCACAACTGGAAAAGTTCATTTTTCATTCTAATCCCAAAGAAGGGCAATGCCAACAATGTTCAAACTACCACACAATTGCACTCATCTCACATGCTAGCAAGGTAATGCTCAAAATCCTTCAAGTTAGGCTTCAACAGCATCTGAACTGAGAAATTCCAGATGTTCAAGCTGGATTTAGAAAAGGTAGAGGAACCAGAAATCAAATTCCCAACATCCACTGGATCATAGAAAAAGCAAAAGAATTCCAGAAAAACATCTACTTCTGCTTCATTGACTAAGCTAAAGCCTTTGACTGTGTAGACTCCAACAAAGTGTGGAAAATTCTTCAAGAGATGGGAATACCAGAGCACCTTACCTGCCTCCTGAGAAACCTGTATGCAGGAAAAGAAGCAACAGTTACTACTGGACATGGAACAACAAACTGGTTCCAAATTGGGAAAGGAGTACATTAAGGCTGTATATTGTCACCCTGCTGACTTAACTTACATGCAGAGTACATCATGCCAAATGCTGGGCTGGATGATTCACAAGCTGGAATCAAGATTGCCAGGAGAAATATAAATAACCTCAGATATGCAGATAACACCACTCTAAAGGCAGAAAGCAAAGAGGAACTAAAAAGCCTCTTGATGAAGGTGAAAGAGCAGAGTGAAAAAGCTGGCTTAAAACTCAACATTCAGAAAACTAAGATCATGGCATCCATCTCCATCACTTCATGGCAAATAGATGGGGGAAAAGTGGAAACAGTGGCAGACTGAATTTTCTTGATCTTTAAAATCACTGTGGACAGTGACTGCAGCAATGAAAAGACGCTTGCTCTTTAGAAGAAAAGCTATGACAAACCTAGACTGTATTAAACGTCAGAGACATTACTTTACCAACAAAGGTCCATAGAGTCAAAGCTATGATTTTTTCAGTAGTCAAGTATGGATATGAGATAATGAAGGCTGAGCATTGAAGAACTGATGCTTTCAAACTGTGGTGGTGGAGAAGAGTTGCTTGAACTACAAAGAGATCAACAAGTCAATCCTAAAGGAAATCAACCCTGAATGTTCATTGGAAGGACTGATGTGGAAGCTCCAATTATTTGGCCACCTGATGCAAAGAGCCAACTCATTGGAAAAGACCCTGATGCTGGGAAAGATCGAAGGCTGGAAGAGAATGGGTGACAGAGGATGAGATGATTGGATGGCATTACCGACTCTAAGAACATAAGTTTGAGCAAACTCCAAGAGACAGTGAAGGACAGGTATCCTGCAGAAGCCTGGTATCCTGCAGTCCCTAGAGTTGCAAAGAGTGGGACATGACTTTTTGATCGAACAACAACAACAAAGGCTATAAAAGGGAGTGACAGAGACACAAAGAGAGAAAACAAAATAAAAGAGATAAAAGGAGATAAAGTGGGGCAGTTGGGCTGCCATTACAGTCCTAGCTGGAGGCAGAAAGTATGGTATACTAAAATTTCCAGTGAGAATTATTCAATTATTGCATTGAATCTATATAACGATTTGAGGAAAATGGTTATTTAAAAAATTTTGAGTCTTCTAGTCCATGAACACAGTGTTTCACTTTATTTATTTAAATCTTTCAGTTTTTTCTTAATGTCTTACAGTTTATATTTATCTAATTCATAAGAAAATGTTTAGAAATGGGAATAATTTAATGTAAATAAACCAGAGGGAGAAAGTGAAGTAGGAAAGCTCTATTATAGGAAGATAGACTAAATAATGGGACTTATTTAGAGTGAAAAGACTAAGAGAGATTATAAGTAGAACTGATAAACAGCAACAGTCTAGGTAAATAGAACATAAACTTGTTCCTCAAATCCTGAAATATTAGGATGCTCTGAAACTCAGGAAAAGTGTCACCATGAAAAGAACAAAATGCACATTACAATGTAATCAAGCTGCAGAAAAGAGGAACCATCAAATTGTGTTATTTTTTTCACCCTAACCATATTCAGTTGATGGCATAAAGGTATGGAAAATGGTGTTAGAAAACATGAAAAATTTATCTCTTCACTGCAGTCACACAATTGGCTTTGGAAATGTTTAACATTTAGTGAACTGACTTTAAGATGAAAGATTTTGCAAAGTCCAGTGTTCTGAAACAAAATAGGTGGCTCAGAACATCTTATATGTTTACCAGTAAAACTGGACACTCGAGTGCTCTAAACTTGAAATTGAAGGAAAAAATATAAAAGGCTGCTGTATCAGTTAAGGGAGTATAGGATTTCAGATGTAGCCGAGCCATGTGCATGGGACAGATGGCTTCTCAAGAGTGCACTCATTTCCTGTTAGTAAAGTTCCTTGAGCTCTGCAAAACAGGAGATTCTGAAGCACTCGGAATCAATTCGGTGAAAAGGAGCTCAAATGTGTAGAAGAAATTCGCATAAATGGAAGTAATGTTTTATGTTTCTTAAGCAGAGCCAATCTCCAGATGTATGTGAATTATCAAAGTAACTGTAATCAGGACCAAAAGCAGCTGAATAAGCTGAGGCAAACTACTCACCCAAAGTACTTCTGCAATTACAGAGATCAACAAATATATGAATCCAAGAACTATTTTGCTGGCTATTTAGATAAATTTAGGAGCAAGTAAAAAAAAACTACCTGGATAAATGAAAATATGTTATTTCAAGAAATAAGGTTATAACAACTTAACAGCAGCATGCAAACCTGAGATTAGAATCATGAATACCCTGAGTGTAAGCTTCTTAATGGCAAGGACCATGTCTTATCTATCTTTGTATTCCTAGACCTAGCATGGTGGCTAACATATAATGAATAGCTTATGAATTAATGAACTGACTAATGAATACACCACAGTTATTGAGGAGGGCAATTCTTTAGCCAGCAAAAGCTAAAGCAACAACCAGAGTTTGGAAAGAGATGGTGGTTAAACAAAACAAACCAATCATATTTATCACTTGTTTCTATTATAACAACGTGAAAGGAAAGGAATTTAAAAGCTATTACATAACAAGAACAAAGACAATGAGAGAAAAACGAGAGAGAGGGAAAGAAATAGAAGTTGAGTATTTCATCCAATTTTTGGAAAACGGAAAGTAAATAGAAGAGATGTCTTGGTTAAAACATGGTGCACTGAATGAACAAGCATTCATCCTCAATCAAAATGAGTACAAAGAAATAAAAATACATGAGCCTACTAGGAAAAGTAGAATGACAGTCAAACAATACAAACAATGTTAACATACTTCTACAAGCAGGAAAAAAAAATGTGAAGACGCTAACAAATAGAGAAAGCTGAATACCAGGGACCTAAAGAGTGGTATGCACAAAATTCTAGAATGTGTCAGCAATGAAAAATATCAGGTACTTTAGAAGGTGGGAATAAGTGTGACATGATAGCTAAAAATAGGAACTTTGGCTCAATCTCTGGTCCAGGAGGATCCTACATGTGGACAGCATCTAAACCCAAGGGCTACAACTACTGAGACTGCACTCTACAGCCTGTGAGGCACAAGTATTGAAAGACTAAGAACCCACAGCCCGTACTGTGCAATAAGACATTGCAATGAGAAGCCTGCACACCACAACTGGAAAGCGGACCCTGCTCACTGCAACTAGTGAAAGCCTGAAGGCAACAATGCCTCACTGCGGCCATAAATAGATAAAAATTTTATAAAGCCTTCACTGAACGCTACTAGAGAATGCTAGCAAAACAACTTATTATTTGGAAAACTCACAAAAAGGAGAAACAAATCATCTTACCCGCGCTTTTACATTTTTTAATCTATTTAAAAATTTTTATGCATTTATTTTTGGCCGTGTTAGGCCTTCGTTGCTGCATAGCTTTTCTCTATTCACAGCAAATGAGGGCTACCCTCTAGTTGCGGCCCTCAGGCTTCTCATTGCAGTGGCTTCTCTTGTTGCGGAGCATAGACTCTAGGGTGCAGGCTTCAGTTGTTGTGGTCTCGGGCTCTAGAGCACAGACTCAATAGTTGTGGGGCATGGGCTTAGATGCTCTGTGGCACATGGGATCTTCCTGGATCCGGAATTGAACCCATGTCTCCTGCACTGGCAGGCAGATTCTTTACCACTGAGCCACCAGGGAAGCCCATTCTCCGTTTTAAACAAACAGAACCACTGAATGTCTAAATAGCGGATGAGGTGAGGATCCTTTACAGAGGTATGTTAGCTAATAAATGAAGAAAGAGTATCCAAATATTACCATTTGCAATGGCTAGTGATTTAATAAACAGTGTACCAAACATTCACAGCTACTAACATTACACAAAGGAAGGCCTTAGATATCATAGGCCTTCCAATGGAAAAACACAGCATCCTTAGAAAAGCAGAACTGCTAAAAAAAATTAGTCTCTGCATCAAATACAGAGGATAGAAGAACATGTTAAACAACACCATGGAGATGCAAACAGCAAAACCCAGATTACAGCAACAATTTAGTTTTTTCAATAAATTAAAAATAATCAAACTCAGAAATTAAGGAGAAATCTGAACACTAACAAAGACTTAGGACATCAAGAGTGGGATCTATGATTTGTAACATGTGAGCCTTATTTGAGTACTGACTCAAACAATGGGGGAAAAACTTATGAAACTGTAAAATTCTGACATTCACAAAATAACTGAGTACTGAAATACTGATGAGGTTTTTTAATGTTATTAAGGGATTATTACTAATTTTAATCTTTTTATGCATAATAATATAATAACTTTTTTCTTAAAAAGAGTCCTTATCCTCTAGATATATTTATTAAAATATTTTATGGATAAAATGTGATATCTAGGCTTTGCTTCAAAATAACATGGGGTGGTAGAGGTAAGAGGGTCAGGAAGATCCCCTGGAGAAGGGAATGGCTACCCACTGCAATATTCTTGCCAGAATTCCATGGACAGAGGAACCTGGCAGCCTACAGTCCATGGGGTTACAAAGTTGGAAATGACTGAGTGACTAACACACTTTCACAGATGTAAGTGAAAGTATAGCTAAACCAAGGCTGGCCCTAAGTTGACAAAGGCTGATGCTCATTGGGTACGTGAAAAGTACATGGGGGACTCATTATTTTGTTCTCTCTACTTTTGTGTATACTGATAATTTTTTCCATAATAAAACATTAAAAAGATCAGAAAATAAACTAAGAAAGAAAAGTCTTCAAATACAGAAATGCAAAAGAAAACTCAAAAGACAGCTTTGCACCATGCCTAAAGAAAAATCAATCCAGATTGGAGCAGAACAGAAGGCTATGGGAAGGAGGTCTCCAGGAAATAAGAAGGGAAAAAGGAAAAGATTATTTTATGTGCTTGTATGACCTTTTGGAAGCTGACAGATCTGTTAGAGTCTTTGAGTAAAAAAAAGCAACAAAAAACACTGATAGCAATATAAAAACCAAAAGATAGAAAAAAAGAGAATAATTAAAGATAAAAAGTTGACCAAGAAAGGAACACTCAACTATTGGATTTACTAGAGAACAACATTAATTTAGTCTATTTATTCTATTTAGTCAACTATATAAACACGGATACTGAATTACCAAATAATTCAAATATAGGAAAGAGAACAGAAGAAAAGTGATGACAAAAAGCGTTTCAACTTCTTCTCTTTCCCTTTTTAGTTTTGTGATTTGGACAAGTTCCTTAACCTTTCTAATTCTCAGTTTCAGTTCAGTTCATTCGCTCAGTCGTATCCGACTCTTTGCGACCCCATGAATCGCAGCACGCCAGGCCTCCCTGTTCATCACCATCTCCCGGAGTTCACTCAGACTCACGTCCATCGAGTCCGTGATGCCATCCAGCCATCTCATCCTCTGTCGTCCCCTCCTCCTCCTGCCCCCAATCCCTCCCAGCATCAGAGTCTTTTCCAATGAGTCAACTCTTC
>SJYV01023704.1:441844-463617 GCA_006410875.1 Neotragus pygmaeus
GTTTCCACTGTTTCCCCATCTATTTCCCATGAAGTGATGGGACAGGATGCCATGATCTTCATTTTCTGAATGTTGAGCTTTAAGCCAACTTTTTCACTCTCCACTTTCACTTTCATCAAGAGGCTTTTTACTTTTTATTCCCAGTTTACTCCTCTGTAAAATGGACATATTATCATCAACCTTGTAGAATTGTTTAAAGAATTAAAGATAATACCTCTAAAATACATGGCATAGTATCTTTAAAAAAAAATTATTTTACTTATTTATTTTTAGCTGCATTGGATCTTTGTTGCTGTGCACAGACTTTCCCCAGTTGTAGAGGCAGGAGCTTCCCTTTGTGGCAGTGCATAGGCTTCTCACTGCAGCGGCTTCTCTTGTTGCACGGGCTCTAGGCATGCGAGCTCAGTAGCTATGGCATTTGGGCTGTAGGGCACGCAGGCTTTAGGGCGAGCAGGCTGCAATACTTGTGGCACACAAGCTCAGTAGTTGCGGCTCATGGGCCCCAGAGCACTCAAGCTTCAGTAGTTGCAGAAGCAGGCTCTGTAGTTGTGGCTTCTGGGCTCTAGCGCACAGGTTCAGAAGTTGTGGTGCACCGGCTTAGTTGCTCTGCAGCATGTGAAATTTTCCTGGACGAGAGACTGAAGCCATGTCTCCCAGGTTGGCAAGCAGATTATTATCCACTGTGCCACCAGAGAACTCTGGCAGAGTATCTTATATATAAAATGTAATACCATGTAGCCAATAAAAATGATATATTTTAGTTATTGATAAAGGATTACAATGTAAAATTGTGCTCAATGAAAAAGAATATTACAGAAAAGTATGCATAATATGACCCTATCTATATAAAATTGCCTATCTATCTACCTGTCTCCCTACCCCCATGTATCTAACAGAAAGGCTATCTAGAGGGAAAGTTTAAAAATATTGACACATTAGGTACTGATTATCTCTGGACAGTGAGAGTTCAGTTGATTTGTTCTTATTTAAAAACACTTTTCTCTTTGAATTTTTAAAATAACTATAAACCATTTTCCCCAAAGTAATAAACTATCTTTATCTTTAAAGAATCTGCCTGCAATGGGAGGAGACCCAGGTTTAATCCNCAGTGAGAGTTCAGTTGATTTGTTCTTATTTAAAAACACTTTTCTCTTTGAATTTTTAAAATAACTATAAACCATTTTCCCCAAAGTAATAAACTATCTTTATCTTTAAAGAATCTGCCTGCAATGGGAGGAGACCCAGGTTTAATCCCTGGGTTGGGAAGATCCTCTGGAGAAGGGAATGGCTACCCACTCCAGTATTTTTGCCTGGAGAATCCCATGGACAGAGGAGCCTGGCAGCCTACAGTCCATGAGGTTGCAAAGAGTCAACACAATTGAATGACTAACTCTTTCATCTTTACAGAAGTAAAAATAAAGAAAATAAAACAACTTATAAAGACAATGGGATGAAGTGATACACTAAGTGAAGTAGCAGATGATAGCATCACCTGTAGGCTATGTTAAAATTTAAAACTATATAAAAATTATTAGATATACAGATGGGGTAGAATTACAGAAAAAAAAACAATTTATGTTAGTATAGTTGGGATTATGCTATTTTTCCATTCCATTTTTACTGTATAGTATTATATATTTTATTGTCATATACACTTATATTATTGTTGCATAGTCTCTAGGATTGAAAGTGTTAGTTGCTCAGTTGTTTCTGACTCTTTGTGATCCCAGGGACTGTAGCTTGACAGGATTATCTCAGTCCATGGAATTCTTCATACAAGGATACTGTAGTGGATTGTCATTCTTTTCTCCAGGGGAGCTTCCCAACCTAAGGATTGAACCCTGGTCTCCTGCATTGCAGGCAGATTTTTTACCATCTGAGCCATCAGGGAAGCCCTGTTCAGTCGTTAAGTCGTGTCCAACTCTTTGTGACCTCATGGATTGCAGCAGGCCAGGCTTCCTTGTCTTTCCTTATCTCCTGAAGTGTGCTCAAACTCATATTCATTGAGTCAGAGCTGTGATCCAACCATCTCATCCTCTGTTGCCCCCTACTCCTCCTACTGCCCTCAATCTTTCTCAGCATCAGGGTCTTTTCCATGAGCTGGCTCTTTGCATCAGGTGGTCAAAGTATTGGAGTTTCAGCTTCAGAATCAGCCCTTCCAATGAATATTCAGGGTTCATTTTTTTGGGATTGACTGTTTGATCTTCTTCCTGTCCAAAGAACTCCCAGGAGTCTTCTCCAGCACCAAAATTTGAAAGCATCAATTCTTTGGCACTCAGCCTTCTTTATGGCCCAATTCTTACATCCATACATGACTACTGGGAAAACCATTTGTTGGTGTTATTCAGTAGCTTAGTTATGTCCGACTCTTTGGAAACCCATGAAGGGCAGCATGCCAGGCTGCCCTGCCCTTCAGTATCTCCTGGAGTTTGCCCAAACTCATGTTCATTGAGTTGGTGATGCCATCCAACCATCTCATCCTCTGTTGCCCTCCTCTCCTCCTGCCCTCAATCTTTCCCAGCATCAGGGTCTTTTCCAATGAGTTGGCTCTTTGCATTAGTTGGCCAAAGTATTGAAGGTTCAGCTTTACCATTAATCCATCCTTCCAATGAATATTCAGGGTTGATTTCCTTTAGGATTGACTGGTTGGATCTCCTTGCAGTCCAAGGGACTCTCAAAAGTCTTCTCCAACACCACAGTTTGAAAGCATCAATTCTTTGGTATCAGCATTCTTTATGGTCCAGCTCTCGCATCTGTACATTACTACTGGAAAAAGCCATAACTTTGACTATGAGGACCATCTTCGGCAGTGATGTCTCTGCTTTTTAATACACTGTCTAGCTCTGTTATAACTTTCCTTTGAAGGATCAAACTTTTTAAATTTTGTAGCAGCAGTCACTCTCCACAGTGATTTTGGAGCCCAAGAAAATAAAATCTGCCACTGTGTCTACTTTTTCCCCATCTATTTGCCATGAAGTTATAGAATCAGATACCATGATCTTAGTTTTCTGAATGTGGAATTTTAAGCCAGCTTTTTCACTCTCCTCTTTCACCCTCATCAAGAGGTTCGTTAGTTCCTCTTGGCTTTCTGCCATTAGAGTGGTTATCATTTGCATCTCTGAGGTTGTTGATACTTCTGGCAATCTTGATTCCAACTTGTGATTCACCTAGCCTGGCATTTTGCATGATATACTCTGAGTAGAAGTTAAATAAGTAGGGTGACAATATACAGCCTTGACATATTCCTTTCCCAATCTGGAACTAGTTCATTGTTCCATGTTCGGTTCTAACTGTTTCTTTTTGACATGCATACAGGTTTCTCAGGAGACAAGTAAGGTAGTCGGGTATTCCCATTTCTTTAAAAATTTTCCACAGCTTGTTGTGATCCACACAATGAAAGGCTTTAGCGTAGTCAATGAAGCAGAAGTAAATATACATATGCCTATTTTACAAGTTCTCGTATTAAGCCAACACCTACCTCCCCATTAATTTTCATTCCTTGATAATAGTTTACTCTCTGAGGCCACAAAGCAAAGGTCTAATTCCTTTAAAACATGACAGATCTTTAAATATTTAAAGACTTGTTCCCTCTAGGTCTTTCTTTTTCAAATTCCTATAAGCTTTGTAAGTTCAAGCACTATGTCTTATTCATCTTTGTATTGCCAGCAGCTCTGAAATGTCTTAAATATACCAGGAAATCAATAATATTAGGCACTTGTAGAGATGAATATGAAATCCCCTCAGTATTCTGGTAACATTTTCCCAGATATGATTTCATTTGTTAACATGCTTCTTAAAATATGACTTTTAGTTTTCTTTTACTTCCTTGTATTCCTTGTCTCTGGTGACCTTCTAAAATCCACTCCAGTCATTCCACTCCTGTGGCTATAACCAATCCTGAAAAATGCCCTACCTGGGAAATTCAGACCTTCCACTCTCCAGTTTTCCCGTCCTTCTAGCCCACTTGTTTACTCACACCCAATGTAGCCTATCTCATCAGCACCTTTCAGTCAACTTTAACCATGTCTACAACATACTTCCTCACCTTGCTTTCATTTCTGAGTCTATACATTACTTTTGTTTTTAACAATATAGCATAATTTCCTTTGGCTAACAGTCCATGCATTGCAAGCTAGTGTAAAAAATACCTTGGATGGCTCCAAGACTTTTCCAAGTCTCTACCCACAATGCTGGGAAGCCATACCCTCCAGAAGACTGCTTCCATTACAAATCTAGAATTGCTGAGCTCAAATGGTTCCTCAGTGCCAACACTGATTCTATCACACGAATCTCATTATCTCATTGCCCCATTCACCAAAACCTCACACCACGTCATAGTCACCAAATTTTTAATCCCCAATTTTGCCATTTCTCTGAACATATAACTGTCACTCCACTTTCCTAGAAAAAATAAAAGTATACAAACTTTCTCAACTTCTTACCAACCAGAAACCATGGATATTCTCAATAACAAAGTCACTAAAAAAAAAAAAGGTAAAGGTATCTACAAATATGTATGTCTATAACAGCCAGTGAAAAATAAAAATTTGTTTGAAAAAGCATACAATTTCTGTGGAAACATTAAAACCATTATACAGTTGCCTAAAGGGAGGGAAACTGCAGTGAAAGGGAGATTTTTTCCAAGTATACACACTTCTGTAGGTTTAGAATTCTGAACCATATGAAAACATTGTCTAAAAAAATAACAAATAAAACTTGTGAACATAATCATGCATGTCCTTTCATGCTTTAAAGTCCCTAATGCAGTGCCTGGGGTGTGGGGTAGGGCTGGGAAATTATTCCTTAATGAGCACAGAGTTTCAGTGCCCATTAAAGTTGTACAGATGGATGGTGGTGATAGCTGCACAACAACATTAGTAAGTGTGAATGTACTTATTATCACTGAACTATAAACTTAAAAAGGGTGAAAGTGAGAAATTTCCTCAAGCTTATTTTACTGTAATTAAAAAAAAAAACCCACAATAGTAATAACTAAAAAAAACACAAAACACCCTCCAATGCCTTCTTACTGCTGTTATGATGAAGAACAAGACTGTATAATGATGACCCCTGCCTAATTCCATCTTGTCTTGAGATCTTCTCAAGAGGATCAATTAGCTCAAGAATATTCAGCTGAACTGAATTTCTTTTAATTCCTCAAAAGCACAGCAGTTTCTCTTGCTCTGGGTCTTACCATAGAAAATTCCTCTTCCTGGAATGCAGATGAGTATCCCTTACTCACAGGATACCTCTTCAGTCCTTTCTGACTTGCTTAGTTCATTTCCTTTACTTCCCTTTTATGATACTCAATACAACTAAAATTATCTGGTTAGTGTTTGACTAGAAAATTCAATGAAGTCTGGGATCACTTGGGTTTTGTTCTCTAATGCAGGGGTCCCCAACCTCCAGGATCTAATGCCTGATGATCTGAGATGGAGCTGATATAAAAATAATAGAAATAAAGTGCACAATAAATGTAATGTACTCGAATCATCCTGAAACCATTCTGCTCTTCCTTTCTCCCCTAGGTCTATGGAAAAACCCTCTTCCATGAAACAGATTCCTGATCCCCAAAATGTTGGGGACTGCTGCTCTAGCATATAGCATGGCAATAACAGGTACCCTACAAATATTTTTTGAATGAATGGATTAATTCAAAATTTAACTATACTCCAGCTATGGTCTAATCAATGAGCAGAATAGAACCATCCTTTATACTGGATGTTATTATGATTAGTGTGCCCTAACATTACTTTATTTTTATCAGTTATGATAGACACGACTTTCATTTAACCTGCTGCTGCTAAGTCGCTTCAGTCGTGTCCAACTCTGTGCGACCCCATAGATGTCAGCCCACCAGGCTCCCCCGTCCCTGGGATTCTCTAGGCAAGAACACTGGAGTGGGCTGCCATTTCCTTCTCCAATGCATGAAAGTGAAAAGTGAAAATGAAGTTGTTCAGTCGTGTCCGACTCTTAGCGACCTCATTTAGCCTAGGGTTATTCAAAACCAGAAGTCTTTGTGAACTGAACTATTGATAATAGGTGAGGATTTCTCAAATCCCTTCATAGAAAGTAGACATTCTAAGCACAAGTGCAAAATTTATCCTATTAGTTTTTAGCTACTTATTTTTCAAACTTATCTCTGCCATCCCATATATTAAGTATTTTTCTCAGATTTGAGCTATTTGCAAGTGGAACAGATCTGATCTCTATATAGCCACAGCTGAGAATATTAAGTTCAATGCTGCTGAGGACGGAGTACAGTGCATTTCCACATAAGACATTTACTGATGCTGACATGACCTACTAATTAACACTTTTGTAGAATGACCATGCTGCTGCTAAGCTGCTAAGTCACTTCAGTCATGTTCGACTCTGTGCGACCCCATAGACGGCAGCCCATCAGGCTCCCCTGTCCCTGGGATTCTCCAGGCAGGAACACTGGAGTGGGTTGCCATTTCCTTCTCCAGTGCATGAAAGTGAAAAGTGAAAGTGAAGTCGCTCAATCGTGTTCGACTCTTAGCGATTCCATGGACTGCAACCTACCAGGCTCCTCCACCCATGGGATTTTCCAGATAAGAGTACTGGAGTAGAATGACCATACATACCTTTAATATGTACTATCACTCAGCATTTTTCCTGTTATAAAAATTTAGACAACTATTTCTTCTGAGAAGAAATATGAGCTAGAAAGAAAGTTCATAAAATTTGATAAATTACTATAAAGATATTCTTAACCTTCAAGCATGACATCAGGGAGGTGGCTGCTGCTAACAGGATGAGTGGTTGGACTATTTTGTGTCCTTTTTTTCTTTGTAAAAGAACATTTATCAAAGTCACTCTTGCCTAAGTCTTTCTTACTGCCAGGAAAAGTGAAAATAATGTATGAGGAAGTCACACAGACAGCAAGCCATTTAACCTCACCAGGTAGCTATAAAATGACAGAAGGGGACCACCTGATCATAAAGTCTTTCTAGCTCTAATGTGCTCCCGGTTGAAAATTGAATGTGCTGTCTTCTTCAAATCATATTTGAATTTATAGCTTCCTCTAAATATAACCCAGTGGTGTGAATGATGTAAGGAATCTTGAATATGAGATGCTCTGATTCAGTAATACTTTCTCTGTACCTTTCAAATCAAACCAGATAGGTAGTTACCTATACCTAGACTCTCATCTCAAAATCACTTCACATAAGTATTACAACTCTCTTTGCCATCATTTATGTATTTAATATACTTTACAAAGGCAAAGTTCTGTTTTACCTCAAGCTTCATTTAACTTTATTTTTAATATAGTCATGACATTTCAAATATAAAATAAGGGTTTAGAACTGAATAACTCATCATAATTTGGTTTCTGCAGAATTATAGTGTGAAAATGACAACTTCATAGATTCAGAACATTACAGGGAAAAAAAATTAACATTTTACAAACGAACTTAAAATGCCAGGAAGTGCCTTGATCTGATACAGAGTCTATGGAAACAGTGCTTCCAAGGTAAAGAAGTAAAGGAGTAACTTGAAACTTATGAAGTGGAATCTGAAAGAAAATGCCTTAAGAGGCATGATAACAGTTTTGAAATGACTTTCTTTAGTAAACATGAAGGGCTTCCCAGGTGGCACAGTAGTAAAGTATCTGCCTGCCAATTCAAGAGACACAAGAGATTTGGGTTCGATCCCTGGGTCGGGAAGATCGCCTAGAGAAGGAAATGGTGACCAACTCCAGTACTCCTGCCTAGAAAATTCCAGGGACAGAAGAGCCTCGCAGGATACAGTCCATGGGATTGAAAGAGTCACAACACCACTGAGTGACTGAGCATACACACACAGTAAACAGGAAATAGAACACAGTCTCCCCAGTCAAGCATTTCATGAAGATAAACTTTCCTTTCAAATAGTGTCTACATTCAAAAGCAAGAAAAGGACAGGTTTCCACTTCAAACACTTATATTTTCATGTGGAAAGTCCTAATCAGAAAAGAAGAAATGTATTCTGATCATTTAGGTTTTCCTACTCCCCAAAAGGCAAATGTATTAATGTGTTAATGTGTTTGTTTTATGTAGGCAAATTTTTGGCATTTATAATCTGCAAGAACCATTATTAAGGACTCCCTAACAATATCCAGTATTGCATCTATTTGGTATTATATTTTAAAACTGTTTATTATCTGTGTACAACTTTTTAATGGTAATCTTGTGCTAGGACACCTTAATGAAATCTCTTTGGTTTTGAACATTTTTCAGCTCATTATCTCAGGTCTTCTAAATAATGATATCAGCAGCAAATAATGATAATTTTGCCTTTTTCTTGCTGAATTCTACCTCCTATTTTTCTTTTGAGTAGTTAAACTAATATCCCCAGAATAAAGGTAAAGTGCAAAGACAATTAACCCCTCGCCTTGGTATTAGTGTTTCATGTGATGGTTGCTTTAGACTTAAAACACACACACACACTCACACACATAAAATATGTGTTTACATTAATATAAATGTCATACATGAAATGAATAACTTCTATTCAAAACTTTAATCGAAGATGAATGCTAAACTTCATCAAATTACACCTCAACATTTTTGGGGGCTCCAGAATCACTGCAGATGGTGACTGCAGCCATGAAATTAAAAGACGCTTACTCCTTGGAAGAAAAGTTATGACCAACCTAGATAGCACATTCAAAAGCAGAGACATTACTTTGCCAACAAAGCTCCATCTAGTCAAGGCTATGGTTTTACCTGTGGTCATGTATGGATGTGAGAGTTGGACTGTGAAGAAGGCTGAGCGCCGAAGAATTGATGCTTTTGAACTGTGGTGTTGGAGAAGACTCTTGAGAGTCCCTTGGACTGCAAGGAGATCCAACCAGTCCATTTTGAAGGAGATCAACCCTGGGATTTCTTTGGAAGGAATGATGCTAAAGCTGAAACTCCAGTACTTTTTCCACCTCATGAGAAGAGTTGACTCATTGGAAAAGACTGTGATGCTGGGAGGGATTGGGGGCAGGAGGACAAGGGGACGACCGAGGATGAGATGGCTGAATGGCATCACGGACTCGATAGACGTGAGTCTGAGTGAACTCCGGGAGATGGTGATGAACAGGGAGGCCTGGCATGCTGCGATTCATGGGGTCGCAGAGAGTTGGACACGACTGAGCGACTGAACTGAACTGAACTGATAAATGGAGGAAATGAAATGAAGCTTTTCCTTTTCTTTATTAACATGGCTAATTATATTAACAAATTTCCTAATATTAAACAATGACTGCTTTCCTGATATAACCATTTCTATATGGTTAATGTATTAGGCTTTTTTATGAATTTATGGTTTATATTAATACTGAATATTTCTCCATGTATAGTCTTAATCTGAGCTTTCACTGTCAAGGGCCCAGATTCAATCCTTGGTCAGGATTAGGGAACTAATCCTGCTACTGTGTGGCACTAGAATGGAATGGAATGGATCAGAACATCTCAATTGCATGGGGTTATCTCAGAGAACTGTAGAAAGGAAAAAATAAAATACACATACATACACATATATACTGAGAAAAAAGGTGGGATTCATATCAAATATAAAGAGCTGACTTCCAATATATATAAAGATTTCCAGTATATTATTAAGATAAAAGAGCCATTAAACTTAATGGAATGAAGGGCAAAGAACACAGACAACTGACAGGAAAAAAGTATAAATGACTCTACAAGTATGAAAAAATGTTAAGCTGCCTTTAATAACATAAGAAGACTAACGTGCATTAAAACTATCAGATCATATTGGCAAGAAAAATAATTTCTCTCTGAATATGTTGGTAAGGTGTGAGGAAAGAGATAATCAAATCATGCTGCTGGTAGGAATATAAATCAGTATAAATTTTGAGAAGCATAATTTGCAAATGTCTAAAAAATATAAAAATGCAAATGCCCTTTGTATGAAAAATTCCATTTATAATAAATTTATGTTACAGACTTATTTCCATGTACTGAATATATAACACAGAACACTAAAATACCTAGTAATTACTGAGTGCTCATTATGTGCCAGTCACTATTCAAGACCTCATAATATAAGCTCATTTAAGTCACATAATAACTCAAAGGAAGGAATAATTATTCTCTTTTTTGAGCTGAAGAAACTGAGGGATAGAGAGGTAAAGTTACTTTCTTAAATGAAATACCTGATAGGTATTGAATGTGAAAATAAAACACAAGTAGTCTAACTCTAATTTTGCATGCTCTTTGCCACTATAATATGTAGTAGACTGCATAAATTACAGTGCATCCAAGCACTGAAATACACAGCAATATTTAAAAAGAATATCAAAGCTTTTCTAGTAGCTGATATTCAAAAATCTCCAATATACAGTAGGTGAAGACAGAAAACTGCAGAACAATGTTTACAGCATAATACTATACATGAAGAAATAAAATGAAATAGGATTATACATATATAACCATATGTGTTTTTTCATGCATAGAGTACCTACAGAAAAATACATAAGAAATTGCCAACACTGGTTACCTGGGAAGGGAAATGGTTAACTGGAAGACACAAGCAAAATGGCCACTTACTTATCATTTTTGTACAATGTGCACATCCATCTGCTCAATACAAATAAATAATTTTTAAAATGAAAGGTAAAAAAGAAAGAAAGAAAAACTTCCATTACCTACTCTTTTTTTTCATTCTATATATGGGTCATTCACCCAGGATTTTACTTCAAGTTATTCCATAGCTACCACAACTTTATAAAACTCTGGGAAAAAAATTTTAATAGAGCTTAATGTTCATGGTAAATAGGGTTAAAACTTACAGAAAATAGGTTTTCGTACCTGACATGTGCATTGCAGTATCTTTTGGCATACTCAGTCCATGTTCCAAATTTTTGTGGAAAGAGAGCTTCAATCTGCATGAAAAGCTGTAACAATATAGGTATTCTCAATATGATGTAATATTTTCAAGTTAATTGCTGTTACTATAAATCCAGTTAATGAAATAGTAAAAACAAAAATGCACCTCTTTTTCCTCAAAGCACTTCCTTCCCCTCTACCTACCCATCCCTGCCATCCTATTTTTCAGGACTAACTCTTATCCCTTTCTTCAATATATATTTATATATTTTGTATGCCTATATATGCATATTTATATATTCTCTTTTATTTACATGATCATATAACATACACAAGTAGAATTTTTCCCCCAAGCCTATTTTAGACATCATTAAAGTACATATACATCCATCAATCATCTATCCATCCATCCATTTCCCATCTGCATTTCTAATAGATAGGTTTATACAGTACATTTTTAGAAATTATGACATGTTTTTAAAATTTTGATGTTACCATGCTGCATTGTAAAAGGATAGTACCAATTTATACTCCCATCAATAGAATCATAAAATCTTTTAATTTTTATAACTTTAATAGGCTTTACACAAAAAACAACAGTTTTATTGAGATATAAATTCATATACCACTTTTACTGTTCATTTTTAAAGTGTATATTTTAGTGGCTTTTAGTATATTCAAAATGTGCCTTGATCACCACAATCTAATTCTGGAACATTTTTATCACTCTGAAAATAAAATCTATACCCATTACTAGTCATTTTTTATTCCCACTCTCTCCCAAACTTGGCAACCACTAATATATTTCCATCTCCTAGAATTTGACTATTTTTGGACATTTCATATAAATAGAATCCTAAAGTATGTAGTCTTTGTGTCTGGCTTTCCCTTAGCATAATGTCTTCAAGGTTCACCCATTCTGTAGAGTATATTAGTACTTTATTCCTTTTTACAGCTGTATTTTGTTTATCCATTCAGCAGTTATAGACACTGGCTTTTTCCCGCTTTTTGGATATCATTATGATCAGCTATAGATTCAGTTCTCTTGGGTATATACCTAGTTACGGCACTGCTAGGTACTATAGTAATTTGATTTTCAATTTATTAAGGAAATGAGAAATGTTTTCCAAAGTGGCTTTGTTGCTTTGAAAACCGTGAAAGTGTTAGTCTCTCAGTTGTGTTCGACTCTGTGACCCCAGAGACTGTAGCCCACTAGCCTCATCTGCCCATGGTATTCTCCAGGCAAGAATACTGGAGTGGGTAGCCATTCCCTTCCCCAGGGGATCTTCCTGATACAGGTATTGGACCGGGTCTCTTGCATTGCAGGCAGGCTAAGCCATCTTACCATCTAAGCCTCCAGGAAAGCCTTTACATCCTTTTTATATGACAACATACTCCTACGTAACAAATTGTCCAAAGAAGAAGAAACAAGGGAAATTAGAAATTAGACAAGACTTTGGAATAAATGAAATTGAGACAATAACTAACATACCAAAATACAGATCCAGTGAAAGCAGTGCTTAGAGTAAAATTATATCTATATATGTTTATTATTAAAAAAAAGAAGAAAGTTCTCAAATTAATCATCTAGCTTTTAACATCAAGACACTGGAAAAGAAGAGAAAACTATACCCAGAACAAACAGGAGGTATAATATAATTAAGACTAGAATGGAAATAAAATAGAGAATGGAAAATACAGAAATAAATCAACAAAACAAAAAGTTGGTTCTTAAAGAAATCAACAATTGACAAAATTTTAGCTATGACTAAGAAAAACAAGATGACTCAAATTACTAAAATTAAGGATGAAAGAGGGGACACTACTCTTAGCCTCACAGAAATAATGAAATATTATAAGAGAATTCTATGCACAAATGTATGCCAATATATTAGATAATTTAGATGAAATGGACAAATTCCTAAAAAGATGCAATACCAAAACTGATTCTAAACTAAATAATCAATCTGAATAGACATTTACTCAGTGAAGAGAATGAGCTGTTAACCTAAATCCATCCACAAGGAAAAGTTTAGACCCAAATAACTTAACCATCAAATTCACCAAATATTTTAAAAATTCCAATGTCTTGCAAAATCTTTCAAAATATAGTAAAGAAGAGAACATTTTCCACATCATTCTATGACACCAATAATACTTTAATAACAAAACTGGGCCAAGATACAATTAAAAAAAAACAACTACAAATCATTCTCTTATGAATAGAGACACAGTGATTGTCAACAAAATATTAACAGACTGAATCCAGCAGTACATGAAAGGATTATATATTATGACCGATGAGTTTTCTTAGAATGCAAGGTTGGCTTAATATGTGAAAGTCAATTATTATACTATAGCCTATTGATAAAGGACAAAAACATATGAGTGCCTCAATAATGAAGAAAAAGCATTTGACAAAGCTCAACATCCTTTCATGATTAAACACTCAATAAACAAGAGGTAGAAAGGAACTTACTCAACCTGATAAAGGAAATCATCAAAAACCCACCATTAACAAGGATCATAGGAAAAGGAATGCAGTTCCAGAAAAACATCTACTTCTGCTTCATTGTCTGAGCTATCAGGGTTTCCTTGGTAGCTCAGGGAGTAAAGAATCTGTCTGCAATGCAGGAGACTTGGATTCTATTCATGGTCCAGAAGTTCCTCTGGAGAAGCGAATGGCAACCCACCCTAGTATTCTTGCCTGACGGAGAATTCAGTGGAAGAGGAACCTGGCAGGCTATATTCCATGGGGTCACAAAAGAGTCAGATACTACTGAGCTACTATCACTCTGCTTCATTGACTAAGCTAAAGGCTTTGACTGTGTGGATCACAGCAAAATTCTTAAAAAGATGGAAATATCAGACCACATTACCTGTCTCCTGAGAAAACTGTATACAGGTCAAGAAGCAACATAACTGGACATGGAACAATGGAGTGGTTCCAAATTGGGAAAGGAGTACATTAAGGCTGTATATTGTCACCCTGCTTATTTAACTTACATGCAGAGTACATCATACAAAACACCAGGCTGGATGAATAATAAGCTAGAATCAAGGTTGCCCGGAGAAATATCAACAACCTCAGATATGCAGATTATACCATTCTAACGGCAGAAAGTGAAGAAAAACCAAAGAGCATCTTGATGAGGGTGAAAGAGGAGAGTGAAAAAGCTGGCATGAAACTCATTCCAAAAGCTAAGATCATGGCATCCACTTCCATCACTTTATGGCAAATAGAAGCAGAAAAAGTGGAAGCAGTGATAGATTTTCTATTTGGGGGCTCCAAAATCACTGTAGATGGTGACTGCACCATAACATTAAAAGATACTTGCTCCTTGGAAGAAAAGCAGTGACAAACCTAGACAGCATATTAAAAAGCAGAGACATCACTTTGCTGACAAAGGTCCATATAGTCAAAGCTATAGTTTTTCCCGTAGTCATGTATGGATTTAAGAGTTGGACCATAAAGAAGGCTGAGAGCTGAAGAATTGACGGTTTTTAATTGTGCTGTTAGATCATGGCATCTGGTCCCATCACTTATCCAAACAGATGGGGAAATAGTGGAAACAATGACAGACTTTATTTTTGGGTGCTCCAGAATCACTGCAGATGGTGACTGCAGCCATGAAATTAAAAGATGCTTACTCCTTGGACAGCAAGGAGATGAAATCAGTCAATCCTAAAGGAAATCAACCCTAAATATTTACTGGAAGGACTGATGCTCAAGCTGAAGCTTCAATACTTTGCCCACTTGATGCGAAGATCTGACTCACTGGAAAAGGCCTTCATGTTGGGAAAGCTCAATTAAGTTCAGTTGCTTAATTGTGTCTGACTCCTTGAGACCCCATGGACTGCAGCACGCCAGGCCTCCCTGTACATCACCAACTCCCAGAGTTTACCCAAACTCATGTGCATTGAGTTGGTGATGCCATCCAACCATCTCATCCTCTGTCATCCCCTTCTCCTCCCACCTTCAATCTTTCCCAGAATCAGGGTCTTTTCCAACGAGTCAGTTCTCATCAGGTGGCCAAAGTATTGGAGTTTTAGCTTCAACATCAGTCCTTCCAATGGATATTCAGGACTGATTTCCTTTAGCATGGACTGGTTGGATCTCCTTGCAGTCTAAGGGACTCTCAAGAGTCTTCTCCAACACCACAGTTCAAAAGCCATCGATTTTTCGGAACTCAGCTTTCTTTATAGTCCAATGCTCACATCCATACATGACTACTGGAAAAACCATAGCTTTGACTAGACGGACCTTTGTTGGCAAAGTAATGTCTCTGCTTTTTAATATGCTAAGTTGGTCATAACTTTCCTTCCATGGAGTAAGCGTTTTCCTTCCATAGAGTAAGCATCTTTTAATTTCACCATCTGCAGTGATTCTGGAGCACCCAAAAATAAAGTCTGTCATTGTTTCCACTANGTCCCTTGGACTGCAAGGAGATCCAACCAGTCAATCCTAAAGGAAATCAGTCCTGAATATTCTTTGGAATGACTGATGCTGAAGCCGAAGCTCCAGTATTTTTGCCACCTGATGCAAAGAGCCAACTCATTAGAAAAGACCCTGATGATGGGAAAGACTGAAGGCAGGAGAAGAAGAGGATGACAGAGGATGAGATGGTTGGATGGCATCTGACTCAATGGACATGAGTTTGAGCAAGCTCCGGGAGATGGTGAAGGACAGGGAAGCCTGGTATGCTGCAGTCCATGGGGTCACAAAGAGTTGGATATGACTGAGCAACTGAACAACAACATTACTTTCTTAATTCTAAATTCTGTTGATATTTCAAACACTGCTATACATTAATTATACACAGGAAGGCTTTTTTTTCTTAAAGATTAAAAAAGTTGTTTTTACCCAACATCAGTTTTATTCTGGATAACATTGATTTCTTCAGGACTCAGCTCCGGGATCCACTTCTCTATTTCTTCAGTCCAAGGATACCTCAGAGATGAAGGGACCACTACTAAAAGAGGCCATTCCTCCTTATAGAAGTAAGCGATGCCAATTGCCTGAACGGTCTTTCCTAGACCCATCTAAATTAGAAACAAATAAATAATGTACATGATTAAACAAATTTATTAAGCAAATTACTAAAAGTTTTCCAAGAGCAGTTATATATACTAGGTACCATTTCAAAGTTTTAAGGCATAACATTCAAGTACGCAGTCAAAACTTTTCAAAGTTGAAACAAGATCCAGATGAAGAGAAATTTTTCCATCTTGTATTTTAACAACAAATTGAGGATAAGTTAGGCAAGACATGGGAACGGGTTAAGGCAACTTAGGAATGGACCCACATGCATACACATATACACAAAGCACAACCTACACATTTTATTATAGAATTAAATAATTTAACATCTTAATATTCTATACATCCCTCCAAGAAATAGCACAAAACCCAACTGTTAGCTCTACATAGTTGAATTTAAGATTTACCTAATGGTAAATTCTAGCTCTAAGAGAAAAGAACAAGCTTTTACAAAACTTACTTTTGTAAATCTGAACCAAAGAATGATTATGTACTATTAGATATGTTTCCTAGTCCTTGAAGCCTTCCAATCCTCACAGCTGAAACCCACTTAAATTAGGTTCTGCGACCAACTTAGTTCCAAGGCAGTAGAGATTTAAGATTTGAGAGATTCTTTAAATCTCTTAATAATTTAAGAGACTTAAGAATCATCACCTGGCTTGGGATCATTAGTGTTGCTTCTTTCCTACAACAACTCTGATCACTGGCACAGTTCCAGGAACTGAGTCATGGCCTTATTTTGTGTGTGTGGACCACACCACAAATTTGTGCCATAGTTGTGAGTTCCTGGTTCTGCTTCCTTTCATGGTTTCATAACTCATTTTCTTAATCTCAGTTTCTCTAGAAATAGGGCTCTCTTTTCTTCCGCAATATCTTAGGGAATAGGATTCTTTCTTTGGGACTCAGATTCTACCACCATGTCCTTACATTTCGCTTGCTGCTAAATTTACATAGTATCAATGAGCTGCCTACCTGGACTTTGATGCATTTCACTTAGTGTGACTAACAGTGTTCTGTGTTGGCCTGCCAGGCGTCAACTGATGAAACAGTGTTTAAAATTTCCTAATACTGTCTGCTCCTGAGGTCAAGGATGTAGGTCTTCCCGGATACTATAAAATGTAGAAGAAAACAGGCAGAACATTCTAAGATAAACAGGAGCTATATATTTTTTTCAATATGTCTCCTGGAGTAATGGAAACAAAAGCAAAAATAAACAAACAAGACCTAACTAAACTTAAGTTTTTGCACAGCAAAGGAAACCATAAACAAGAAAAGACAATCTACAGAATGGGAGAAAACAGTTGCAAACAATATGACTGACAAGAGACTCATTTCCAACATACACAAAAACAACTCAAATGTTTCAATATCAAAAAGACAAACAATCCAGTCAAAAAATGAATAGAAGATATAAACAGACATGTCTCCAAGGAAGACATACAGATGGCCAACAGATATGAAAAGATGTTCAATATCACTAATATTAGAAAAATGCAAATCAAAACTGCAATGAGGTATCACCTTCATACTACTCAGAATGGCCATCATGAAAAAGTTTACAACTAATAAATGCTGGAGAGGGTGTGGAGGAAAAAGGAATCCTTCTACACTGTTGGTAGGAAAACAAATTGGTGTAGCCACTATGGAAAAGAGTATGGAGGTTTCTTACGAAGCTAAAAATAGAGTAACCATATAACCCAGTAATACCACTCCTGGGCATGTATCTGGAGAAAACTGATTTGAAAATATACACACACCTCACACCCAGTGTTTACAGCAGCACTAAACCCAATTAAAATTCAAATCAGTCTCCTTTCCTTGGAGAGCAAAGAAAACTCATGTCTTAATATATATCAATAAACAGGCACTGTGATTTAAATGAAANACTGATTTGAAAATATACACACACCTCACACCCAGTGTTTACAGCAGCACTAAACCCAATTAAAATTCAAATCAGTCTCCTTTCCTTGGAGAGCAAAGAAAACTCATGTCTTAATATATATCAATAAACAGGCACTGTGATTTAAATGAAAAGTTTTCCTTGAGTTTTGTAGCTTGAGTGAGAAATTTCAGAATCTGACTAACATGGAATCACTGAAAAGAACAAATTTCTGAATCTGCATAACTGATCAGGTATCTGAATTACCTGAAGATAATACCCTATCCTGGTTGGACAATTCACCTAAAAAATGAGATTCCAGTCTGTTTTTATCTAGTTATCTTTCATGGAAACAACCCTAAATTCATCATCTCTTTGTTAAAGATCATGTAGTTAAATGAATAATGGTGATTTCTAGAAACTAGAAAGATTTACCTATATAAAGTAAAGCAAGCAAAGCAATCAGTTGTTAATGTTATTAAGTATTTATTTTTTAGGTATTTGCTGTTGGTTGTTCCTTTTTTGGGAATCATCAGTACTATATAGTTTAACAGGACAAATTCAAACAAAACATGATTCCAAATTAAAAAATAAAAGTATATTAATGTAGTCTCATGTTCCCATTAATGAAAGAAATGATCCATAGCATAGAATAGCTGTGTTTTAGATAAAATTTACCAAAAGGAAAATAACTATGAAACTATTTTTATCAGAGAAATAAACTTTCAAATTGTGTACTTAGGTTTCAATATTTTGCAAATAAGTTTCAATAGCCTAACATTCAGTTATAAAAGCAATAACACACTTCAAGTAATTTGAGCATAAAGAAGTAACCCCATTCAAAAGGTGGTTCAAAGCTCTTGGCTTTAACTACCATAGAATTTGTTACAGTAGACTAATACAGTGTTTCAGATCAATTAAGCCAAATCACCTATTTGGAACAAAATCCTTGACTCAATAATAATACAGTTGTTTAGGTAACTACATAGGAAGAATTATATGAAGAATATACTAACTTCAAGAGAATATTTCATCAATATTTTCAAAATAATCAATCACTGTTATACTGAGGAGAACAATTTTATACTTTCTAAATCTNCACTCCAGTGTTCTTGCCTGGAGAATCCCAGGGACGAGGGAGCCTGGCGGGCTGCCATCTATGGGGTCGCAGAGTCGGACATGACTGAAGCGACTTAGCAGCAGCAGCAACATCCTAATACACTGCCATGGGTTGATCTGTCTCATTTGTTCTGCCAAAATATTATTTGCATCCTAAGTACTACTGAATAGACACCCTCATGGCACTGCCCTCATCTCATCACGAACTTACTTTTCCCCGTGCTCAATTAGTTATTCACTGTATCTGACTCTTTGCAAGCCCATGGGCTGTATCCTGCCAGGCTCCACTGTCCGCAGAATTTTCCAGGTAAAAATACTGGAGTGTGTTGCTATTTCCTTCTCCAGGGGATCTTCCCGACCCAGAGATCAAACCTGAGTCTCTTGCATCTCAAGCATTGGCAGGAAGATTCTTTACCAGGGAGCCATTTTGGAAGACCCCAGTTTTCCCAGAGAGGTTTAATTTAAGAGTTAATATCAAGAACCTTTACATAGCTCTATGCCACTAGCGTATCCAAATGATACAACTGAGAAGCATTTGTCGAAAGCAGAATGTATTCTGAAAAGACAGATGCTTACATTTTTTTCCCTTACCTTTAACTAAACACTATTTCCAGAGCAAAAATTACAGACTTGCTTCGCTGCAGCCCACAGCAGCAAATCCAAACAATAGCTTTCCTGGCAGCCCTAAAGCAGACCCGTGACCCCCAGCACCGGTCCCTTCTGTGGGTTGTCATCACTGCTCTTCTCTCCACAAAGAAGTACATTTTCCAAAGGACAAAAATAAGCAAGCAAGGCTGTCTGTCATTTTAATTCTTCATTTTTCTGAATAGAATATTTGTCTTGGTCTATTAAAAACTACAGGGCCACTCATTCGGAATCCCTTCATTAACAGGCAGCATTGAGCCTAATCCCTTTTGCTATTTTGAAGAACTGTCTTCTGTGCATTTAAAAGCATGCTCTCCTGGTGAGGTTAAACCCTCCACCTCTCAGCACTGTTTCATTTTGCTCAAGCTCCTGACTTCAGGTACACAGGGCATTTTTATTATGTCACTGTAATTAACTGGAGAACAGAACTCATATTGTACCTGGAGAAAGTATTCTTGTATTCACTCCGGTATTCTTGCCTGCAAAATCCCATAGACTGAGGAGCCTGGCAGGCTACAGTCCATGGGGTCGCAAAGAGTGGGACATGACTGAGCAACTGAGCACACAGGCACCCATATTGTATCCAAGAGATGAACACATGCAACAGTATTTTTAAGCTCTAAAGAAAAGTACAAACACTGGCTACCTTTATTATCCTTCAGTACCTAACACATAGCAAAGGCTCAATAAATGTCTACTGGACATACTTAAATGTGGACAAATAATGAAGAAACAAAGAGAAATATTTCATTAAAATAATAGTACATTAAAAATACACAATCTCCCAAGGTGCCAGCATTGCTGACCCTACAGTGTTGGTTGGGGACTGACGTGGGCTCTCATCCTGGACGATTACCCCTGGAACTCGATGTCTCTGGGGACCATCTGGTGCCAGCCTAGTGTTGTACTGTTATTATTTAGCAGTTTTATTTTACCTGTGAATATTTTATTTATTGCATGTTATTTATTTGTTTGATTTATCTATATATTATTTAATTTTTACATATGCTTTGCAATATCTTTATGAAGCATTAGGTTATGGAAGTAGGAGAAGAACGTTGTTCATCCATTTCATCATCTCCTCTCACTAAAGAAAAGACAGAGATGATGATACCTTCCAAAGGCATTTAAAATGGTGGAAATGCAGTAATGAGAGACAATGGACATAGCATCAGCTCAAGGAAAGTTTCACCTGATTCTTGGTTTTCCTGGCTCTCAATTTCAGGAGGCTTTTTGCTGGTCATTGCTGCCATGGTCCAAACAGAGATTAGAAATAGGATAAATAATTGGGGTTTTTCTTGAGGGTATTAAATCTTTTATTGATTACAGATGATAATGGATGATACACAAGCTTCATTCCCATCTATAACTTTATCTGGTACCATAATTCAATTTAGATATATTGCATAGGATATGCCAACAATCATTAATAACCAAAAAAATATTAAAAACTCCATGACTTTGCATGGGTGACCCTTTTAATGGTGAATTCCAGGTCACAACACAGTAAATGTCAGTTCAACTACACCAAGGTTCTGAAGACAACAGCTTCTCCACCAAGCAGGTTGTAAATAAATTTCAAATGGAACCTGGCATCACCCTGAAGGAATTCTAACCTCACACTGTTGGGGTAGTTTACCAAAATGGCTTCAAAGTAGACTAACTTTACTCAGCACATTAAAAAAAAAAAAAAAAAGACATTTACTCAGCATCATGATCAGACTATTACATTTAGCAATCAACATCATGGGTGCAAAAAAAAAAAAAATCTACATTAAAACCCTTTGTTGAAATGCTTTACACTTTCCACAGAACAGAAACTAAAATAACCTGTTATACAATTAGTCACAAGTACAGTCCTCTAGTTTTTTGCCCATACGCATGAGTATTGTCTAAAACATGTCCTCTTTGTAGCAGCTAGGCCCTGCCACCACCGTGCTTGGCTGAGTTCGCAAATCTGTTGTGACCTGCAGCTTCCCTGTCACTTCTCCGGCTCTGCTTTCCTGCTCAGCTTTGTTTCCTGGCAGTAATTAAACCTTCTGCCACTGCCAGAGCTCCTGCTGCTGCTGGAGCCACCGTAGCCACCTGGGTTTCGTGGTTTGGCAAAGTATTGGCCTCCACCACCATAGGGGCCAGAACTTCTTCCTCCAAAGTGTCCTCCTTTCATGGGTCCAAAATTTGAAGACTGATTGTTGTAATTGCCAAAATCGTTGGAGCTTCCGCCACCTCCAAAACTGCTTCCGTC
>SJYV01023704.1:464144-477275 GCA_006410875.1 Neotragus pygmaeus
AGACTCGAGAAATGATGGTGGAGGGGGATACAGAGAGGGACTGGGAGAATGCACAACCAGAAGCATCCACTCTTCTTCCTTCTGCATACAGGGTCCTCGGTGACACACACTAGCTGCAAGACCACAGCCAAACTTTCAGCCTCAGGTTTCTCATCTATAAGATGGGAATAACAGTAGCAAACTCTGGGAGACAGTGAAGGACAGGGAAGCCTGGTGTGCAAAGACCCCAGCACGGCTGAGTGACTGAACAACAGCAATGGTAGTGTCTGCCTCAGACACTTGTTGTGAGAGCTAAATGCATGGGTAAAGCTTCTGCAGGGTTATTTTAATGGATGAAAATTAGAAACAACTTAAATATTCATCAATATGATGACAGTTGCGAGACCCACTGCATCAGGTACTCACCATGTGTCCAGGCATCCCCTCTCCTTTAGCCCTCACCTCGATCCCAGGAGGGGCTCCTTCCCATCCTCATTTCACAGACAAAGAACCTGGCCACAGAGAGGTGGGGTGATGTGCTCAAGGTCACACAGAAAGTGCCAGAACCAAGACCCAAACACAAGGGACTGACGGCCGAACTCTGCTTTGGGTCACCAGGACGTGAAAGTTAAGATGAAACACTGATGGTAGTCATTAATTTGTAAAATGTACCTCGACTTATACATTGTACCGTACCGCTAGAAATCTATCCTGCAGAAATGAAGGTTCAAGGGAGTAAAAACAAAAATGTATCTTCTGTGTGGCCTTGTGTACAATAGCAGAGAAACTTGAAATAGCCTAAATCTTTACCAGTAGAGGAGTGGTTGAATAAACCATGGTTTGGCCACACAGACAGAGCTCGACACAGTTGTTACAAAGACAAAGGGAGATCTTCAGGCATTGCTGGGAAATGAGGTAACTGATACATCAAGGGAAAAAAGCAAGTTGCAGAACAACAATACGCAGGGAAACTATCCTGTGTGTAACCATAAAGTAACAACAAAAAAGGCTCTTCCTGAGTGTCAAGACATTCACATAAACAGGAAAAGCATGTCAGAACCACTTCAAACTGTTAACAGTAGTTATCTCATGATTTTAAGATCCGAGCACTGTTATTTACAGTATGGAAGCAACCTAGATGTCCTCTGATGGATGAATAAATAAAGAAGCTGTAGTACACATGTGTAAAATGGAATATTACTCAGTCATTAAAAGGAACGAGTGTGAGTCAGTTCTAGTGAGGTGGCTGAACCTAGAGCTTGTTATACAGAGTGAAGTTCAGTCAGAAAGAGGAAAATAAATATTGCATATTAATGAATATATATTGATTCTAGAAAGATGGTACTGAGGAACCCATTTGTCATGCAAAAATAGAGACGCTTGCACAGAGAACAGACTTGTGGAAATAGCGGGAGAACAAGAGGGCGGGACGAGATGAAAAGGTAGCACTGGCACATATACACTGCTGCTGCTGCTGCTAAGTCACTTCAGTACCACGTGTAAATAGATTTAAAAGAAGATAAAAATGATAGCTAGCGGGAAGTTGCTATGTAACACAGGGAGCTCAACCTGGCACTTTGTGACAACCTAGAAGGGCTGAATGCTGAATGGGAAGGAGGTTAAAAGAAGGAGGGGACATATGTATACTTATGGCTGATTCACGCTGTTATACAGCAGAAACCATCACAACACTGAAAAGCAATTATCCTCCAATTAAAAATAAATTTTAAAAAAAGATCCCAGTTCTGGCAAGCTTATCAATTCTTTCTTTAAATGCTTCAGAAGGTCTGAATTGTTTCAAGCAAGGTATTTTTTCTAATCCATTTAGTAAACTATTTTGCCTCTCATGAGAGTTTTTTTTTTAAGCTCATGAAAATTTACCCAATAAGTGGAGACATAATATGAGATGGACTGTCTGATGAAAGCTATAAAAAATATGCCTTTAAAAATACTGGAAGGAAATGAAATTATTCTGATCCTGTTAAAACCATGAAGAAGTGACACTTATTAACACTTTTTATCTCCATGTGTTTCAAAAGTACAGATATACTTACTTTTACAATAAAATTTTGAATAAAGAGAAATACTATGAGGCATTTGTCAAGAAGTTTATATACTGACTACCACTCCATAAAAATTAGTTTAACTGTTTATCCTGCATTTTTACGGAGTTACTATTTTTACCTGAGGTTTTTTTTTTTTTTTTGGCTGTTCCCAGCCTTAGCTGCAGCATGTGGGATCAAGTTCCCTGACCAGGGATTGAACCCTGGCCCCCTGCATTGGGAGCACAGAGTCTTAGCCTCTGGATCACCAGGGAAGGCCCCTGAGATTTTTTTTAAACCAGAAATTCACACCCACTACCTTTAAAAATAGAACTATGTGAACTTTTATGCAAAAGAAAGTAAACAGATAAGCAAAAAATAAAAACTGTCCATAATCATACCACCTAAAACAACTTCCCATATCCAGGATGATGATAATGTGTTTTTGTTCTGTAAACCGCTTTTATCATTTAATTTATTGTGGACAAATTTCCATGGCAGTTAAATATGATCTAAAAAACCATTCTTAATGACTGCATACAATTCACTGTATAATGTTCCATGATTATTTTGATCAGTACTTGAGGCTCGAACAAGTGGGGTTTGGTTTCGTTTGGGTTCAGTTTTGGTTGCTACTATATAGAGACATCACTGCTATGAACACCTTCTCCACGGACCCCTCACTGAACTTTTCTGAGTGTCAGCTCAGGATAAATTCCTGCAGAAACTAAGGATACTAACAGGTCTCTGCAACAAGCGTCTGTTCGATTTTCAATCAGGAAGAAAGCAGGGGAAAGCAGAGAAAACCAGGCAGCCTGGGTATTAACTTCCTGTTTAGAGCCTGGTTTGTGGCCCCAGGACTGCTCTCCCAAACCCCACAGGNACATGGCAGGCAGATTCTTTACCAGTTGAGCCACAAGGGAAGTCCAAGAATACTGGAATGGTGGCCTAGCCCTTCTCCAGGGGGATCTTCCTGACCCAGGAATCGAACCAGGGTCTCCTGCATTGCAAGCAGATTGTTTACCAACTGCGCTATCAGGGAATATCCTTAAATGTACTTTAAGGACACCATTTCTGGTGTTAGTAGTTAATTGCTATGGCCTTAAAATTGAAGATTTATTCTAATCAAGTCTTTGCTGCTGCTGCTGCTAAGTCATTTCAGTCGTGTCTGACTCTGTGCAACCCCACAGACGGCAGCCCACCAGGCTTCCCCATCCCTGAGATTTCCCAGGCAAGAACACTGGAGTGGGTTGCCATTTCCTTCTCCAAGGCATGAAAGTGAAAAGTGAAAGTGAAGTCGCTCAGTCGTGTCCGACTCCTAGCAACCCCATGGACTGCAGCCTACCAGGCTCCTCCGTCCATGGGGCTTTCCAGGCAAGAGTTATGGAGTGGGTTGCCAAATGAAGTCTCTAGGAAAGTTTTAATAAAAGTCACAACTTTAGAAATGGAATAAAATATCTATCAACAGATAAATCTGAGTGAAGGGGATAAGGATGTTCTTCGTAATATTCACATCCCTGTAAAGTTGAAATAATTTTCAAATAAAAGCTAGAAAAAAGTTAATGCTCTAAAGCAATTATCAGTTGTGCTGATTGAAAGAACAAGAGTACACTCCTATTTCNATCTGAGTGAAGGGGATAAGGATGTTCTTTGTAATATTCACATCCCTGTAAAGTTGAAATAATTTTCAAATAAAAGCTAGAAAAAAAGTTAATGCTCTAAAGCAATTATCAGTTGTGCTGATTGAAAGAACAAGAGTACACTCCTATTTCATTTTCAATTTTTTTACTTGAAATATAACTGCTTTACAATGTTGTGTTAGATTCTGATGTACAGTGAAGTGAATCAACTATATATAAATATATATATATATATATACACACCTTTATTCTCTCCCTCTGAAAGTCTCTTCCCATCCCACCTTCTTCCCACCCCATCTAGGTCACCACAGAGCACCAAGCTGAGCTCCCTGTGCTATACAGCAGCTTCCCACTAGCTATCTATTTTACGCATGGCAGTGTATATATGTTAATGGTACTCTCTGAATTGGTCCCACTTTCTCCATCCTCCACCCTCCATGTCGACATTTCCATTCTCTATGTCTGTGTCACTATTTCTGGAGTGCTGTCGTATATTTTAAAAGAAGTGGTCAAGAAGAAATGATACTAACCTATTCTCAGTTCAGTGCAGTCGCTCAGTCGTGTCTGATTCTTTGCGGCACCATGAATTGCAGCACACCAGGCCACCCTGTCCATCACCAACTCCTGGAGTTCACTCAAACTCTGGTCCATCGAGTCGGTGATGCCATCCAGCCACCNTTTAAACTGTGGTGTTGGAGAAGACTCTTGAGAGTCCCTTGGACTGCAAGGAGATCCAACCAGTCCATAAAGCAGATCAGTGCTGGGTGTTCTTTGGAAGGAACGATACTAAAGCTGAAACTCCATTACATTGGCTACCTCATGCGAAGAGTTGACTCATTGGAAAAGACTGATGCTGGGAGGGATTGGGGCCAGGAGAAGGGGATGACAGTGTTTGAGATGGCTGGATGGCATCACCAACTCGATGGACACAAGTTTGAATGAACTAGGCCTGGTGTGCTGCAATTCATGGGGTCGCAAGGAGTCGGACACGACTGAGTGACTGAACTGAACTGAACTCAAAAGATCATGACAGAATAATACAGGTTGGTAACACTAAGTAGTTCAGAAGGAGATTTTTCATATATTTTTCTTATCTTAAAAAAACCTGCTTTGTAAAATCAAAATTAGGTGAGCAAACTCTAATAAGATTCTTTTCATTTTTCCCATATGTATTATAGGATTAGTGCCCTTGCAATTTCTTGAAAATGAGAGCTCAATACAACACAAAGAACACAATTACAGATGCTTAGAATAAAAAGAAAGAAAAGAAAAGGAGAAAGAGAAAAAGTGATCCAATCTTTTGTTAATGTTCTAGGTTCTTAAAATCTATTAAACTTATGAATGGTTTGTATACTAATTAAAAACTTAGACTTTGAGGCACCAAATTCCCAACCCTGACATAAAAGAACTGAACTTCTAAAGTAAGGACCCCTAAAAGAAAAATAAGGAGCCCTACAGTGATTCTCGTATGGATGGCTCTCAGGCTGCATTTTGAGATTAATTACTCTAAAGATTAAACGTTGGAGAAAAATACCAGGGTGTTTTTGCCTAATTTTTTTTGCCATATTCTTTTCAGAAAAAAAAGAGAGAGAGAGAAACCAAAATTAACAGTTTCAGGACTTCCCTGGTGGGTCTAGTGGGTACAAATCCACCTGCCAATGCAGGTGGCATGGTTTCAGTTCTTGATCTGGGAAGATTCCACGTGCCATGGAGCAACTAAGCCCGTGGGCCACAACTGTTGAGCCCGTGAGCCTAGAGCCTGTGCTCCACAACAAAGAGAACCCACCCCAAGGAGAAGCCTGCTCACCACAGCTACAGAGTAGCCCCCGCCAGCCAGTTAGATAAAGCCCTCATGCAGCAAAAAAGACCCAGTGCAGCCAAAATTAATAGTTTTTTTTAATAAATACTTGCAGGATTTTATCCTTGAACATCTTATTAATTTCTGGGGACTCTTGTTCCTTAACTGATTTTCAGCTACATTTCCTAGGCAGTACAAACATAGTGCTTTCTATTTTACTATAATATACTATACAGAGTAACTGTAAGAAACACAGAATTTGGCTACTAACTTTACAATCTATTTAGATTAATCTATTAAATCTAGATAAACTAACAATTTAATAGAAAAAGATTAATTTGAGAAGTTTAATACAGGCTCTGAGAAGGAATCTAATTTGTGTATTAATTTAATTATTTCAGATAAACAAAGTGCTATTTTAAGTCAATATAAACAAAACTTAACTATCTTTAACAACTGGAGGAATAAATTAACTTACATCACTCAAATTTACATTTGTAATGAACAGGGAAATAAAAGAGTGCATTAAAGGAAAAAAGTATGAAAATACAAAATTATCCATGTTCTATAATAATGCTGTGAATATGCTGATTACAAATGTAAATAATAGGGTCTTTCAAAAGTATATGAAAACAAAGACTAAGAAACTAAGGGCAGACAGTGAATATTTACACTCGGCAAACTGATTATTGCCAATAATGATCACAAAGCAACTCAGCTAGATATTTGAGAAAAGAAAAATTAGTAAGTCCTTTGCCAGGGTAGTGTAAATAATTACAGCATGGTGTTTTGTATCCTTTTTTTATGTGGCAAGACTATAATTAATTTGAAGGCAAAACCTAAGAGTAAAGAACAAAGAACCTGATGTTGAAGTTCAGATAGTATATTAAAATAATATTTTCTTCAATTATATAATGGCATAGATATCATGCTGAAAGTGAAGTAAATAAATAAGGTCACCACTTATTTCTGACAAGAAGAAAATTACTTTTGTTTTCAAATAAGAAATTAGTGTAAATCAATCAAAAGTTTCAGACAAAATTTTTACAAGGTTATTAGAATGCCTTCAGTTGAACAAGTACTTGTATTTTATCTGTCAATTCTTGTGTTGACACATAATAATCACTTACAACCATTAGAATGAACCTGAAGTTTCAACCCAAGAATTTTTGAAGTAATTTAAGCAATATCAGATTCACTACTCAGATTCAGAACTGAGAGTCATTTAAAAATGGGTCTTTACATGTATTACAAAGGAAGTACACAGGAAGTCTTCATAAGATAAGATTTCACTCATTGGATAAGACTGATGCTGGGAAAGATTGAGGTCAGGAGGAGAAGGGAACGACAGGATGAGATGGTTGATGGAATTACCAACTCAATGGACATGAGTCTCAGCAAACTCTGGGAGACAGTGAAGGACAGTGAAGCCTGATGTGCTGCATTTCATGGGGTCACAAAGAGTCAGACATGACTTAGCAACTGAGCCACAACAACAAACAGAAAGGCTTTCTAAGATAATTTTTATTTTTAAAGAAAAGTAAGAATAATAAGTGGTTACATAAAATGAAAAGAAAACAAGCAAAAAGAAAACAAAACGCTAACCACATTGTCTACCAGTTGCCAAAATCCTACTAATGACTGAAGACAGAGCCGTAAGGAGTGAGGTAGAGAGCTTTCAAAGGTTAAAAAATAAAGGGTGATCACAAAAGCCTGAGGTTAGGCATTACTTGCTGGAAAGGAAACAAGAATGTGAATCATATAAGGCTGCAAAATCAATCTGTCATTCTAAGAAAAAGACACAGGATGTTACCAAAAAAAAAAATTGCAGTTTAAACTGACTTACGCAGTAAAGAAAAACTCAGGACTCTTAAGGAATAAGACAGAGAAAATGGTGAATGTTTTGAAAACATGAAAAATTAATTTTTGTATGTTTAGAGAATCTTTAAAGAGATGATTTGGGGGGTAAAAATCAACCATACCACATTAAGGCAAAATTTCCTGGGTTCAAACCAGTTTTCTCCAGTAGAGTAGAATCTGTATAGGTTGTGATAGTTTCTCCTACAATGCAATGTCACATGAACCTCAGGGAAGTNATGATTTGGGGGGTAAAAATCAACCATACCACATTAAGGCAAAATTTCCTGGGTTCAAACCAGTTTTCTCCAGTAGAGTAGAATCTGTATAGGTTGTGATAGTTTCTCCTACAATGCAATGTCACATGAACCTCAGGGAAGTATTACAGCAAGGTGAAATATTTTTGATTTCTGACATTTTTATTAGATAGGGATGCACCTTGTTTTCCCAATATAATTAAATATATTATTGGATAACTTCACTCTTTCTCTTCTGTCTTCTATTAGAACTAATAATGGCTCCAAATTTCTTAAATGAATCTATGTACAGAATATGCTCAAGAGTGCACAGCCTGTCAATTATTACTTACAGAATTCAATTTTAATCCATAAAAAGAAATGAGATATGTCAAAATTATGATAATGGCATCATATCCTAGTCACAGCCCTCATTTATTAAATATTATTCATGTCAAGTAAAAAATTGACTCTGGTTTTATAGAACCAGTTGACTAGAAAAAATGTAATATATCTGAATTTCAGAAATTTTAAGGAAATGTTATCTAAGAAAATCTTCCTAAGACACAAAGTCAAATTGGCTTTAGAATCAAAATAAATCCTACTTGCAAAGTACTAATAACTGTAACAATAAAAAATAAATAATAAAAGCTAATCTTAAAAAAATTTATTTATTTTTAATTGAAGGAAAATTGTTTTACAGTATTGTATTTGTTTCTACCAAACATCAGCATTATCAGCCAAAAGTTAATTCATATGGTGAAGTTACACATGTTAAGGAAAATTAAAATACAATGAAAATGTTGGAATAAAAAAAATAATACAGGAGTTCCCTAGTGGCTCAGTGGTGAAGAATGCACCTGCCAATGCAGGAGGCATAAGTTTGACACCTGGTCCAGGAAGATCCCACAAGCTACAGAGCAACTAAGCCCATGTGCCAGAACTACTGAGCCTGTGCTCAGAGCCCAGGAGCCCCAACTCCTGAGGCCATGTTCAGCAACTGCTGAAGCCCATGCACCCTAGAGCCTGTGCCCCGCAGCAAGAGAAGCCGCCACAATGAGTAGCCAGAGCATGACAACTAGAGAGTAGCCCCCGCTTGCCGCCACTAGAGAAGGCCCACGCATAGTAACAAAAACCAAGCGCAATAAAAAACAAAGAAAAAAAATTTTAAGTAATACATGTTAGGAATTAATGGTAGAACTTTTAAAGTAAGATAAACTCAGTTGATAAATTGATATATTATGAAATAACCTAGAATATAAGGATCCCTGGTAGCTCAGATGGTAAAAAATCTGCCTGCAATGCAGGAGACATGGGTTTGATCCCTTGGTTAGAAAGATCCCCTAGAGAAGGAAATGGCAACCTACTCTGGTATTCTTGCCTGGAAAATTCCATGGACAGTGGAGCCTGGTGAGCTACGGTCCATGGGATCACAAAGAGTCAGACACCACTGAGTGACTAACCTAAACTAAAATGTGGACTTTAAATAAAAGTATACTGAAAAGTGATGGAATAACTGATAATATTACTTCATCTATCTATTCTAATGTTATTTGTCANGAGCTACGGTCCATGGGATCACAAAGAGTCAGACACCACTGAGTGACTAACCTAAACTAAAATGTGGACTTTAAATAAAAGTATACTGAAAAGTGATGGAATAACTGATAATATTACTTCATCTATCTATTCTAATGTTATTTGTCATTAATATCCTCAGTACTAATATTAACAAAATATATAAAGAATCATTTCATTTTACATATAAACTCGCACAGGACAGGAAAGAAAAAAGGTCTTGGAGCAGCAAAAATGAAGAGTAAGAAGGAGACATATAACTTAGAACTGTGGAAGAGATTTAAGTAAAGGGCCTAACTTGTCTTAGTAGTTGATAATCTTGAGTAACTGAAAGCAGGTTAAACTATGATTAGTGGCTCACACAGTAGAGTCCGCCCACAACGTGGGAGACCCACGTTCAATCCCCAGGTCAGGAAGATCCTCTGGAGATGGGAATGGCTACCCACTCCAGTATTCCTGCCTGGAGAATTCCATGGACAGAGGAGATTGGCAAGTTACAGTCCATGGGGGCCCAAAGAGTTGGACACAACTGAGAGAGTAACAGTCTCATGCTTAGTGTACAAAGTTTAAAGAAGCAGGGATATATAGAAAAAATTTGAAAAAAAACTTTCTTTCAAATGTTATGACAAAAATAAAATTGAATGCCTCACAAGTCCTAAAAACTTTTACTCTGAAAATATGTCATTTAAGCTTAAATACATAAAATTTTTAAAAGCAGGAAAATAATATCAATATTAAAAATATATTGCAGCAAATTCCCTGGTGGTCCGGTGGTTTAAGACTCAGTGCTTTCACTGCTGTGGCCCAAGTTCAATCTCTGGTTGGAGAACTAAGATTCCACAAGCCACATGCCATGGCCCAAAATATGCATATATGATATAATAATTTATACTAATGTGTTATTAATATGATATTATAAGTATATATCATATATTAATAACAGTGACATTTATAATATAGTATATATTTTATATTATATAGTATACATCAATATATAATATTAAATATTATATTATATATTAAAATAAAATTTAATATTTTTACAATGCTTTATTATATATATTAATATATACGTTTTTTCTTTTTTTGTTAATGCNATAGTATATATTTTATATTATATAGTATACATCAATATATAATATTAAATATTATATTATATATTAAAATAAAATTTAATATTTTTACAATGCTTTATTATATATATTAATATATACGTTTTTTCTTTTTTTGTTAATGCTTTAAGTTTATTTCATTTTCCCTGGTGGTTCAGACAGTAAAGAATCTGCCTGCAATGCAGGAGACCTGAGTTCAATCCCTGGATGGGAAAGATCCCCTGAAGAAGGGAAAGGTTACCCACTCCAGTATTCTTTTCTGGAGAGTTCATGGACAGAGGAGCCTGGTGAATTACAGTCCATGGGGTTGCAAAGAGTTAGACATGAACTGAGTGACTAACACTTTCTTTCACTTTATTTACAAACGTATCTAGTATGCTGAGTTTAAGACATCTTTTTTCAAAACGACTGCACTTCTTCATATGTGTTTCATGGATTATTTTTTAAGCAGTTGGTGTCTCAAGAAAGGCGCAGCAAATCCAGATTCAAAGTACAAAGGAATCATAACTAGTAACTACTGCTTGTTTTCCACTAAAAATAGTAAACGCTTATCATGGCCCTCCTCATGGTAGTTTCTAGATCACAAGCGTTGTGAACCTCCCAACACAGCACTGTCAGAAGCTCTGTCAAAGGCACAGCCGCTGAAGGTGGAAGAAATGGCAGCAGCACTCCAAGCCTTCCTTTCCTCACAACCTTGTTCCCTGGTGTCTAGTTTAACTGCCTGAACTAACTTTATAGCTTGAGAGAAGGAGAATGTGATTAAAACTTGCAGAAAATGCCAGAGTGAATCATTCTATTGAAAACTTGTGGATCACCTATGAGTAAACTTAGAGAAAGGTTAAGAAAGATACATATTTCATATCACCAATACAGAACAAGAAGATGCTAAGAATAGAGAAAAGCAGTTTTTAAACTTTTAAAAAGGCAATGTAAGCCATTTTCAAATAAAACATTACATAGAAAATCAACATTGATCAAGTAGAAAAAGTGAGGAAATTGTAGCTGAAGTAAGGTAGAAACTTTGTAGCATCACATCCCCAGGTTTCAACCTCAGTTCTGGGAAATACAACTCACAATCCATGGAAGGTCAATAAACTCGTCGATTTTCTTTTTCCTGTTTTAATGCTGGTTTTACACTTAACTCTTTTATAAGATCCACCTTAAATCTATCTCCTTCACAAAGCATTCTGACTTCCTCAGATTGGAATTAATGCTTCCTTCCACAAAAGTACCTGGAAGTTACACTGTAAACTTAATTTCTAACATTCCCAGTATCCTACATTTTATATGTATCACATAGAGACACATACCGAACACTCATTTCCTGATTGAAAGCTTCTCTGAGATGGAAGTGTTTTAATTTACATTCATAATAACCTTTCAACAGAAGACCCTCAATAATAGATAGGAGTAAAAGGTAGATTAATCAACGGCTAGAGGAACAAATGGCTTAAAATATTCTAATGTAAAGAAATAAGACCTGGATTGATCAGTCCCTAACTGCTATCTACCATAGGGCTGTAGCATTCATGTATATTCAGAATTGTCTAATTCTCCATGCAGATGTGGCCCCTTTCAACTCTTCAACAGCTGTGGACACTTAAGTCCATTACTTAAAAAAAAAAAGGCAGATTATGGGATGATAGTTAACTTTAACCTCCTCTCCAGATTTTAAATAATTTCTATCCCATACCCCAGTGTTCATTGCAGCACTGTTTATAATAGCCAGGACATGGAAACAACCTAGATGTCCATCAGCNATGAGCCCAGAAGGTCTCAAGTCAACAACAACAATTAATGACACAAAAGTTCTGTTTTCTCTCTTCTTCTCTTATTTTGAAGGCATTAACTAGAAATCTACTATTCTCTAGACACTTCTAGGTACACATGGTTTGAATCCTAGGAGGTCCAATATTTGGGAGAGAACCAGATAATAGGGTGTAACATGATTCAAACTAAAGTAGAAGTGAGGGGACTTTCTTGATGGTCTAGGGGCTAAGACTCTGAGCTCTCAATGCAGGAGGCTGGGGTTTGATCCCTGGTTGGGGAACTACATTCCACATGCCACAAATAAGAATTTGCATGACCCAACTAATAGATCCCACATGCCACAACTAAGACCCAGCACAGTCAAATAAATAAATAATAAAAATAAAATAAAAATTTTTAAATAAATAGAGTAGAAGTGAGAGCCATAGGAACCAAGAGGCTCAAAGACTGGTGATACATATGTTGAAACGCGAAAGTGATATCTGAAGAGATTCTGAATTAGGTTTTTGTTCAGTGAACTTGGGTAAAGAAGAGGACACAAAAGGAAAGGAATTAATCAGAAAAAGAACAGCATATATAGAGATAACAAAGTGTAAAAAGTCATGGTGTTTGGGCATTGAAAAGGGGAAAGGACTATCTGAGATAGATTCTATCTGTTCCTTCCATAACTAATTTCATGAGACAAGTATTATCTCCAACTGTACCCAAAGAAACTAAGGCTCACTGAGGTTAACTGTCTTAATACAACCCTGGTAACAAGTGGTAGATTTTATAAAAGGTAGGGAGTTGGAAGTATCACCACAATTTATGCCAGAGAAGGGCAGAAGAGAATGGAAGACATGGGTAGCAATTACACTGTTAAGTGCTTTATTCTATAGGCAATAGGAGGAAATCGAGAATTTGAGGAATATAACTCTAGCAGCAAAGAGTAGCTATTTTCTCATTTGACTCAGCTTTGACCTTTGTAAAACAAAGGGAACACTTCCTAACTTATTCTACGAGGTCAGCTTTATCTGAAACCAAAAACAATGATATTAAATTAATATCACACACACACACACACACACACACACACACACACACACACACACACACACACACACACACACACACACACAC
>SJYV01023704.1:477358-513416 GCA_006410875.1 Neotragus pygmaeus
CACACACACACACACACACACACACACACACACACACACACACACACACACACACACCAGACCAATACACTGTAGGTACACAGATGTAAAAATCCTCAACAAAATATTAGCAAATCAATTCTAAGAATGTATAAAAAAGAACTATATACCACGACCAAGTAGAATTTATCCTACATATGCAAGACTGGTTCAACACTTAAATATGAGTAAATATAATCCACTAAAGAAACAGACTAAAGAAGATAAAACCATATAACTTTATCAACTGATGCAAAACATGTAGTTGATAAAAATCAAATCTCAATCATGACAAAAGCTCTCAGAAAACTAGGAAGCCAAGGGAATATCCTCCACTTAATTCTTTTAGAGTCATCAAGAGTTATCTACAAAATACCTACAGCAAACATCATACTTAATGATAAAAAAACTGGACATTTTCCTCTTCAGGCTGAGAACAAGACAAGGATGTCCTGCCTTACCTCCTATTCAACACTGTGCTAGAAGAAATAGGTAGTACAAAGATAAGAAAAGGATATAAAAGGTATATAGATTGTAGATATGATATATATATGTATAGAAAACCCAAAAGACTCCACGAAAAACTGTGAGTGTTAATAAACACACCCAGTTAAGTTACAAAACACAAAATCAATACACAAAAATCTGTTGCATTTCTATTACACTAACAACAAATTACCAGAGAGAGAGATAAGGGGGAAAAAAACCACTAATGACTTCAAAATGAATAAAATACATTGGAATAAATTTAACCAAGGAAGTGAAAGACCTTTACTCTGAAAATTACTAGGACACTGATGGAAAAATAGAAGACACCAAAAAGAGGAAAGATATTTCATGCTCAAGGAGTGGAAAATTTAATACTGTTAAAATGTCCACATTATCCAAAGCAATTTAAGATTCAGTGCAACCCTTATCAAAATTACAATGGCATTTTTCACAAAATAGAAAAAAATAGAAAATTTTCAAAAAATAGAAAAATTCACAAAAAATTTAAAATTTCTATAAAACCACAAAAGACCCTGAAAACCAATGCAAATCATGAGAAAACACAAAGCTGTGGCATCATGCTCCCTGATTTTGATGGCATCTGGTCCCATTATTTCCTGGAACATAGATGGGGCAAAAGTGGAATCAGTGACACTTTACTTTCGTAGGCTCCAAAGTCACCATGGATGGTGACCACAGCCACAAAACTAAAAGACGCTTACTCCTTGGAAGAAAAGCTATGACAAAACTAGACAGAATATTAAAAAGCAGAGACATCACTTTGCTGACAAAGGTCCCTATCATCAAAGCTATAGATTTTCCAGTAGTCATGTGTGGATATGAGAGTTGGTCCATAAAGAAGGCTGAGCTACAAAGAATTGATCCTTTAGAATTGTGGTACTGGAGAAGACTCTTGAGAGTCACTTGGACTACAAGGAGCTCAAACCAGTCAATAGTAAAGGAAATCAACCCTGAATATTCATCGCAAGGACTGATGCTGAAGCTAAAGCTCCAAATACTTTGGTCACATGATGAGACAAGCCAACTCATCGGAAAATACTCTGATGCTGGCAAAGATTGATGACAAAAGGAGAAAGGGACTACAGAGGATGAGATGGTTGGATGGCATCACCAACTCAATGGACATGAGTTTGAGCAGTGTCCAGAAGACAGTGAAGGACAGGGAAGCTTGGCATGTTGCAGTTCATGGGGCTGCAAAGAATGGGACAAGATTTAGTGACAAACAACAAAAAATGATAGCAATCAAAGCACTATTGTATTTGCATTAAAACAGACATATTGATCAATGGGACAGAATAGAGCCAAGAATACAAGGAGGGGAAGGATAGTCCTTTTAATCAACAATGTTGGAAAAAATGGACAGTTACACACAAAAAATTAGTTTTGACCACTATCTTACACTACACACCAAAGTCAAGTTAAAATGAATTAAAGATTTAAATGTAAGATTGGAAACCTTAAAACTCCTCGAAGAAAATGCAGGAGGATCAGTCTTGCCTATGATTTGGAATTTGACATCAAAAGCATAGGTAAAAAAAGCAAAAATAAACAAGTGGGATTACTTCAAACTAAAAAAACTTCTGCACAGCAAACAAAACCATCAACAAAATAAGAAAACAACCTATAGAAGGGAAGAAAAGGCTTACAAATCACATATTTAGTAAGAGGTTAATATCCAAAATATGCAAATGATTCCTACAGCTCCACGGTGGGTGGAGGGACCCACAAACAAAAACAAAAAGCCAATTAAAAAAGGGACAAAAAACCAAGTAGATATTTATCCAAAGAAGACATACAGATGACCCACAGATATGTGAAAAGATGCTCAATGTAACTAAGCATCAGAGAACTGCAAATCAAAACCACAATGAGACAACACCTCTTACCTATTAGAGTGTGAGTTTATGTTCAGTCACTCAGTCATGTCTGACTTTTTGCAACCCCATGGACTGTAGCCTTCCAGTATTCTCTGTCCATGGAATTTTCCAGGCAAGAATACCAGAGTAGGTTGCCATTTCCTACTCCAACGTATTAGAATAGGTATTATCAAAGTAAGAAATAACAAGTGTTGCTGAAGATGTGGAGAAAAAGGAACACTCCTACACTGTTGGTGGGAACGAAAATTGGTACAGCCACTGTAGCGGGATGTTTCTCAAAAAATTAGAGGTGCAGCTATCACATGATCTGGCAACTCTACTTCTGGGGATTCGTTCAAAGAAAATGAAAACACTAATTCAAAAAAATACATGCATTCCCATTTTCACTGCAGCATTATTTACAATAGCGAAGACATGCAAATAACTTGTGTCCAACACATACATAAATAGAATATTATTCAGCCATTTGTCACAGCATGGATGGACCTTGCAGGCATTATGCTAAGTGAAATAAGTCAAAGAAAAAAAGACAAGTATTGTATAATTTCATTTATGTGTGGAATCAAACAGAGTTCATCGATACGGAGGACAGACTGGTGGTCGCCAGAGGCACGGGGTTGGGATGGACGAAATGGGTAAAGAGAGTCCAAAGGTACAAACTTCAAGTTATAAAATAAATGAGTCATGGGGATACAATGTATACCTTTATATGACTGTAATTAATAATACTGTATTGTATATCGGAAAGCTCCTAAAAGAGCAGATCTTAAAAGCTCTCATCACAAAGAGAAAAATTAACAACTAGATAGTAACTGATGCTAACTAGACTTACTGTGGTGATCGTTTTGCAATATATGCAAATATCGAAACATTATGTTGTATACCTGAGACTAACTATAACACTGTATGTCAACTAGACCTCACTAAAAAACAAAAAACTTACTAATGAGCAAAAAAATCAAAGAATTCCTAAATAAATGAAGAGAGAGTCTGTGCTCCTCTGAAACAGAAAGGATAGGGGCACGACACAACTTTTGAAAGAATAACATGGCCCAAGGACATAACATAAACCAATTAGAATCAAATGGGTCCAAGATGGCAGACAAGTCCACTTTGACTTCCCTTGTGGCTCAGACAGTAAAGCGCCTGCCTACAGTGCTGGAGACCAGGGTTCAATCCCTGGCTCAGGAAGATCATCTCGAGAAGGAAATGGCAACCCACTCCATACTCTTGCCTGGAAATTCCCAAGGATGGAGGAGCACGTTAGGTTACAGACCATGGGGTCACAAAGAGTCAGACACAACTGAGCAACTTCACTTCACTTGATCCTCAATCAGCAGGATAAATGACACACCCAGAGGTGCCATGACAGTTTGTTCAAAGGATTTGTTAACAAAATAAGCCACTCGTTATATACAAATAAACAATACAGATATTTATTAGAGAATTATCTAGCTTACTTTTAATTCACTAACATTAAAAGAAAAGAGAAATAGGAGGAACATAGGACACATCACTAAATTGGGTTGTGACTAACATCTATATCTAAACAGAGGTGGGAAGTTCCAAGTCATAGCACATCTGGAGTCCCAGTTGGGAAAGGGTCCCAGGCAGCACGTCCAATCTGTGGGTGAGACTTCAAAAATTGCAGTTTGGGGTTCCTGCTTATAATTCCAGGACAGACACAAACCAATATTATCATCAATCTGTGACCAAATCGTAGACTGCTTTTATGTTGTTTGTTTTCTCTTGTAAAACTTGGAATGCTGCTAGGGTTTGGTTGGTCAGGCCCCTCAAGGGGCTCAAAAATCTCAAGATTCCTTCTGATCTTATCTATGGTGCTGCAAGTCTTGCACTAACAGCAGGCAATCACTCATAGTCACTCCCAGGAAGGGCAGTATCCAGGCAGGTTAGCAGCAAGGTCAGAGACTGCTCTGCTTTGTCTCTGAAGCATAAAAAGACTATTTAATTTCCCTAACACAGTTCCAGTCAGTGTCCCACTCTTTGTAACAGGAGCTTGCTCAAACTCACCTCCATTGAGTTGGTTATGCCATCCAACCATCTCATCCCCTGTTGCCTCTTCTNGTCAGAGACTGCTCTGCTTTGTCTCTGAAGCATAAAAAGACTATTTAATTTCCCTAACACAGTTCCAGTCAGTGTCCCACTCTTTGTAACAGGAGCTTGCTCAAACTCACCTCCATTGAGTTGGTTATGCCATCCAACCATCTCATCCCCTGTTGCCTCTTCTCCTGCCTTCACTCTCTCCCAGCATCAGGGTCTTTTCTAAAGAGTCAGTTCTTCACATCAGATGGCCAAAGTATCGGAATTTCAGCTTCAGCATCAGTGCTTCCAATGAATGTTCAGGACTGTCTTGCTTTAGAATTGAGCAGTTTGATCTCCTTGCANTAACTCTCTGGTCTCTGTTCCAAATATTTATCTATTAATCCCAAAATAGTCACAAAGTAAGCCAAGCCAAATGGCTTAGCCTTGACAAACGGTTTCCTTTTCTTCTGAAAAAGGAAGGAGAGCAATACTTTATTTGGTTATACCATTCCTCTGCCTCCAAATGTTTTCTCAAGTAACAGGAAGGAAACTTAGGGAAAAGTGTAGGGGGAGAGGACTAAAGTAGAGTACTAACAAAAATATTACAAACAAGGAAAGTTGGAATTTTCTGACTCTGATAATAGATTCAATACACAGAGAAGACAGATCCATGTCCTGACAACATTTTGCCCATAGCTGCACAATTATTAAGCTATTCATCTAAGCCCAGGATGTTAATCTCATTTTCTTAAGTAAATTCGAACATCACAAGAATTTTGTAAACACTAAGCTTTTACAAAGAATAATTGCCTTTAAATCCCTGAAAATAAGGTATTAAGTGTGTAGATTTAATATTTTCCTCATGTATACATGAGAAAATTGAATTATCTGGTATATGTTAATGTGAAATTATTTTTCACATTTAAAATCTTTCTATGAATAAAAATTTTCAACAGAACAAAAACACAGTGGTTAAAAAACTAAGAAACAGCAAAGGTAATAGTGCAAGAGCCTGACTACAGACTGTGGCCTGAAATTCCATTATTAAAGGAGTACTATTTCAAAAGTTTCTGTATGTTTACTGTATAGCTCTTGAGATAACACTTAACTACATTAAACCAAGAAGGGGAAACAGGAAATAGAAGAGCTTAAGCTAAGTCTGCAAAGTTAATTTTATTAAAAGTTNAAATTCCATTATTAAAGGAGTACTATTTCAAAAGTTTCTGTATGTTTACTGTATAGCTCTTGAGATAACACTTAACTACATTAAACCAAGAAGGGGAAACAGGAAATAGAAGAGCTTAAGCTAAGTCTGCAAAGTTAATTTTATTAAAAGTTGCAGCTTTGTTGGTTATCTGAAACATAGTTTTATAATAAATACTCAAAGATCACACAATTAGACAAACAGAAATAAGTCACCATTCCAATTTTATACATAATAGAGAGATTATATAATTCCACAAAGATTTGATATATTAGAAAAGACATTATTGGAAAGATACTAGAAGAGGATGCTGTGAAGGAAGTCATTTGCTTCTAAAGCTAGGAAGAAAAGATCACAGCAGTTAAATTATACAATATTCCAAGTAGGTATTCAAGCATTAAAAAAAAAAAAGAGGTTAATAATACAGATGTAAAATTGTTCTCCTAAAGCTCTATCTACTGATAAGTTGAATATTCATCATATCAAAATATATTTTTTAATTTTAAAATAAAAATGTGGTTGACCTCCAAATTATAAACTGCATTTCCTTCTCTGACTTCACTACTGTTTTGTGATAAGAGCAAGAGAAGGAGAACAGTATTAGAAAATAAAATGAAGGTCAAACCAGAGTTCATATAATTTACATATATACAAGTTCTTTCTATTTCAAGACTTTTAATTTACTCACTTTCATCCATATTAGCTCAATAAGATTCCACAGAAATGGCATTTCAACTCAATCAAAAAATAGAGGATGTTATTGTATTTTGAGCTGTGATCTTAGAATTTATAATACTATGCTATTTCTGTGACTATTTTTTGTACTTATATGTTAAATTGAGGATTTTTCTTTAATTAACCTTATTGATAGAGGATTCAACATAACGAACTGTGGAAAGTCAAATAAGTGTAAAAAATAAGAGCCTTTAAAATGCTGGAGAGATATGAGGATATATGAGGGACACAAAAGGGGAATCTTCTTTTGAGTATGGAGAAAATATTAAATGGTTCTTTTAAATTTATTAAATTAAAAAATAATAGTTTCAAAAGATTACCACAAATCCTTCGACATGTGACAAGTGTAATTGTAAATAATAGGAGATGAAAAGTGAAGAGTGTAATGAAAAACGCATTAATCATGAACTCATCATGCGCCATCCTTAGTCTAATGTTAACTGAGAAAACAGGGAAATATAAATGCTAATCAGAGTTAAGGTGCTAATCAAATGTTTATTTCAATCCATGAATGATTCTGCACATTTAAGGCATATTCAAACCGCTTTAACACCAAATTGAGGAACAAGGTGGCAATGTCATAGCCAGTAAAATGTTCCCCATGAATCACTTGAGGAGATTAACAAATAATACTACATGTTATATTGACTGTGAAAATAAAACTGGTCTGTTTAAAAAATAATTTATACATACATCAATACATGTAGCACACATTTATACATTATATAAATGGTTATGCCTAGTTTTGAGGTTTTGAAGTATGAATTTATACTCCTATTTGGTGAAAACATATTCAGGGACTAAAAACATAAGCCTCTTTTAGTAATTTTGGACTCTCAAATCTATAAATTTATGTAGATTCTTTCAGAATTCATCTTGTTCCAAAATAAAAATTTCTACCTTTTTTTCCAAATGTCCATGTCCTGTCTCTTTAATTACAGTGTTGGATTTTTTCACAGGCAATGACTATGTTTCTAACTGTAACATTTAGTCTAAACAAATGCCTATAAAGAGTTCAAACTAAAAGCTTCAGTAATTATAAATCAGCATGAACCGAAAAGCTGTATATCAACCTTCTGCTTGGCATTCATTTGCATGTACTTTTTTCCTAGAGATACACCATTGGTGAGTCTACATGTAAATTAAATTAAAAAAATAGCTAATTGGGAGAATTTTTTATGGTCTCACTTATATCTTTTTTAAAAATTCAATATCCATTTTCTTCATCTCTGATATATTCTTAAATGTATATGTTTTGCTATTATCATTATTGATATCACGAAAACATGTTTCAAAATGATATAAAAAAATCAGAACTTTATTGACTTAAATTTACTCAGAATGTGTGCAGAGTACTGTAGTTTATGTAGCAAGAGCTTCCCTTTCAGTGGAAAAATCTGAATATGAGTATATACAAGTACATGCCACTCAAAGGTATCAAATTGATTAGTGACAATAAAACACCATTTGAATAGTACATTTCACAGTCATACAAAACAATTAAAAATAACCTTTATAGCAAAATCCTAAAAGTCCAGGTTCTAAGCAAGCAGCATTTTGACAAGTAAAGAAGAGTTCAGCTTTGTTTGGGGTTGCATTCATTCTTCTGAGGCCACAAATATAGATCACTATATTTTTGGATCACTAACGTTAATACTGACATGTTCCAAATGCATGTCTTGCATGCAAGCACACACAAACACACATACACACTCTCTTTCTCATTCTTATTCTCTCTGCTGCTTGCTGCTCTGCCACGCTCCTCCTCGCCCTCCCCTCTCCTCTCCATACACAGATGCATAGTCATATGAGAGAGAGTACAGGGAAAGTAGCAGACAATAAAAACTGGCTGGGGAATTTTACAAAGGACATAAAAATCATGAGAACACTTACTTCATCAGCCACCATACACCTGGAAAAAATAAAAATAAAACCAAATTAATGTCTTAATTACCAAAGTCAACCATTTAAAAAGTTTTGATTAAGTGTTGTCAAGTAGCTTGCCACAAAACAGTTTACACGTTACAGCACTAAGCCAGAGAGAGGTGTTTATAAGTGTGCATAAGAATAAGGGCCTTTCCTGACTTACAAGACTCTCCAGCTGTCAACTGCATATGGTTATGTGGGACTGCTAGTTTCAGATATGCTGTTTCCCAACGCCCACCCATGGCGATGGATACCATGACCCTTTGAAAACATGAGCAAAACAGCAAATGATTGTACCAATGACTTCCCTCCTTGCCAGTGAGTCAGGTTTACTGGTCTCCCCTAGAGATTAGAAGAGCGCTGTATCAAAGTGCATTAGGATGTTATACATAAAATTATATTAATATATGCTATATTATACATGCTAGGCCACTTTCAAGCTGAATTTTATATTCTACTATTATTTCACTAAATTTTCTCCTCCCTATTCTTTCTGATTAACCTACAGAAGTAAATTCTATCCACTGGAAATTGAGGACAGGGGCATAAACTAAGGTTGTAATTAGAAGAAAAAGGCAAAGAACAAAACAAAGGATAGTAGATATAGTCAAGATCACAAGAGGTCCTTTAGAGAGAGTGAGTACATCATAAGGGGAAAAACCAATCTCTTAACCAAGGTGATATACAGGAAATTAAAAAAAAGAAAAGAAAAACTGGAATATTATAAAAATCAGAAAGGAAAAAATTCCCTATTTGTATTTTTCTCCTTCCTTTAATCCCAATGGCCTTGACATTATACTATATTACATGCTTTCTTTTAACATAAAACACAAATTAATAATTTGGTAATAAATATATTATTAAGAAATAACCTACAGGTAAAATGGAATTTTGTTCTTAAAATGAAAAAAAGATGGTAGGTTACATATTAAGTTTTTATGGGAAAATAAAATACAAATACTCTAACTGAAATTTAAAACATATGCAAGAGTAACAAGTTTATTACATTTTTTGCAAACAGGCTGGAAAAGTAGAAAACTAAAAAGCAATACTTTGAAAAATATGACTTATTTCCAGGAAGATTTACATGTATACCTACTTTTTCATTTTAAAATCCAATTCAAATTTGGTAAAGATGTCATTTGAAGAATATATTATTTATTGAGTGCCTGTTAAGTAACTCAATAGGGAAGAGAAGGGAGTGACAGAGGATGAGATGACTGGGTGGTATCACCGACTCAATGGACAGGAGTTTGAGCAAAGACTGGGAGGTAGGGGAGGACAGGGAAGCCTGGCTGCTGCAGTTCATGGGGTTGCAAAGAGTCATGCCCAACTTAATGACTGAACAACATCATGTAACTAGCACTGTCCTAAGTTTGTGTGCTCAGCCGTGGTAGGCTCTTTGCAACCCCATGGCCTGTAGCCCGTCAGCCTCCTCTTCCATGGGATTTCCCAAGCAACAATACTGGAGTGGGTTGCTACTTCCTCCTCCAGGGGATCTTCAAGACCCAGGATCAAACCTGCGGCTCTTGCATTGGCAGGCAGATTCTTTACCACTGAGCCACCTGGGAAGCCCAAGTCCTAGAGATATAGCATTTAAAGGTTTTTCCTCATAAAGGGTGACTGAAAGAACTTCTGACAGTGAACAAATAAATGATCCTAGTGGTGATATGTGCCATTAAAAAAACTGAAACAATGTAAGTGCAATAGGGAATTAAGGGAGTGACTTCCCTGGTGGCTCAGATGGTAAAGCATTTGTCTACAATGCTGGAGACCTGGGTTTGATCCCTGGGTCGGGAAGATCCCCTGGAGAAGGAAATGGCAATCCACTCCAGCACTATTGCCTGGAAAATCCCATGGACAGAGGAGCCTGGTAGGCTACAGTCCATGGGTCACAAAGAGTCGGACACGACTGAGCAACTTCATTTTCTATTTTAAAGAGTGGTCAGGAATAATCTTTACGATAAAGCAATTCAAACAGATCTGAATAAGTTGTCACAAATTTAATGAGGAAGGGAATGATGAGAAAATCTGGAGGAAGAGTACTCTAAACAAAGCAATGAGCAAATGCAAGAGCTCTGAGGTAAGATGGTTATGACATAGTTAAGCAAGCAGAGGGAGACTAATGTGATTAAAATGTACTCAGTCATGGCAAATGGTAGAAAATAAGGTTGGAAGCATCTTAGGTCCTGACCGTGGACAGCCATAAGCAATGGCATGAAGTCTAGATTTCCTTAGAATCCTTTGGAAGTAAGCAACATTTAACTTTTTAAAAAGATTACTCTGGCTTCTAGAGAATAAACTATAGAAGACAAGAGCAGAAACAGAGAGAGCAGATAGGAGGCACCTGAAGTAGAACAGGAGAGGAACAATATATGGATGCATGATAGAGACAGAGTTGGTGAAGTGGTCAGTTTAGACACATTTTGAAAGCACAGTCAATAGGATATGCTGAACAATTGGGATAGGGATATTATGGGTATGAAACAGGAAAAAGAAGTCAAAAATGAATCTTAAGATACTGGCTTAAGCAATTAACTGTGAAAAAATGGGGGTAATGCATTCACTGAGAAAGGAAGGGTGGGGAGACCAGCAGGTTTGGAGATCACAATCAAAAGTTCTGTTTGGGGGACTTCCCTGGTGGTCCAGTGGTTAGGATGCCATGCTTCCACTGCAGGGGGCACAGTTCAATCCCTGGTTGGGGAGCTAAGATCCTGCAAGTTGCAAGAGGGTTAAAAAAAAAAAAGGTTTCGATCTATAGCCTTTCTGGTATCCATTAGATACCCCAGTTATACTGTTGGGTGGGGCAAGGGATATGTGAGTCAGGGGAATAGCAGGGACTGATATAATAAATCTGAGAGTCATTAGAATGTAAAGGCATCGGAATGAGAAAGGATCAAGGATAGTCTGTAATATAACACCTTGACTGTGGCTTGTGCCCAACTCCAAGTTCCTTAACTTTTTCTAAAGTTAAGCAGCTACTGTGACCTGCAGGCTGCTAGATGAGGTTTGTGACTCTAGTGAAGTAACATCAGAGCAAACTGTTAGGCAGCTAAATCACTCCATGGGTGGTTAACCGACTGAAAAATAGCATCAGAGCCCTGGGCAACAACTGACACAACAGATGGCTGTGGATCACTGCCTTGGCTTGGCTTTTAAGTATCTGAAGACCTCAGTTATAAGATTGTCTTCCAGCCCTCTGGTTATGCTGGATTCTCCTAACATGAGACAGGTGGATCTTCCCAACTCTGGAAACCAGGACAGCTTAAGTATATCAAAGAGCACTGAGCTTCCTTCAGGTATTTCTAGTGGGGCTGACTGTCCTTTAAATGTAGGCACTATATCTGTCCCATCCTCTGGCAGTCCTGTTATTTACAATAGTTCAGCAATCAGACTTGATTTCCAATGAGCTATCATAGAAACAGCCATCAATGAAGCTGAAGCTCCAAAACTTTGGCCACCTGATGCGGACAGCTGACTCATTGGGAAAGACCCTGGTGAAGACTGAAGACAGAAAGAGAAGAGGGTGACAGAGGATTAGAGACAGTTGGGTGGCATCACCGATTCAATCGACATGAACTTGGGCAAACTCCGGGAGATGATGAGGGACAGGGAAGCCTGGTGGGCTGCAGTCCATGGCGTCTCAAAGAGTCAGACACAACTTGGCAACTGAACAATAGTAACAATCATAGAAAAATAATTGATCATGTGAGAGGCCCCATCATCTGAAAGAGCAGAATACAAGTAAATAATCAGAATATATATCTAATGAAATAGCAGTGCTAGAAAGACTAAACACCTGCACAAAAATTGTTATAGCACCTAAATAAATTCTAATGCAACACACACACTCCCTTCCATGATTTCCAAACTAAAATGAGTAGATAAATTTTTTAAAAAGATGATTATTACTGACAGCTAAATCAGTAGACTATGAGATGAAGCGCAAAGAAAAAACACTTGAAGAACAGAACCTGAAAACTAATGTGAAAAATTGGTGTTCAAAAGGAGAAAGGACACAATATATGAAGGAGGAGCAAAAATTAAGTAAATAAAAGAAAATTTCTTTGGGCTAAAGAAAACACCTCTGATGGATAACCGAAACAGAGAATCACATTTCGGGGTGAGCTGAAAAGAAAAGACAAATATCTGCTCACATCCTTATAAAATTCATTAACCTTATGAATAAAAAGAAAACCTTGTAAGTATTCAGACTGAAAGGAAAATTATCAATAAAGGGGAAAAAAACAACTACATTGCACTTTTATCATCAACATCAGAAACTAATCTAGACTACTTGAAAGGAAAGCAGAACTCATGAATCGTATATCCAGGTGAGATATCCATTAATAAAAAGGGATGGCAAAAAGACATGCAGCTAATCAAGATCTCCAAGATTATATCACTTAGGCAAACCATTTGAAGAAAAATACTTGAGAAAAATAACCAAACAAAAAAAACACCTTAATACAGATTCAAGATAGAAGATGAAAAGGAAATGTGACTGGCAATGAAACTATATATATGTGAATTTAGTGGATGATGTATATTCTAAGTGAATANGATCCCTGGGTCGGGAAGATCCCCTGGAGAAGGAAATGGCAATCCACTCCAGCACTATTGCCTGGAAAATCCCATGGACAGAGGAGCCTGGTAGGCTACAGTCCATGGGTCACAAAGAGTCGGACACGACTGAGCAACTTCATTTTCTATTTTAAAGAGTGGTCAGGAATAATCTTTACGATAAAGCAATTCAAACAGATCTGAATAAGTTGTCACAAATTTAATGAGGAAGGGAATGATGAGAAAATCTGGAGGAAGAGTACTCTAAACAAAGCAATGAGCAAATGCAAGAGCTCTGAGATAAGATGGTTATGACATAGTTAAGCAAGCGGAGGGAGACTAATGTGATTAAAATGTACTCAGTCATGGCAAATGGTAGAAAATAAGGTTGGAAGCATCTTAGGTCCTGACCGTGGACAGCCATAAGCAATGGCATGAAGTCTAGATTTCCTTAGAATCCTTTGGAAGTAAGCAACATTTAACTTTTTAAAAAGATTACTCTGGCTTCTAGAGAATAAACTATAGAAGACAAGAGCAGAAACAGAGAGAGCAGATAGGAGGCACCTGAAGTAGAACAGGAGAGGAACAACAATATATGGATGCATGATAGAGACAGAGTTGGTGAAGTGGTCAGTTTAGACACATTTTGAAAGCACAGTCAATAGGATATGCTGAACAATTGGGATAGGGATATTATGGGTATGAAACAGGAGAAAGAAGTCAAAAATGAATCTTAAGATACTGGCTTAAGCAATTAACTGTGAAAAAATGGGGGTAATGCATTCACTGAGAAAGGAAGGGTGGGGAGACCAGCAGGTTTGGAGATCACAATCAAAAGTTCTGTTTGGGGGACTTCCCTGGTGGTCCAGTGGTTAGGATGCCATGCTTCCACTGCAGGGGGCACAGTTCAATCCCTGGTTGGGGAGCTAAGATCCTGCAAGTTGCAAGAGGGTTAAAAAAAAAAAAAAGTTAGGTTTTGATCTATAGCCTTTCTGGTATCCATTAGATACCCCAGTTGTACTGTTGGGTGGGGCAAGGGATATGTGAGTCAGGGGAATAGCAGGGACTGATATAATAAATCTGAGAGTCATTAGAATGTAAAGGCATCGGAATGAGAAAGGATCAAGGATAGTCTGTAATATAACACCTTGACTGTGGCTTGTTTTCTATGCCCAACTCCAAGTTCCTTAACTTTTTCTAAAGTTAAGCAGCTACTGTGACCTGCAGGCTGCTAGATGAGGTTTGTGACTCTAGTGAAGTAACATCAGAGCAAACTGTTAGGCAGCTAAATCACTCCATGGGTGGTTAACCGACTGAAAAATAGCATCAGAGCCCTGGGCAACAACTGACACAACAGATGGCTGTGGATCACTGCCTTGGCTTGGCTTTTAAGTATCTGAAGACCCCAGTTATAAGATTGTCTTCCAGCCCTCTGGTTATGCTGGATTCTCCTAACATGAGACAGGTGGATCTTCCCAACTCTGGAAACCAGGACAGCTTAAGTATATCAAAGAGCACTGAGCTTCCTTCAGGTATTTCTAGTGGGGCTGACTGTCCTTTAAATGTAGGCACTATATCTGTCCCATCCTCTGGCAGTCCTGTTATTTACAATAGTTCAGCAATCAGACTTGATTTCCAATGAGCTATCATAGAAACAGCCATCAATGAAGCTGAAGCTCCAAAACTTTGGCCACCTGATGCGGACAGCTGACTCATTGGGAAAGACCCTGGTGAAGACTGAAGACAGAAAGAGAAGAGGGTGACAGAGGATTAGAGACAGTTGGGTGGCATCACCGATTCAATCGACATGAACTTGGGCAAACTCCGGGAGATGATGAGGGACAGGGAAGCCTGGTGGGCTGCAGTCCATGGCGTCTCAAAGAGTCAGACACAACTTGGCAACTGAACAATAGTAACAATCATAGAAAAATAATTGATCATGTGAGAGGCCCCATCATCTGAAAGAGCAGAATACAAGTAAATAATCAGAATATATATCTAATGAAATAGCAGTGCTAGAAAGACTAAACACCTGCACAAAAATTGTTATAGCACCTAAATAAATTCTAATGCAACACACACACTCCCTTCCATGATTTCCAAACTAAAATGAGTAGATAAATTTTTTAAAAAGATGATTATTACTGACAGCTAAATCAGTAGACTATGAGATGAAGCGCAAAGAAAAAACACTTGAAGAACAGAACCTGAAAACTAATGTGAAAAATTGGTGTTCAAAAGGAGAAAGGACACAATATATGAAGGAGGAGCAAAAATTAAGTAAATAAAAGAAAATTTCTTTGGGCTAAAGAAAACACCTCTGATGGATAACCGAAACAGAGAATCACATTTCGGGGTGAGCTGAAAAGAAAAGACAAATATCTACTCACATCCTTATAAAATTCATTAACCTTATGAATAAAAAGAAAACCTTGTAAGTATTCAGACTGAAAGGAAAATTATCAATAAAGGGGAAAAAAATAACTACATTGCACTTTTATCATCAACATCAGAAACTAATCTAGACTACTTGAAAGGAAAGCAGAACTCATGAATCGTATATCCAGGTGAGATATCCATTAATAAAAAGGGATGGCAAAAAGACATGCAGCTAATCAAGATCTCCAAGATTATATCACTTAGGCAAACCATTTGAAGAAAAATACTTGAGAAAAATAACCAAACAAAAAAAACACCTTAATACAGATTCAAGATAGAAGATGAAAAGGAAATGTGACTGGCAATGAAACTATATATATGTGAATTTAGTGGATGATGTATATTCTAAGTGAATACTCTACAAGTGGAAGGACCTCATTCTGTAATCTCAAAGTGCAAAACTGAAGGGAGGTAACAAAGGAGAGGGAGTACTAAAATTATTCTAAAGCAAAATACTAAATTTGTCCTTGTTGTTTAGTTGCTAAGTCATGAACAACTCTTCCTTTTATCCCATGGACTACGTAACCCCATCAGGCTCCTCTGTGTATGGGATTTTCCAGGCAAGAATACTGAAGTGAGTTGCCATTTTCTCCTTCAGTGGATCTTCCCAACCCAGAGATCAAAGCCACATCTCCTGCACTGGTAGGCAGATTCTTTACCACTGAGCCACCAGAAAGCTCCAGAAAACCAAACTGGTGATATTTAAAGTCAGGAGACTAAATGAGATCACCTAGGAAGAAGAAAGCTACTGACAGAGAGCCCTGGAGTGCTCCAACAATAAGAGGTCACAAAAGGGAGAAAGATCCAGCAAAGGAAACTGAGGAGGATCCAGTAATATAAAAAAATACAAGAAGAATGTAGTGACCTTGAGGCCAAGTTAAGAAACTGTTTTGGGAAGGAGCTAATGAACAACTATGACAAATGCTGCTGACAAGTCTAGTGAAATGCAGTCTAGGAATTGATCATTTGATTTGGCAAGAGATCATTCACAGCCCTGACAAGGGCAACTTTGATAGAACAGTAGGAAACAAAAGCTTCACCTGAAAGGGTTCAGGAGACATTGGAAGGAGAAGAAGGGCAGAGACTGAGTAGAGATTACTGTCTAAAGGAATTATTCTGTACGGGGAACACATAAATATGGTAGTTGCTCAAAAGAAAAGTAGGGAACAGAGAAGATATTTTTAAAAGGCAAAATACTATACATAACCCAATCACTGACTCTATGAGTGTAACATCTGTGGATCAGACACTTGACAATCAAGTTAAGACAACAAATAAAAATGGTCAAGTAGCTATGCATGAAGATGGTAACAGAAGAAGTAGAAATGAATGGGGTTCTCCTGCAAAAACTGTAAAAAAAAGGAAGGAACTTTTTTCATGGCTACAACCTTGGGAAGCACTCTTATTCTGAAAGCAAAGGGAAGGAACTAAAAATATTTATGGAGTTAGAGAACAAGGTTCAGGGACTAAGAAGTCCAGGGGATACACATTTCAAAACAGGGTAAATGGGTTAACAGTGTCAAATGCTGCAAGGATGACTAAAAGGCCACCATAATAAGTTATAAGCAGCTCATGTGTAAGCTCACTTGCAGTTCTCATTTGTTAAGAGGATTGTGGATACTTTAAAAAAAAAAAAGGGAGGCAACAGATACAGAGTAATCAGAAAGGAATTTTGGTAGCAAAAAGCAAAAAAAACAAGAGAAAAACTAAAAATAGGGAAGTAGCCATATCACATGTTGGAAACCCGAACAGTGGGCACAGAGTCAACACTGAGAAGGAAAACAATAAAAACGACTGATGGAGACCATAATATAAAACGTGAAAATACAGCTAATCAAATTTCTCACTTCATAGAAATTTTATATCATATCTGAATGAAACTAAAGTCTAAATTTCATTTGTAAATGGACTGCCCATAATCACATTATTACACATAATTACATTATATCCATGGAAATATAAATAGTTTTTTTCTCCTACTGGGAAATAGCAAATACAATCCATATTATACGGACTTTAACCTACAGCTAAAAAAAAAAAACAAACCCTTCATTAAAGAATATGCATTTTATTTGTCAAACCTGGTTTGGTATGCCAATAGCTATACAATTTTATCTGAATTTAACAAGCAGTTCAGTTTTCCATTTTCATAAAAAATAAGTAATATTCTTTGTTCCAAATTCATTGTTAATTGCTTAAATCATAGCTTATCCAGCATGGCTGCAGACATCAAAAAAGCAACTTTCCATTTCACTGAGTTGTTTCCAAAACCTTGAGCCTCCTTACATTAATCACCACTTACAGTATCAAGACATATATATTCTGGTATTTGCAGCAGCTGTAACTATGGATGCACATGTTCAGTGTTAACTATTTTAAACCCCAATTCAAATACAGGTAGAAAAGAGAAAACTGAACAGCATTATACTTTCCTAACAATCACTTTACACACCAGTTAAATTTCTCTTCTAAGACTCATAGAACCAAATAATGTGAGTTTAACTGGAAGCTTTTCTCTAATTTCTTTATAATTAAAAAAAAACACCTCTTCAATAATTAATACCCATATCTCTTTTGAATAAATCATGTCAAAAAGAAAACACAAAAACTCTCCAAGAGAATATTTTGATGACATTGAGAATTTAATGCTCTAATTCTGTATGAAAAACCTAGGTAGTGTATTGAAAAGCAGAGACATTACGTTGCTGACAAAGGTCCATATAGTCAAAGCTATGGTTTTTCCAGTAGTCATGGATGGATGTGAGTTCAACCATAAAGAAGGCTGAGCACCGAAGAACTGATGCTTTAGAACTGTAGTGCTGGAGAAGACTCTTGAGAGTCACTTGGACAGCAAGGAGCTCAAACCAGGCAATCCTGAGGGAAATCAATCCTGACTATTCCTTGGAAGGACTGATGCTGAAGCTGAAGTTCAAGTACTTTGGCCACTTGACTGATGCTGGGAAAGATTGAAGGCAGGAGGAGAAGGGGACGACAGAGGATGATATGGTTGGATGGTATCACTGACTCAATGGACATGAGTTTGAGCCAACTCAAGGAGACAGTGAAGGACAGGGAAGCCTGGTGAGCTGCATTCATAGGGTTGCAAAGAGTCAGACACAACTCAGTGACTGAACAACAAATTCTGTTTTGAATCAGAAGTACAGAATTCAGGACTCAGTACATGAAAACAGAATTTGCTTAATCAATTACCATGCATGCTGTGACCTCAGATGTGGGCTATTATCCCAGGAAGAATACTGACTTTTTGGATATTCATATGAAACTGTCCAGTAGCAGGAATCAACAATTTAATATGGTTAATATACTACCATACCACCCTTTAGTATGGTATATTTGACCAATGCTAACTTAATGTTGGGCTTCCCTGGTGGCTCAGAGGGTGAAGCGACTGCCTACAATGCAGGAGACCTGGGTTCGATCCCTGGGTTGGGAAGATTCCCTGGAGAAGGAAATGGCAACCCACTCCAGTACTCTTCCCTTAAAAATCCCATGGACTGAGACGCCTGGTAGGCTACATGTTAGTCAACAAAGGTCTAAACAGTCAAAGTTATGGTTTTTCCAGTAGTCATGTACAGATGTGAGAATTGTACCATAAAGATGGCTGAGACCAAAGAACTGATACTTTTGAATTGTGGTGCTGCAGAAGACTCTTGAGAGTCCCTTGGATAGCAAGGAGTTCAAACCAGTCAATCCTAAAGGAAGTTAACCCTGAATATTCATTGGAAGGACTGACGCTCAAGCTCCAGTACTCTGGTCACCTGATGGGAAGAGCCAACTCATTAGAAAAGACTCTGATGTTGGGAAAGATTGAAGGCAGGAGAAGGAGGAGGCAACAGAGGATGAGATGGTTGGATGGCATCACTGATTCAATAGACATGAGTTTCAGCAAACTATGGGAGATAGTGAAAGACAGGGAAGCCTGGTGTGCTGCAGTCCATGGGGTGGCAAAGAGTTGGACATGACTTAGCAACTGAATGACAACTTAATGTTACTTTAATAAACCCACCCATTATTGCCTATAGACTAATCCACAGGGCCAGGAGTTCAGAGAACCAAGTCACAACATTTTTTCTAGCTAAAGCCGTTATCTTAAAATCCCAATCCCAATAACTATCAAAGTTCAACATGATAAAATGGCCTGTGTTTTATTTGTTTAGTTTTAATATTATTTACTTTTGGAATTGGAGATACATTATATCCACATGATTTAAGAGGTACAAAAGTAGAAAATCTTTCTCCAATCCCTATTCCTCAAGGGTGTTCCAGACATTGGCTGTAACCAATTTCTCATGTAGCTTTCTGGAAATAGGCTCTGTGAATACAAGTTAATATATGTGTGTGCATGTGAATACAGTACGCATGTGTGTGTGTACATATAGATATGTATATGTGTCACAACTAATAACTTAAAGATTTACACCTTTCCTAATCTTATGTAAAATCCCTAAAGTCCACAATATAATACTCTAACATGATACTAACATGCAACATAAAAGAGAAAAGGGTGAAAAAAAAAAGGAAAAAAATTGAGGTTGAAAATTAGAAAAAAAAATGTCTTGTTTTGACAAATGGTAAATATATGTGGTCAGGAAACCCTCTGCTTCAGCTCTCAACTAGCTTGATTTTTCATACTGTCTGCGGTAGACAACACTTTCTGGAAAAGATCTCTTGGGCCTCCCAGCCACTCCTGATTCTCCTGCTAGCTTTCATCTCTGCCCCATTTCCTGGTGCCTCCTCTGCTACTCAACCTCTTCCGTGTTCAATCTTCAATCACATTCTACTTGTGCTCCTCCTAAATTCCTAAAGCTATCGTTCATCCTCATAGTTTTAAGTACCACACATACACAAGTCCTAAATTTTCACCTAAGGCTTTTACAATATACTCCAGATAGATGCATATTTAAAACCTCTTTTTGGAACTTTTCTCTTAATATCCTGAAGTTATTATGGTATGGGATGCATGTTTATATTTGAAACTGAAGCTTATTAAGCACTTGATTAAAACGAAAACAATCAAACCTCTAGAGGGATTATTTAAACAATGGATTTGAGTCTGTGACTCTTACCCCTGGGTTAGAAATTTATGTTAAAAATAAAAACACCAAAACAGCAGTATTTATTTTGTTTGCAAATCAAGTCAGTTTGCCGCATATCTGTCAAAGCATAAAGCACTGCTCTTATTTGCAAGCATATAGTTAAACATATCTTAGACCTCTATTGCCAGTTTCTTAAGTCTCATCTGTTTTATGAAATGACTAAGCCAAGTTTGAGATCAATCAGTTAATCCTAAAGGAAATCAACTCTGAAAATTCACTGGAAGGACTGATTCTGAAGTTGAAGCTCTAATACTTTGGCCACCTGATATGAAGAGCTGACTCACTGGAAAAGGCCATGAAGCACGTGAGAGAGGATGAGATGACTGGATAGCATCACCAACTCAATGGACATGAGTTTGAGAAAACTGGGAGATAGTGACAGACAGGGAAGTCACGCGTGCTGCAGTCCATGGGGTCGCAAAGAGTCCAGTGTGACTTAGTGACTGAACAACAAGTCAAGTAAGCTATGCTGGGATAAAGTGAGATAATACATTGTAAATAAAAAGATACCATAAAAACTTTAGTGCAGTTATGATGGTGATAATAAGCTCTGTTCAATAAACTCCAAATAACTATGTTTGCTGTCAAAAAGTAAGTACTAGCAATGAACAAAGGAAAGATAGAAAGGACAATGTGCTTCCCTGGTGGCTCAGTGGCAAAGAATAAACCAGCTAATGCAGGAGACATGGGTCCCATTCCTGGGTCAGGAAGATCCCCTGGAGAAGGAAAAGGCAAACCACACTAGTATTCTTGCCTTGATAATTCCACGACAGTGGAGCCTGGTGAGCTAAGTCTATGGAGTCTCAAAAGAGTAGGACACAACTTAATGACTAAACAACAGAGGGCAATGGCTTCCAATTTAGCCATTATAAATGAAAAGAAATGGGATGACTTTAAAAACTGGTTTTATAAACACTGTTTCCATGAGGATGCAGTGCAAGGAAAGAAACAACTCAAAATGGCTTAACCACTAAAGAGAATTAATATATCACATAATATATAATGAGAAATCCAGGGAGGAATGATTCCAGGTGATTAATTCAATACCCTACTCATGTCATCTTTCTGCTGGTTCATCCTAGGCAGCTCCAGAGAACATATCCTTACCCATCATGTTCAGAGACACATGGAAGGTACATCCAAAGAATTCTAGACTCTGTTGACAGGGAAGGAAGAGGAGAAAGATTTTACATGAAGCAACTCACATCTGCTGTACATGTTATGACTTAGAAAAACAGACTAAGATAATATTTAGTGTTTTGTGTTAGCTCTTTTTACCCATTATGAAACCCCAATCACACACAGGAAGGGCATAAAAGTCTGGTAATAATTTCAAGGTACATAAGAGAGGTGGGGGAGTATAAACAAATCTGTGTGTATACCAACAACCCAACAAAGTTTCAAAAAGAATTGCTTTTCCTGTTCGTGAGTTTTTTAAAAATTAAACTATCCCCTAATGCATGATAATATCTTGAAAATATTATGCTTCATTAATCTGACTTCATTAGCACAAAATTACCCTGTAACTTTTACAAATAAAGAGCAAAACAGGAAATAGTGTCTGCATCTTCCTAGGTGGTTTAAAAAAATGGTGTATCTTAGCTGTTTTTAGAGAATTATTATTGTTTGCAGGGTGTAAAATAATTTCCTCTGGGCCATTATATCACATTAGTTTTCAAACAATTATTTATTATTATTTAGGTCAAAAAAAGGTGAATATTCCTGCAATAATTAGTGGGAGAATTTAAAGGGATTAGACAATATCATTCATTAGAATATTTTGGAGTTAAAAACAAAAATATAGTTCATATAAAAAGCAAATAAGAAGTAATTCAGGTCTGCCTGATCTAGTCTAAAGTGACTTTGTGTGCTTAGTCACTCAGCTGTAGCCAACTGTTTGTGACTCCATGAACTGCAGCCCGCCACGCTCTGCTGTCCATGAGATTCTCCAGGCGAGAATACTTACTGGAGTAGGTAGCCATACCCTTCTCCAGGGGATCTTCCCAACCCAAGTCTCCCTCATTGCAGGTAGATTCTTTACCAGCTGAGCCACCAGAGAAGCCACATTTATAAGTAGCAAAAATGATTTACAGTAATAAAATTACTTAATAAAGACATGTGCACCATTGATGGGGAAGCCCCCTTGTGGCTCAGATAGTAAAGATGCTTAAATATTGCTAGGTAGATGGAGAAATAACTTCAATAGTTTTATTACAAACTGAGTTCTCTCAAAATATGAAGGTTAAATAATCTTTTGCTTACAAATTCTTTTTAGCCTAAATTTTGGATTTACTGAATTATATATTAATAAAGCCTGAGTGCTTTTATTACTGTCTCAAGCTGGTGGAGCTGTGAGGCTGAATTAGTGGAGTGAGTGAGGGAGTGAGTGAAGTCACTCGGTCGTGTCTGACTCTGCGACCCCGTGGACTGTAGCCCACCAGGCTCCTCCATCCACGGGATTCTCCAGGCAAGAATACTGGAGTGGGTTGCCTCTTCTCCAGGGGATCTTCCCAAACCAGGGATCAAACCCAGGTCTCCTGCATTGCAGGCAGATGCTTTAACCTCTGAGCCATCAGGGAAGCACATATTAAATTAGTGGAAGTACATATTAAAAATTATTTTAAATTTCAATAAGCACCAGGCACATGATATTCATTAATATTCATTTGGTCATTCACCAGATATACCTTTGAGCACCAGGCATAGTACTAGGCCTTCTATCCGAGCAAGATGCAAACATATAAGCAATAAGTGTACTAACTGTTACTAATGTTATAATAGAAGTCCTTTCAAGGTCAAGACTAAGGCCAAAGACAAGAGTAGTCACTTCTATATAAGTGTATAATGAAAGTTACATGCAAAAGAATATGACAAAGCATTAAAATATTGACTGGGTTCAGAATGAATGCCTCAAGCAGGGCCTCATATTTGAGTAATCATCAAACTTATTTCAAAGGAAAACATTCTCCCAAATCCTTGTTATTAATTTAAAAAACTTATGTCAAATAAGTACAAACCCAAAACTAAGCACAAACTCCTTATACTTACAGATTTTAGAAAGTATTTTAAAAACGAGAACACATTTAGGAAATGAGGAATAAACCACAAAATAAAAACAATTCAACTTAACAATATTAATCTGATAGATGGTATCATTTTGCAGAAATAAAATTGATGCCTTGGGATTTTATGGTAAAAAGAAATAGACTTCCGTCTACTTAATATTTAAGCTGTATCCATATCCTGTATTTACTTCTGTAATGAGAGGGAATTGAGAACAGCCACACAAATAAAATGCCACATAGTAATGACCAAAGTAGATAGCACTATTTTCCCCATTACTTTGCCTCTGCTGCAAAGTAGAGGAAGCTTGGAGTTAGTAGCACCTGCTATTGCAGCAGCCGAGATGTCAAAGCAACACCTCTACAATCTTCTCATTCTTTCTTCCTAGCAGTTAATAAGATAGCTGCTACGGTTCCAAGTTTGGCATCCTTGTTTGATGCAGGAAGAAAAAGAAAAGGACAAAAGGGTACATCCCAACTGAGTTGATCCTATTTTAACAAGATTTCTCAGAATCACTATCCAGAAACTTCTACTAATGTTTTATCAGCCACATTGTGTCATAGAACCACTCCTAGTTGAAATGGAGCTTAGAAAAGAAGGGTTTGGGCTGGTAATTTAGACTCCACCCCCCAGGATTGAGTCAGTAAGGGTAAAGGGAAAGAGGGATTTGGGAAAAGTAACATCGTCGTTGTTGTTGTTCAGTCACTCAGTCATGTCCCACACTTTTCGACCCCATGGACTGCAACACACCAGGCTTTCCTGTCCTTCACTATTTCTCAGAGTTCACAAAAACGCATGTCCATTGAATTGGTGATGCCATCCAACAGGCTCGTTCTCTGCAATCCCCTTCTCCTGCCTTCAGTCTTTCCCAGTATCAGGGTCTTTTCTAATGAGTTGGCTCTTTGCATCATGTGGCCAAAGAACTGGATCTTCATCTTCAGAATCAGTGCTTCCAAACAATAGTCAAAATTGATTTCATTTAGGATTGACTGTATTGATCACCTTGCAGTCCAAGGGACTCTCCAATACCACAGTTCAAAAACATCAATTCTTTGGCACTCAGCCTTCTTTATGGTCCAACTCTCATAATCATACATGACTACTAGAAAAACCACAGCTTTGATTAGATGGACCTTTGTCAGAAAAATGATGTCTCTATTTTTTAATCTGCTATCTAGGTTTGTCATGGTATTTCTTCCAAGGAGAAAGCATATTTTAATTTCATGGCAGCAGTCACCATCTGCATTGATTTTGGAGATTAAGAAAATTAAGTCTGTCACTGTTTCCATTGTTTCCCCCTCTATTTGCCATGAAGTGATGAGACTGGACGCCATGATCTTTGTTTTTTGAATGTTTCAAAAAACATTTTCACTCTCCTCTTTCACTTTGACCAAGAGGCTCTTCAGGTCCTCTTCACTTTCTGCCATAAGGATGGTACCATCTGCATATCCAAGGTTATTGATATTTCACCCTGCGATCTTGATTCCAGCTTGTGCTTCATCCAGCCCTGCATTTCTCATGATGTTCAGTTGCTCAGTGGTGTCTGACTCTTTGCAACCTGGTAAACTATAGCACTTCAGGCTTCCCTGTCCATCACCAACTCCTGGAGTTTACTCAGACTCATGTCTATTGAGTCAGTTATGCCATCCAACCATCTCATCTTCTGTTGTCCCTTCTCCTCCTGCCTTCTATCTTTCCCAGCATCAGAGTCTTTTCAAATAAGTCAGTTCTTCACATCAGGTGGTCAAAGTATTGGAGTTTCAGCTTCAGCATCAGTCCTTCCAAAGAATATTCAGGATTGATGTCCTTTAGGATGGACTGGTTGGATCTCTTGGCAGTCTAAGGGACTCTCAAGACATTATAGTTCTCCAACACTANCTGGTAACCATACGTTTCTTTTCTAAGTCTGTGAGCCTGTTTCTGTTTTGTAAATAAGTTCGCTTGTATCTTTTTTCTTAGATTCTACCTATAAGGGACATCATACAGTATTTCTCCTTCTCTGTCTGACTTAATCCACTCAGCATTACAGTGTCTAGGTCCATCCATGTTGCTGCAAATGGCATAATTTCATTGTTTTTAATGGCTGAGTAATATCCCACTGTATATATGTAACACAGCTTCTTCATCCATTTCTTTGCTGATGAATATTTAGGTTGCTTCCACACGTTGACTATTGTAAATAGTGTTGCAACGAACACTGGGGTACGTGTATCCTTTCAAACCATGCTTTTCTCTGGATATATGCCCAGCATGGGATTGCAGGATCATGTGCTCAGTTGCTCAGTTTTGTCTGACTCTTTGTGGCTCCATGGACTATAGCCCACCAGGCTCCCCTCTTCTGCCATGGAATTTTCCAGACAAGAATGCCAGAGTGGGTTGCTGCTTCCTACGCCAGGGGCTCTTCCTGATACAGGGATCGAGCCTAGATGTCTCGTGTCACCCGCACTTGCCAGGTGATTCTTTACCACAATCACCACCAGGGAAGCCCCTTGCAGGTTCATATGGTAGTTTCAGTTTTAGTTTTTTAAAGAACCTCCATACTGTTCACAGTGGCTATACCAATTTACATTCCTACAAGAGTGTAGGGAGGTCTCCCATCTCACCACACCCTCTCAAGCATTTACTGTGTGTGGATTTTTTGATGACAGCCATTCTGACTGATGTGAGGTGATGCCTTATAGTTGTTTTAATTTGTATTTCTCTAATAATTAGAGATGCTGAACATCTTTTCATGTGCCTCTTGGCCATCTGTATGTCTTCTCTGGAGAAATGTCTAATTGCTTTGGCTAGGACTTCCAGTACTACATTGAACAGAAGTGGCAGAAGAAAAAAAAAAAATCTGATCTATGCATATGCACATACGCATAACAATTTATAGCTCTCTAGAGGATGTAGGGGGAAAATGGTTCCAGTGACTACTTCTGAGAAGAACAAATGGGAGCTTGTGGGCTCAGAGAGCAGGTGAAGGGGAGACGGAGATTTCACTGTATATTCTTTTGTGCCTTTTTAGTGTTGTTTCATGTACATGTATTACCATTAAAGTAAGTAACTATTTTTTAAACCCTTATCTTTTCCAGAATCATTTTCAAACCTAGGCATAGGCCCTTCTAAATAGAAGAGATTTCCTCTGGAAATGAAACAATCAATCAATGCAATTTTAACAAGCCAAAGATAGTAATCAATATACCCAATGCCTTTGTTTTCACCACTTTAGAGAAAATACTTTTCATTGGTTAGTTAGGTCCATGAAAGTTAGCCATTTTACATAAAAGAAAAAAATCCAAGAAGAAATGATCAGTAAANAAAGATAGTAATCAATATACCCAATGCCTTTGTTTTCACCACTTTAGAGAAAATACTTTTCATTGGTTAGTTAGGTCCATGAAAGTTAGCCATTTTACATAAAAGAAAAAAATCCAAGAAGAAATGATCAGTAAAAGACATAACAAACTTAAGAGATTACTTTCTTTTTAAAAAGAAGAATACAGGTAAAAGGATGTAACAAAATACATAGCACAGAACTTGATACCCTTAACAGCAGAAACGAGAATTAGAAATTAAGTTAGGAATAAGCATGTAAAATATGCAGGGCAAATGGCCATGTTGTTTAACAGTGCAGCTCTCAAAAAATACCTGAAGTATTTATGTGCAAGACATGACGAAACAGCCACTTCTGCTACACGTGAAAACAATGACTAAGTAGAAATGTGTTTGTTATTGTTGTTTGTTTTTGTGGGAGGACAGGTAGGAAAAATGATTGAATGATAACTTCAGTATACTTTTGATCTAGGGCTGTAAAGCAACAGAGTATCATACTAAGCATTCAGCACAATGCAAGAGTACAACAGGGCGCAGGCCAGGCAAGTCCACAATAGCCCACCTGTAATCACAGTTACAGCAATAATTTTAAGCATTTAAAGAAAAAAAAATAAAAAGGTCAGATTAGCATTGGGTACTTGGCTGAAGAAATTACGATCTCTGATTAAAGAGAAGTTTTAAGAAGGAACAGAGCCATATAAGCATGTTCAAATGTTATCTTTCAACTAGAACTCTTCCTGATTTATTTATCAAGAGTAAACTCATTTTACAATAACAAGAAACAGATTTTCTTTTGGAGACATAAATACACAGGAAGAGAGGAAGAGACAGCAAGCAAATTTCAGGTGGAAAGCAGATGAACACAGAAGTGTCTCAGTAGATCTGACAAGTGGAACTCTACTTCAGCAGACTATAAAGCTGAAAAGAAACTTTAGCTTCAATGGCAGAACTAGGTAATTCTGCAAGTAGGGTTAAGATAGGTCAGAAAACAGGATGATTGGTTAAAAGCTTATGAAACAATTAGACTCCCAGATCCCCTACTTGATATAATGTCCTTGAACACAATAAAAACTCTAAATTTATCTTCTGGAGAGGGTGAAACAGAGTACATCACTAAACAGAGACAGATCACTAGACATTTAACAGCTAATAATATGAAAGAATTCAAAACACAAAACGGAGGCAAATTTAAGGAAACAGTGACTATTTAAAAAGAAAAGCACTCAAGAAAAGTCATCATTAACATCCTCAGAGAAGACATGTCAGCCATGAATCAAGAACAGAACACTAGTGTGAGGGCGGGGAGAGAAAGCTAGTAAGAGGAAATGCTGAAAGAACAAAAAAAGGGATGTTGGTAATTAAAAACATAACAACAGATCAAAAACTCAAAGAAGGAACTAGAAGACAGAGTTGAGGAAAATTCTCACAAAGGAAGGGGAAAAGACAATGGATTGAAAAATAGGAAAAAAAAGAATTTAAAAAATTAAAATACTGCCTCAGGCTATCCAATATCTGAATAATCTGGGGGAGGGGGGAAGAAAGAAAAAAAGAAAAGATAATGTGAAGAAAACTGGAAGGATATAAATAATGCTAAACATTAATAATTCTTTTAAAATTCCTCAATTAAAAGGAAATGAGCTTCCACTTTCAATTGACCAGCCAGTGCCTGGCAAAAAGTATGAAAATAACCCAATGTCCAAAACTGGAAAATAAAAGTGGCAACATAAGCATATATTTTGAGATATATGAATAACTAAAGACTGAAAGAACTGATAGCTCTGGGGAATTACCAGCAGATGGCTGTTTCTTATCGAGCTGATGATTTTTTAAATAATGGACACAGACGGTAACTTAAAATTCAATAAAGATCTTTCCAGTGGGTAAAAACAAACAAGTGACAGTGCAATTGTCCAGAAAGATTCATTTCTTGATCAAGAGAATCATGGTTCCTTAATGACATGAATATCACCAGAACTACACTTTTTCACTACGTTGAATTCAACCAATCTGCTTTTCGGACACTAGTAAACAATTATCCAGAGTTCAATTCAATTCAGTTCAACAAATATCTATTGAACTCCAATTTGTGATTAGCTCTGAATATAAAACAATGCAGATGTCTCAAAATGAAAAGGTCTAGAGTTTACAGTTCAAGTTAAAAGGTGTGAGTATTTATAAAAATAAATGTGTGCAAGCGGGCTTACTCGTGTCTGACTTTTTGCAACCCCAAGGACTGTAGCCTGCCACCCTCCTCTGTCCATGGGATTTTCCAGGCAAGAACACTGGAGTGAGTTGCCATTTCCCCCACCAAGGGACCTTCCCAACCCAGGGATAGAACTCTCCTCTCCTGAATTGGCAGTCAGATTCTATACCACTGAGCCACCTGGGAAATGCCATCCAAAAAAATGAGGGAGTGTCATATAAAATAAGAAGTGGTCTTATTCTGAAGGGCATATACAGTATCAGTGGGAAGAAGCTACAGATAGAAAATTCTCAGCTCAATACCATTTTTCCTATAATATGAATATACCAATTTCATGACTTACTATAGAGTTACAATGATCAAAACAATGTGGTATGTGCACAATAATATCTATGAATACACGTGAATCAACAGGGGCTTCCCTAGCAGCTCAGTCGGTAAAGAATGCCTGCAATGAGGCAGACTGGGGTTCAATCCCTGTGTCAGGAAGACCCCATGGAGAAGGCGATGGCAACCCAATCCAGTACCCTTGTTTGGAAAATCCCATGGATAGAGAAGTCTGGCAGGCCACAGTCCATGGGGTCACAAGAGTCGAACATGACTTCGCAACTAAACTACCACCATGAATCAACAGAACACAATGAAGTCAAGAAATAAATCCATGCATACACAGTCAATTGACTTTTGACAAAGGTGTCAAGGGAAAAGAGCAGTCTTTTCATTGCTAGAATAGTTGGACATGCATATGCAAAAGCAAAACAAAACCCCCAGCCTAAATATACCTCACACTATATATAAAAATTAAGTTGAAATATATTATAGAACTATATCTAAGAGCTAAAACTATTAAATTTGTGGAAGAAAACATAGGAAAAAATATCTATGTGATCTGGGATGGATGTTTTCTTAGATGAGACCAAAAAAAGCACAAAACTATTGAAAAATTGATAAATTGGACTTAATCAAAATAAACAACTGTTCTTCAAAAAGGCAAACCTAAGACAAGCCACAAGCTAGGAGAATATGTAATAGCTAACAAAAGACTTGTATTCAGGATATATAAATGTCTCCTACAAGTCAACAAGAAGATAATCCAATTTTGTAATGGGCAAACGATTTGACTAGACACCAACAAAAATATACAGATGGTCACTAGCAAACAAAAATGTGCTCAACGTCATTAGTCATCTGAAAACTGCAAACTAAAACCACAATAAGAAATCATTACACACCTGCTAAAANAAGATAATCCAATTTTGTAATGGGCAAACGATTTGACTAGACACCAACAAAAATATACAGATGGTCACTAGCAAACAAAAATGTGCTCAACGTCATTAGTCATCTGAAAACTGCAAACTAAAACCACAATAAGAAATCATTACACACCTGCTAAAATGGTTAACATGGAAGAGATGTGTAATCCCAAATACTGGCAAGGATGCAGAGTGACTGGAACGCTCATATATTTGCTGGTGGGAATGGAAAATATACACCCACTTTAAAAATAGCACATTAGTTTCTTATAAAGTCAAACATATATTTACCATATGTCCAGCAATCGTACTCCTAAGTATTTACACAATAAACAAAAACATGTCCCATGCAGGGGGCTTCCCTGGTGGTCCAGTGGCTAAGACTCTAAGCTCTCAATGCAGAGGGCTTGGGTTTGATCCCTAGTGCTTAGATGCAACTAAAGATCCCGTGTACCAAAACTAAGACATGGCACAGCCAAATAAATAAATATTTTAAAAATTGATATCTCATACAAATACCTGCATATGAATGTTTATAATAGCTTTATTCATAAATGTGAAAAACTATAAATAATCCAAAATGTCCATCACCAGGTAAATGGCTAAACAAATTTTGGTATATGCATACAATGGAATATTTCTTATTAAAAAGAAAAGAAAAAAGAATGACACATTCAACAAAGAGGAATGAATCCCCAAGACAGATATCAGAATTAAATGAACAGTTGATCAAAAGATGGGACACACCAGCTCCCTTTCAGAAAGCACACCATGTGGTGGAAGTTTAAAATTCTCAGACTCCAATTAAAAATTCTAGACAGGAAATTCCCTGGCAGTTCAGTGGTTAGGACTTCAAGGTTCCCCTGCAGGGGGCATGGTTTTGATCCCTGGCCAGGGAACTAAGACCCTGTAAGCTTCTCACCTACCCATCCCCCAAAGGAAACCACTACCACAACAAAAAGAACTCTAGATAAGCCTGGCAAGTAACAACAGTTTTGGGGTGGAAAACTGAGGCAAGGCAACCTCAGCGATGGTTGACCATAAGGAAAGGTTATTAAACCTCCAAACGTTGACAAATGGATGAGACTCCCCGTTTATTAATCTATGGAGATACTCTGGCAAGGGGAACAAAGTCCAATAGCTATCCCTCGCCCCCCTCTCCCCCCGCAAAATGAAATAGGTTATTAGTAAACAAAGACAGAGGGCTTCCCTGGTGGCTCAGATGGTAAACAATCTGCCTGCAATGCGGGAGACCTGCATTTGATCTCTGGGTCAGGAAGATCCCCGAGAAAAGGGAATGGCAACCCATTTCAGTATTCTTGCCTGAATAATTCTTTGGACAGAGGAGCCTGGAAGGCTACAGTCCATGGGGTCACAAAGAGTCAGATATAACTGAGCAACTAACACTTCAAATTTTCATACAAAGAGTGAATGGTGCAAAGGCTTTAGAGGTAAATTAGAATAGATGTAGGATTACATCTAAACAAAGTCAGAATTAGAGGGCATGCCCTAAAATACAGACTTGTGGGCAAGTGGAGAGGTTAGCATGCACACACAGGAACATATCCATCAGCTAATGATGCAACTGTACATTTTTAAAAATTTATTCTGGCCACGCAAAATGGCTTACAGGATCTCAGTTCCCCAAGCAGGGATCAAACCCACACCCTCAGCAGTGAATGAAAGCAAGGAGTCAACCACTGGACCACCAGTGAATTCCTGGTACATCTTATTAAAAACAGGGCCAGAAGTAAAGATTTCAAGGGATGGAATTTGTTTTATAGCTCAGGTATCAGGTTCAAAGGCTGTTATTCTTTACCCTTTGATTATTATCCTACAGGCTACTGGGAACCTGAAGAGACATTAGTTTATACATATCCAGAGCTTTACTATCACCAATCTTTTTTGCCATTTAATATCAAGCATACTGCTTAAGCCAAACTATGTATTTTTTCAATAGGTGAAACAGAAACTGGTGCAAGCCTCACTATCCATCGTGAATATTCTTAAGACCACACACACGACTTTTGTAAATAAAAAGCTAATTTCATGCTTATTCTAATAATCATTTAATGTCTGACTGTAATTGCCTTGGCAATAACTCCTAAACTTAAATTTCAGCCAAACCTACAAGAATAGCTATGTACAAGAATGTTCATAATAATAGTATTCTTCACAATAGACTAAAACAAAAACAATATAAATAACTATCAACCAGCAAATGGATAAATAAATTCTAGCATATCCTTAAAATCAAATTCTATATGGCAATGAGGATGAGCAAACTACAACCAAACAATGTGACAGGATAAACATCACAAACATAATGTTAAGTGAAGGTAGCCAAAGGTAAAGGAGTATATAACGTACCATTCTATTTATATAATGTTCAGAAACAAAATGAAACAAAAACCTATAAAACGGTGTTCAAGGGCAAGACTGTGGTTGGAGAAGGAAGGGATAGTGACTGGGCTTTCTAGTGTCAGGCAAGAGAGAATTCTTGACCTGAATGCTGGCTACATAGGAGTGTTCCCTTTCTGAAAAGTTAAGGTAAGAGCAGTTTTGGTTTGTATGATATACTTTAGTAAAACGTTCACTTTAAAAAATCAGTAAGAAACTTCTTAGAAGGATTGTCANCTTCACTTTCACTTTTCACTTTCATGCATTGGAGAAGGAAATGGCAGCCCACTCCAGTGTTCCTGCCTGAAGAATCCCAGGGACGGGGGAGCCTGGTGAGCTGCCATCTGTGGGGTCTCAAAGAGTCAGACACGAATGTCGTGAGAGTAGAGGGTGTCACTTCATGTTATTTCACTTTTCAAAATGAGAAGTTCTGAGAAATGCTAAGGAATAGGTGAAGAAGTCTACAAAATAATATTTAAGAACATATAAAATAAAATCTAAAAAGATTAGACCTGAGAGACTCCAGAGTCTGAGCTCTGAAATAGATTTTGCAACATATGTGTGGATATGTGTTACCAGCTAAGAAACTTGGAAGGAGTTAGGAAACCCTGAAAAAAAATGAAGCCTGAGGATAAACACTTTCGTTTGCAAGTCTCTTTCCACAGACGATGGTGACAGAATTGGCATATCCACCATGCCCTGGGCAAGTTCCTCTGTTTGGGGTTTGATTCACTTGATGGCAATCAGCCACTTCAAGATCACAACCACCACCTCCAGTGAATAAGTCTGCAACCCACATTGGGCAGGTCAGGATATTACGGAACAAGGAGAAGCAGAAGGACAGTTGTGAGAGAGGTGCACTTGCTTTGTATGTGGAGGTTCATGTGTATTTTGGTAATTCCCCAAACTCAGTTTACATAGATGAGTAAGAAAAGGGGACTCATTGAAAATGTCTTGTGTTATATATCTCACAGAGCATTCAAAATCAGGCTTCAGGAAGAACAGGGATGCAGTTCAAACTCAGCAAAAATTCAAATATCAAGATTCTCTTTCTCTTTTGCCTCCGAGTTACTGACTTTATCTATTATATAAGGTGGGAATATGTGACAGCAAAGAATTTTTGAATATAATATCCTTGAACAGCTTCAATTACATTCCAAATTCTTGGGGAAGAATGCTGTTGGTCTCCTGCAGGTAAGGTGCCCACACAGGAATAATTAATACAGACATGTTTTCTGAGAGCTTTGCCTGGATTGAGGCTAACTCCAGTTTCCCCCTGACTGGAAATGTCAGTGAATGGAATGACCTCATCTAGAAATCTAGGCACCTTTGAAATCTCTGGATACACCTGTTCTCATGGTCTCCAGGGCCCCTGTGTCTGGGTATCTCCTGAGAGNTATTATTTCAAAATAAGAGATAATACTTTTATAACTATTAAACTTTTAAACCAAAATGTTCATTACCATAGTTTTTACTTTTAAAAAGTGCATTGTACCAACTGTCTACACCTTCATCCCTCCTTGCCCCCTAGTCCCATTCCCACTCCCAAAAGGCAACCTTGATAATCTTAAAGCAATATACCTATTGTGCAATCTCAGTATTCATAAACTCCAGATATTATCTATTAAAATAATATAATTTTCATGCAATCTTATTATTCATAAACTCCAGATACTCTCTATTAACTTCTGTGGAAACAAAATCATAAACTCACTCTTTAGCTTGACTGGAAAAGAATGTCTGAGGTCTGAGTACCAGGCTACAGTTAATAATTATTAATGAAGGACTTTAAAAAACACGATACTGACTTTTGAAATTTCCCCAAGGAATTCCAATGCATTGCCAAGGTTGATAAAGTCTGAAGCAATTAGAGAAGAAAAGGTAGGAATGTATTTACATTCCTACTACTATTAAATTAAAAAAAGAAAAATAATTATTTTGTATCTCAAATTCAGAAAACTGAGTTTCTGCTCAATTTGTTTGCAAGACAAATTGACTTCATTGACATAATGAAAGATTTGTTTATAAGGACTGTTAACACTATCAACACAGAAAGTTGTGTCTAAAATGTTTGTAGAAGAAATGGCATTTGTTAAAATATCTTTTATAGAAAACTATTTTAAAAAATATAGTTTGCCATAGGAAGTTGATTTTAACATCCAGGTAAATAATATAATTATTCATAATGACCTCACTGATCTAGCTCTAATTAATTCAAACTATTTATAAAAAGACAGTACAGATTTTAATAAATATAGGAACATGACTGAAGGGACATTTCCACTTTGCAAGTAAAACAAAATGACTACCAGACTAACGTGGAAACAAAATGAGGAATCTTTTTTTTCTTTTTCTTCCACCATGCAAGGCATGTAGGATCTTAGTTCCTCCAGCAGGGACTGAACCCAGGCGGCCTACGTTGGAAGCACAGAGCCTTAACCCTCGGACAGTCGGGGAAGTCCTAAACGCAGAATTCTGATTCATCGCCAAAGAATATTTGGCTTCCCACTAACCAACATCGGGCTCACTTCCAGCAGCCTCCTACCTCGCCATTTCCTTCTCTGTCCAACGGTAATAGTTATAAGAAGGATTCTGCGATTCATCACATTTGTAACTTTAGAAAAATAAACTTCCAGCCTCTAGCTATAGTTCCATGAACTGTAGACCACTGGTTTTCAAATTTGATTACACTCTGGAATCACCTGGCAAACTTAATACAACAAACAAGCTGATGCCTAGTGATGTGGGTCTAATTGGTATGATGCAGTTTGATGTAGTGTGGGTATCAGTATTTTGAAAGCTTCTATGGTGATTTTAATATGCAACCAGGTTTGAGAATTGTTATACAGAATGAAGGTTTTAGTAGTAACTATCATTCCTGTCCTACCCACCTTCTGTAACATCTTTTTTTTTTTTTTACATTTCTTAAGGTTATACAATAAAACTTAAGTTGCATTCTATAACTATAACTTTCACACTTTGGATATAAAGCCAATTCTTTCTTTAAAAAATGAAAAACATTGTAATAGATCCTGAAAGATGATGCTGTGAAAGTGCTGCACTCAATATGACAGCAAATTTGGAAAACTCAGCACTGGCCACAGGATTGGAAAAGGTCAGTTTTCATTCCAATCCCAAAGAAAGGCAATGCCAAAGAATGCTCAAACTACCACACAATTGCACTCATCTCACACGCTAGTAAAGAAATGCTCAAAATTTTCCAAGCCAGGCTTCAGCAACACGTGAACTTCTAGATGTTAAAGCTCGTTTTAGAAAAGGCAGAGGAACCAGAGATCAAATAGCCAACATCCGATGGATCATAGAAAAAGCAAGAGAGTTCCAGAAAAACATCTATTTCTGCTTTATTGACTCTGCCAAAGCCTTTG
>SJYV01023704.1:518199-574440 GCA_006410875.1 Neotragus pygmaeus
AAAAAATATGAAAAACAGGGAATTCTACTCAATGCTCTGCTGCTGCTGCTGCTGCGTTACTTCAGTCGTGTCTGACTGTGTGACCCCATAGACAGCAGCCCACCAGGCTCCCCCGTCCCTGGGATTCTCTAGGCAAGAACACTGGAGTGGGTTGCCATTTCCTTCTCCAATGCATTAAAGTGAAAAGTGAAAGTGAAGTCACTCAGTCGTGTCCAACTCTTAGCAACCACATGGACTGCAGCACAAGAGTACTGGAGTGGGGTGCCATTGCCTTCTCCAACTCAGTGCTCTATGGTGACCTAAATGGCAAGAATACCAAAACAGAGGGGACATATGTATATGTACAGCTGATTCACTTTGCTGTACAGCAGAAACAAATGCAACATTGTAAAACAACTATCCTCCAATAAAAATTAAATAAGCAAATAATAAAAATGACAATACACAACAAAACCAATATCAGGGTTTATATGAACACTGCTTAGAGAAGAAAAAGTCAGTATGCTCAGGACATGACCTTCTTTTCCATGCTAATGCAAAGTCACAAGAAATCTCTTTTCTTCTACTCAATTAATTTTTCAAAATCATATTACTTTGAGCTTATCCAATATCTGGACGGTTACTTTCTTATCTAGTTATTTTGTTTCTATCTGAACTTTCCACCATCTTTCTTGTCTTGATTGAGATAACAAACTATTTTACTACAGTTCCAATGTTATCCTGCCTCTTATTAATTCTAATTTATCAACTTTTATTCCATTCTTCTTGGACACAACTAAATTCCAACTTTAATGTAATTGTTTTTCTTGACTGCTAAGTGAACATCACCTGGAGCTTGGATTAATTGGATTTGGGGGTTTCACTGATTATTGTATCCTCTCTTGGTTATCATCCTTGTCTTGATAAACAAAATCCTCAACTATTTTAAAGAGAAACATCATTTATCTCTTCATTTATCTTCAACGTTTGCATGTGTGAAAACGACTATATTTTGACCTCATATTTAAGATAGTTTGGGTATAGAATTCTACGTTAACATTCCTTTTTCCTCAAAACATTGGTAAAACAGTCCCGTTGTCTTGTATCCATGCTCCATGGCCTTCTAGCACCGTGTATGCTAATTTGCAGACTTTCATTTATTTTCTCTAAAAGCTTTTGGGATCTTCTTTACAATTGATGTTTTGAAATTTCCCAAGAATGCGTTTCCTTCATTTTACTTATTACTCAGGGAGACCTTTCACTCTGAAAATTCATGCTTTTCTTCATCTTCACCTTTCACTCTAAACATTCTATACAGCGCAAGCTTAAGTGCAGGACACCATTTTATGTTCTACAACTAGTAATATATACTAAAAAAGTCTGCCCTCATGCAACTAAAAAGGGAAACAGTAAATGAAATTAATTAAATGTATAGTACATAAAATAGCAATAAGTGCTCAGGTTACAATATAAAGCAAGACAGTAGAATTAGAAATAACAGAGCAGAGGGTTTCCTGGTGGCTCCATGGTTAGGAATCCACCTGTAGGAAGCAAAGGTTCAGTGCTTGGTCTAGGAAGATCCCACATGCTGCAGAGCAACTACGCTCATGTGCTATAACCATTGTGCCTGCACTCTACAGGAGTCCCAACTACTAACCCCATGCACCACAACTACTGAAGCCCGCAGGAGAGCCTGTGCTCCACGACAAGGGAAGCCACCGCAATGGGAAGCCTGTGCATCACAGTAGCCCCTGTTCGCTGCAACTAGAGAAAAGTCTGCACAGCAACCATGACTCGGTAAAGCCAAAAATAAATAATAAAATGACTCAAAAAAAAAAAAAGAATGAGGCAGAACTTCTCTGGTGGTCCAGTGGCTAAGACTCCCAAATAGGGACCGGTGTTTGCTCCCTGGTCAGGGAACTAGACCCTACATGCTGACACTAAGAGTGCACATACCACAGCTAAAATATCCCGCCTGCCACAGTGACGATCAAAGATCCTGCATGACATAGCTAAGACCTGGCGCAGCCGAATCAATAAATTTTTTTTTTTAAAAAGAACGGGGAAGAAGTCATAGAAATTTGGACAAGGTGGCCAAGGATGGCCTAATGCAGAAACTCAATTTTGGATAAAGATCTAAAGCAAGGAAGGAAGCTAGAGCATGAGGAGAAGCGTGGTTAGGGGAGGCCACTCCAGGAAAAGGGAAAATAAGTAAAATGGATCTGAGACAGATTCCTGTGTGAAGGGCTGTGGGAGCAGAGTGAGCTGAGGGAGGGAGAGGAGATTATGATGTTAGAAAGGTAAGGAGGAGCAAGATTCTGGAGGATGTAGTGAATTTTGGTAAGACTTTGGTCTTACTCTGAGTCCAATGAGAAACCTTTCATTAGGAGAATCTGAGCAGAGAAGTGAGAAGATCTCACTGATGTTAAACAGGATCATTCTGATGCTCTACTGAGAACATATTATAGGTGCAAAAGACCATTAGAAGAAAACAGTTGAAAACTTACTTCATAACCTCAGTTAGAGATGCTTGTGGTTCAGACGGTAAAGGATCTGCCTGCAAAGCAAGAGACCCAGGTTCAATCCCTGTGTCAGGAAGATTCCCTGGAGAAGGGCATATCTACCTACTCCAGTATTCTTGCCTGTAGAATTCCATGAATAGAAGAGCCTGGTGGGCTCGAGTCCAAAGGATGGCAAAGGGTCAGACACAACTGAGCAACTAATAGAGATGATGGTGGCTTGAAAGTGATGGTAGCCGTGAGGGTGGTAAGAATAGGATCACATTCTGTGCCTATTTTGAAGGCAAAGTTGGCAGGGTATTTTGATGTGGTGGCCTTACAGCATGAAAGAAAGGAGTCAAGAATCAACCAAGGGACTTCCCCGGTGACTCAGTGGTTAAGACTGGCTCCCAATGCAGGCAGCTCAGGTTTGATCCCTCGTCAGAGAACTAGGTTCCATATGCTGCAATCAAAGAGTCTACAAGCCACAAGTAAAACATTCCACATGCCACAACTAAGACCTGGCACAGTCCAAAAAGAAGAATAGACCCAAAGTTATCGGCCTGACAAGGTAGAATAATAAAGACATGAATAACTGAGATAGGGTAGACTGAGAAAGAAGCCAGTTTCTGGCGCATATATCAGAAGTTTGGTTAAGTTTGAGATGTCTATTAAACATCCAAGTAGGCTGTTAAGTAGACAGGCAGATATGCAAGTCTGGAGAATAGGGAAAAAGTTTGGTCAGGAGTTACAAACTTGGGAGCCACCTGTTGAGGCTTGATAAAATATCCTGCTGCTGCTGCTGCTAAGTCGTTTCAGTCATGTCCAACTCTATGCAATCCCACAGACGGCAGCCCNAAGTCTGGAGAATAGGGAAAAAGTTTGGTCAGGAGTTACAAACTTGGGAGCCACCTGTTGAGGCTTGATAAAATATCCTGCTGCTGCTGCTGCTAAGTCGTTTCAGTCATGTCCAACTCTATGCAATCCCACAGACGGCAGCCCACTAGGCTCCCCCATCCCTGGGATTCTCCAGGCAAGAATACTGGAGTGGGTTGCCATTTCCTTCTCCAATGCAGGAGAGTGAAAAGTGAAAGTGAAGTCACTCAGTCGTATCCGACTCTTGGTGACCCCATGGACTGCAGCCTACCAGGCTCCTCCATCCCATGGGATTTTCCAGGCAAGAGTACTGGAGTGGGGTGCCATTTCCTTCTCCAAAATATCCCAGGGAAGCCATTAAAAAGAGAGAGAGAGAGAGAAAAGGCCCTAGAACTATGCTGTAGGGCCCTATTATTTAGGAGGAGGAAACTATGAGTGACAACCCACAGGAGACACTAAGAAGGAGCAGTCAAGGAAGTAATATCCAGTTATGGTGGTGTGAAAAGGTCAGTGATTCCTCTCCACAAAAAAACAATAATTAAACTAGACAGAATTTTAAAAACAACCATTTCAGGGCTGTAGCCTGATGCAGAAAACAAATTGAGAACATTTATTCTTAAAATCAGACTGAAGCTTCAAGTAAGAATAGCGAAAGACTGTGGCCGTTTTGCCTGAGGCTGGCCACATGTGCACTGCCCTCCACTCTCCCAAATCGCTGGCAAGAAAGGTAGTTTCTCTGTTTTTAATTTTTTTTTTCTATTATCTTTTTTTTTTTTTTAGTTCTTTTTCATTTTCTTTTTTTTTTAATTAATTTATTTTTTAATTTGACTTTACAATACTCTATTGGATTTGCCATACATCGACATGAATCCACCCCAGGTGTACACAAGCTCCCAATCCCGAATCCCCCTCCCACCTCCCACCCTACAACGACTCTCTGGATCATCCCCGTACATCAGCCCCAAGCCTCCTGCATCCTGTATCAATCTGTTTTTAATTTTTAACTGAGTAAACTTATAGCAAAAAATTCCCCAACCTAAGTGTGACAGTTTATATGTACAGTGTTAATCATATTCTTACTGTTGGGCATCCAATCTCTAGAAATCTTCATCTTGCAAAACAAGACACTCCATATATACCCATTAAACAAAAACTCTTAATTCCTCCTGTCCCTCTCACTTTACCTTCTGTCTCTGTGAAGTTGACTACTCTCAGGACAGTAGTTTTACCATTGACAGGCTGGCAGTAAAACCAGGAAGGGCTGAACTCCATTACAAGTGGAGGATAAAACAACCCATGGCTTTGGCCTTTCAAAGTGGTAGACTTACATTGTGACTAAAGTTTGAAAAGCAGCAGAAGAGGATATAAAATAACATACTAGAATAACATTGTAAAAGTGTTCACTGTGTAACAAATATACTGGAATTAGCATTAGATGCCAGCCTTGTTAACACTTCAGTAAGAACATGCTGGCATTCTGCCTTGAAAATATATTATCCTATTAATAAAAAAACACAAGTGGTAAAACCAGTAGTAGACTTAGATGAAAATGAACAGAGAAAATCTGCAGCTCTATTCATCCCAGGCTGTAGTCCCAACTGGGAAAAGCAACAGAAAAACCAAAATTTCATTGGGAATTCTAGAAATGAGAGAGTTAAGAAAGGACTAAGATAAGTTTCTGCCCACAGTTCCTGGCTGATGAGGAAACTACAGACACACGCGCAGGAGTGATGTGAGAGCCTAGTGAAAAGTGAGAACCAAGGAAGGCTTGAGCACTGACTGCAATTTTGAATGAGTACCTCTACCCACACACAAATTGATAGACAGAAGGTGGGAGCCATGAGGTTCAGAGCATTTAAACATAATCTCTACACAAATCACTGGCTGATGGCTATACTATATACACAAAGAAACAAGACCTAGGGATCTAGGCCAAAAACATAAAAATAAAATCACTGAGCAGAAATATCATTGTCTGCACATTGTGGGGAACAAAGAATAGAAAAGAGAATCTGGATCTGCTACAGTACATTATCTAACATCTACAGTTTTAGGGAGTTCCCTGGGTGCCTAGTGGTTATGATTTGGGGCTTTCACTGCTGTTGTATGGGTTCAATTCCTGCTCAGGGAACTGAGATTCCCACAAGCAGTCAAGTGCAGAAAAAGAAAAAGAAAAACATGCAGTTTTCAACCAAAAATTACTAGGCAACCAAATTAATGGAACAACAACAACAAAAAAAATCACTTAATAAAAACTGAATGGACCCAAATTCAGCAAAGTCAATGAACTTATTATAAATATGTTCAAAGAATTAAAGGAAAATATGACTATATTCAATTAGGAAATATTAATAAAAATATGAAATATTTTAAAAATAACCAAATTGAAATTCTGAAATGGAAAAGTACAAAACTAAAGTAAAAATTTCTTCAAGGGGCTAATGGCAGGCAGAATTCTAAGAGGGTCCCCAAAGACCTCCCTCTCACCCTCATACGCCTATCCCGTATAAACACAGAGGAGTGATCAAAGGGTTCCTGAGTGAGAGAATCATGGTATTAGCCTAAAACAATATGGAGTTGGCACGCTAATGAAGAACTAGTGATTTACAAGTCTCAGCTGGCAGCTAGAAGAACGTCAATACAACTTGCCAGAAATAAGGTACTTTGGTTATGGACAAAACAGCTTACAGAAAAAGAATGTAGATGGATAACTTCATAAATTGTGTGCATTGGGGGTGGGAGGGCATCAACATTTTATGTAAAATGTTCACACACATGCACAGGGATAATAGCTTGCAGTGGTGAACTGTATCATCTAAAAATGATGGCATCAGTACCTCCCATTTCACACCTGTTCTTGCAAGGTGATGTTGACTCTCCTCTTGAAATTAGGTTGGTTATGACTGCAGGCAAAGGAACACTAGGAGACTTCTGAAGGTGTCACAAAAGCAGATACAGCTTCCACACCCAGCCTCTTGGGATGCTAGTTCTTGGAATTCATACCACGCTGTGAGGAAGTAGAGAGATCCCAGCCACGAGCCTGAATCAACAGCTTAATATGTGACTAAGAAAGCTTTTGAGAAGACTGCAGCCCTGCCACTGTCTGATTGCAACTGCCTGAAAGACCCTGAGTGAAAACTACCTATCTGGCTCCAGAGACAATCATCAGAGACAACAAAACACTAACTATTGGACTTCCCTAGTGGCACAATGGATAGGAATCCACCTGCCAATGCAGGAGACACAGGTTCGATCTGTGGTCCAGGAGGATTCCATGTGCATGGAACTAAAGCAACTAAACCCATGTACCACAATTATAAGCCCAAACTTGAGAGCCTACAAGCTGCAACGTCTGAGCCTGAGAGCTGCAACTACTGAAGTTTCATGTGCCTAGAGCCTGTGCTTTGCAACAAGAGAGGCCAACAAAACGAGAGGCCATTGAACCACACACAGAGTAGCCCTCACTCTCTGCAACTAAAGAAAAATCCTCGCAGCAGCAAAGACCCAGCACAACCAAAAATAATTAGAAGCTCTTAAAAAAAAACAAAAAGCAGTAACTGCTGTTCTAAGCCACGAAACTTTGTGACAATTTATTATGCAGCAACAGATAATCAGAATATAACAAGCAGAACATATACTCTGTGCCAGGGACTGTGCCAAGTGCTTTACAATTATTTTATTTCATTCACACAAATATTTAATGAGTATATGTGCTTATTGCCCATTTTTGGTAATGAGTAGAATGAGATTAAAAGAGATTAAATAAGGCCACAATAAGTGATAGAGCTGATACTGAAACAAAGATCCCTCTCACTCCAAAGTCAGGGTTTTTGGCATTAGAAATTTTCTATGATAATAACACTGATAAGTCACGTATTCAGACCTTATGTGCAAGTCACTTTTTAAAGCATTTCACATGTAATAACTCTTTTAATCTTCATAAACACAATCCTGGGGACCAAATTTGCCACACCAAAAATGTGTCTCTTAATTTAGGCTAATAATTTTTAAGAAACATAAGACTCAAGAAGATTTTCACTTTACCCCCTACCCCAACCCCTTAGCTAACTAAAGACTTCACATAAAAGGCTCATTTCTGGAACAGAATGATCAGCAGAGATATTTGCAAAGAGCAAGTGCAAGATGTGAAGGGAGAAACTCCAACAGGGCATGGAATTCAGATCCACTCTATGTCCCATTGTCTCTGAGCAGCCCAGCAAACATTTGTTATCAAACATTTGCTTTTTCATCTCCACATGAATTGCCTTCCTGCTCTCTGAAGTCCTAAACCACCACCCCCAACATCCTGTTTTGTCCTTAGTTGAAGGTGGTAGTTAAGGTGAGGATTTCAACCATTTGGGCAAGTTATTCAGTCTTCCAGGGTCTTTCCTGTGTATACATGTAATTAAACTTTTGTTTGATTTTCTCTTGTTAATCTGTCTCATGTCAATTTAGTCAGAAGAACCTAGAGGGGCAGAGAAAATTTTCTTATTCACCAATAGACTTATGATGTAAAAAAACTTTTCCTTTCATTGACTAGAAAGTTAAGGCACAAAGAGCTTTGCCAACAAAGGTCCATCTAGTCAAAGCTATGGTTTCTCCAGTAGTTATGTATGGATGTTAGAGTTGGACAATAAAGAAAGCTGAGCACCGAAGAATTGATGCTTTTGAACTGTGATTTTGGAGAAGACTCTTGAGAGTCCCTTGGACTGCCAGGAGATCCAACCAGTCCATCCTAAAGGAGATCAGTCCTGAACAGTCATTGGAAGGACTGATGCTGAAGCTGAAACTCCAATACTTTGGCCACCTGATGCAAACAATCGACTCCTCAGAAAAGACCCTGATGCTGGGAAAGACTGAAGGCAGGAGAAGGGGACAACAAGCAAAGAAAAGCAACGAAGATCCAGTGTAGTCAAAAATAAATTAATAAATAAATTAATTTANCATGAATCCACCCCAGGTGTACACAAGCTCCCAATCCCGAATCCCCCTCCCACCTCCCACCCTACAACGACTCTCTGGATCATCCCCGTACATCAGCCCCAAGCCTCCTGCATCCTGTATCAATCTGTTTTTAATTTTTAACTGAGTAAACTTATAGCAAAAAATTCCCCAACCTAAGTGTGACAGTTTATATGTACAGTGTTAATCATATTCTTACTGTTGGGCATCCAATCTCTAGAAATCTTCATCTTGCAAAACAAGACACTCCATATATACCCATTAAACAAAAACTCTTAATTCCTCCTGTCCCTCTCACTTTACCTTCTGTCTCTGTGAAGTTGACTACTCTCAGGACAGTAGTTTTACCATTGACAGGCTGGCAGTAAAACCAGGAAGGGCTGAACTCCATTACAAGTGGAGGATAAAACAACCCATGGCTTTGGCCTTTCAAAGTGGTAGACTTACATTGTGACTAAAGTTTGAAAAGCAGCAGAAGAGGATATAAAATAACATACTAGAATAACATTGTAAAAGTGTTCACTGTGTAACAAATATACTGGAATTAGCATTAGATGCCAGCCTTGTTAACACTTCAGTAAGAACATGCTGGCATTCTGCCTTGAAAATATATTATCCTATTAATAAAAAAACACAAGTGGTAAAACCAGTAGTAGACTTAGATGAAAATGAACAGAGAAAATCTGCAGCTCTATTCATCCCAGGCTGTAGTCCCAACTGGGAAAAGCAACAGAAAAACCAAAATTTCATTGGGAATTCTAGAAATGAGAGAGTTAAGAAAGGACTAAGATAAGTTTCTGCCCACAGTTCCTGGCTGATGAGGAAACTACAGACACACGCGCAGGAGTGATGTGAGAGCCTAGTGAAAAGTGAGAACCAAGGAAGGCTTGAGCACTGACTGCAATTTTGAATGAGTACCTCTACCCACACACAAATTGATAGACAGAAGGTGGGAGCCATGAGGTTCAGAGCATTTAAACATAATCTCTACACAAATCACTGGCTGATGGCTATACTATATACACAAAGAAACAAGACCTAGGGATCTAGGCCAAAAACATAAAAATAAAATCACTGAGCAGAAATATCATTGTCTGCACATTGTGGGGAACAAAGAATAGAAAAGAGAATCTGGATCTGCTACAGTACATTATCTAACATCTACAGTTTTAGGGAGTTCCCTGGGTGCCTAGTGGTTATGATTTGGGGCTTTCACTGCTGTTGTATGGGTTCAATTCCTGCTCAGGGAACTGAGATTCCCACAAGCAGTCAAGTGCAGAAAAAGAAAAAGAAAAACATGCAGTTTTCAACCAAAAATTACTAGGCAACCAAATTAATGGAACAACAACAACAAAAAAAATCACTTAATAAAAACTGAATGGACCCAAATTCAGCAAAGTCAATGAACTTATTATAAATATGTTCAAAGAATTAAAGGAAAATATGACTATATTCAATTAGGAAATATTAATAAAAATATGAAATATTTTAAAAATAACCAAATTGAAATTCTGAAATGGAAAAGTACAAAACTAAAGTAAAAATTTCTTCAAGGGGCTAATGGCAGGCAGAATTCTAAGAGGGTCCCCAAAGACCTCCCTCTCACCCTCATACGCCTATCCCGTATAAACACAGAGGAGTGATCAAAGGGTTCCTGAGTGAGAGAATCATGGTATTAGCCTAAAACAATATGGAGTTGGCACGCTAATGAAGAACTAGTGATTTACAAGTCTCAGCTGGCAGCTAGAAGAACGTCAATACAACTTGCCAGAAATAAGGTACTTTGGTTATGGACAAAACAGCTTACAGAAAAAGAATGTAGATGGATAACTTCATAAATTGTGTGCATTGGGGGTGGGAGGGCATCAACATTTTATGTAAAATGTTCACACACATGCACAGGGATAATAGCTTGCAGTGGTGAACTGTATCATCTAAAAATGATGGCATCAGTACCTCCCATTTCACACCTGTTCTTGCAAGGTGATGTTGACTCTCCTCTTGAAATTAGGTTGGTTATGACTGCAGGCAAAGGAACACTAGGAGACTTCTGAAGGTGTCACAAAAGCAGATACAGCTTCCACACCCAGCCTCTTGGGATGCTAGTTCTTGGAATTCATACCACGCTGTGAGGAAGTAGAGAGATCCCAGCCACGAGCCTGAATCAACAGCTTAATATGTGACTAAGAAAGCTTTTGAGAAGACTGCAGCCCTGCCACTGTCTGATTGCAACTGCCTGAAAGACCCTGAGTGAAAACTACCTATCTGGCTCCAGAGACAATCATCAGAGACAACAAAACACTAACTATTGGACTTCCCTAGTGGCACAATGGATAGGAATCCACCTGCCAATGCAGGAGACACAGGTTCGATCTGTGGTCCAGGAGGATTCCATGTGCATGGAACTAAAGCAACTAAACCCATGTACCACAATTATAAGCCCAAACTTGAGAGCCTACAAGCTGCAACGTCTGAGCCTGAGAGCTGCAACTACTGAAGTTTCATGTGCCTAGAGCCTGTGCTTTGCAACAAGAGAGGCCAACAAAACGAGAGGCCATTGAACCACACACAGAGTAGCCCTCACTCTCTGCAACTAAAGAAAAATCCTCGCAGCAGCAAAGACCCAGCACAACCAAAAATAATTAGAAGCTCTTAAAAAAAAACAAAAAGCAGTAACTGCTGTTCTAAGCCACGAAACTTTGTGACAATTTATTATGCAGCAACAGATAATCAGAATATAACAAGCAGAACATATACTCTGTGCCAGGGACTGTGCCAAGTGCTTTACAATTATTTTATTTCATTCACACAAATATTTAATGAGTATATGTGCTTATTGCCCATTTTTGGTAATGAGTAGAATGAGATTAAAAGAGATTAAATAAGGCCACAATAAGTGATAGAGCTGATACTGAAACAAAGATCCCTCTCACTCCAAAGTCAGGGTTTTTGGCATTAGAAATTTTCTATGATAATAACACTGATAAGTCACGTATTCAGACCTTATGTGCAAGTCACTTTTTAAAGCATTTCACATGTAATAACTCTTTTAATCTTCATAAACACAATCCTGGGGACCAAATTTGCCACACCAAAAATGTGTCTCTTAATTTAGGCTAATAATTTTTAAGAAACATAAGACTCAAGAAGATTTTCACTTTACCCCCTACCCCAACCCCTTAGCTAACTAAAGACTTCACATAAAAGGCTCATTTCTGGAACAGAATGATCAGCAGAGATATTTGCAAAGAGCAAGTGCAAGATGTGAAGGGAGAAACTCCAACAGGGCATGGAATTCAGATCCACTCTATGTCCCATTGTCTCTGAGCAGCCCAGCAAACATTTGTTATCAAACATTTGCTTTTTCATCTCCACATGAATTGCCTTCCTGCTCTCTGAAGTCCTAAACCACCACCCCCAACATCCTGTTTTGTCCTTAGTTGAAGGTGGTAGTTAAGGTGAGGATTTCAACCATTTGGGCAAGTTATTCAGTCTTCCAGGGTCTTTCCTGTGTATACATGTAATTAAACTTTTGTTTGATTTTCTCTTGTTAATCTGTCTCATGTCAATTTAGTCAGAAGAACCTAGAGGGGCAGAGAAAATTTTCTTATTCACCAATAGACTTATGATGTAAAAAAACTTTTCCTTTCATTGACTAGAAAGTTAAGGCACAAAGAGCTTTGCCAACAAAGGTCCATCTAGTCAAAGCTATGGTTTCTCCAGTAGTTATGTATGGATGTTAGAGTTGGACAATAAAGAAAGCTGAGCACCGAAGAATTGATGCTTTTGAACTGTGATTTTGGAGAAGACTCTTGAGAGTCCCTTGGACTGCCAGGAGATCCAACCAGTCCATCCTAAAGGAGATCAGTCCTGAACAGTCATTGGAAGGACTGATGCTGAAGCTGAAACTCCAATACTTTGGCCACCTGATGCAAACAATCGACTCCTCAGAAAAGACCCTGATGCTGGGAAAGACTGAAGGCAGGAGAAGGGGACAACAAGCAAAGAAAAGCAACGAAGATCCAGTGTAGTCAAAAATAAATTAATAAATAAATTAATTTAAAAAATGATTTCTTAAAAAACCACTGATCAAGAGAGGCTAAGCCACCGGCTCAAGGTTAGACCAACCTAATAAACATTAGAACTAAAACTAGAACCCACATCTCTTAACAGCTTGTCTAACAGATATTAGCGTTGAGATTTCTAATCTAGATTTATCGAATCTTCTTTTCATCAACGATGTCACACTTTATAATTTTCCCTTGAGTAACAACAACAACATAACCAAATGAAAGTTATTACGATTATATCTTACATGACAAACATACTCTCACATTCTCACATTTCAGAGGATCATAGTACCATAATGCTAGAACTGGTAGTCATATAAGGAATAATCATCCTGCTTTGTTAACTCCTTTTACCCCATTCTTCTCTCAGTTAAAACCTAGGACTATTCTCATACACATGAGATATTTTGGGCTGCAATGCCATCAATATGCTAATAAAACTTATCTCTTCATCTCATTTTAATACATTTTCAGCTTATTTTAGCTAACTGTGTTAGTGCCTCAATCTGTCCGGAGCAAAATTTAAAGCTCAAATCAGAAGAAAAAGAAAGAAGCATGCCCAGAGAAGAATGAATATTACCAGAAATTCCTATTTAAAATGTTCTTTTATTATTCTGTTGAAGAGAGACCTTGAGAGAAGAAATCAGGATCCTTTGCTTCACCAAGAAATTATGTTTGTGCTTGATTAATTTTTAGAAAAACACATTACTTTACACTTCTACTTTCAAAATCTGAAAAAAAAAAGATCTTAAAAATAAACTGAATGAAGAAAAAATAGTTTTCATCCAATTTCAGAAGCATAAAACATCTGGAAATTCTCCTAATGAATAAAACTCTTTTGCAACATAGTTATCATTAGCTGGATCTATAGTTTGCAATGATAACATAATTTTCTAGAGTACCAATTCTGGAAAACAACTAAAAAATGAATCAGCTGGTTAATTTATCTATACTGACAGTGGTTATGAAAAAAAATTAAAAATAGGAAGAATTTTAAATAACATATATTTAGGTGATTCATTCCAAATATTAAAGTTTAAAACTATTTGAGATTTTTAAAATTCTCTTCCTGAGAATCCTCTGAAGGTCAAGGGGTTAAGACTTCAAGTTTGCACTGCAGGGGCACAGGTTCAATCCTTGGTTGGGGAACTAAGATCCCATGTGCCTCACAGTGTGGCCAAAAAAATAAAAAGTCTTCCTGATCTAAGATTTGTTGTTTCAAAATGATTTTATAAATATAGCCACAAGAAGTCCCTACTGCAATGATAATTTTTATTTTCCTGTCTACTGCTTCAAATGGAGAAGGCAATGGCACCCCACTCCAGTGCTCTTGCCTGGAAAATCCCATGGACAGAGGAGCCTGGTAGGCTGCAGTCCATGGCGTTGCTACTAGTCGGACATGACTGAGCGACTTCACTTTCACTTTTCATTTTCATGCATTGGAGAAGGAAATGGCAACCCACTNAAGCAGTATATCTAAATGAGTAATATAACAAAAAGCTCCTCAACTTTAGCAAAGAAAACAATGAAAGAAATTACACTGTCAAGTGATACTTTTAAAGAGTACAAATGACTATAAAATCATTTCTGATACTTTTGATAAAAGCCTTAAATACCACAAAGTCTTCTCTTCTGCCATGCAGACAAATAATTAAAACAACTTGCTCTCCAGAATTTCCAGAAGAAATGAAACACTTTATTTCAGAACACCATCTATACAAAGAGCATTAACTAATTATGAAGGTACCAATGATGGTGTACAATGCTAAGCCTAATAATTCATTCAGTGATGTATGTCTTACATCTCATCAGATGTGACTAAGTAAATGACATTTATAGCAAACCTTCCTATTCAAGTATACACTAGAAATTCCTTTATTTTTTGGCCACATGGCCAAAATACAGATTCCCAGCCTAGCATTGAACTCATGTCCTCTGCAGTGGAACTGTGGAATCTTAACCACCAACCACCAGGGAAGTCCAAAATTTCATATATTAATAATTTTGTGGGGCTTCCCTGGTGGGCCAGTGGTTAAGCATCCACTTGCCAATGCAGGGCACAAAGGTTTGAGTCCTGGGCAGGAAAGATCTCACATGCTACGAAACAACTAAGCCCATGCACCACAATGACTGACACAAACTGCCACAACTACTAAAGCGCATGCACCCTAGAGACTGCTCTGTAACAAGAGAAGCCACTACAGTAAGAAGCCCCGGGCACCACAGCTGGAGAGTTCCCCACTCTCCACAACCAGAGGAAGCCCACATGTGGCAACGAAGACTTCCTACAGCCAAAACTAAAATAAATTTAAAAACGTGTTTGTCAATTACTTTTAACCATGTATATACATTATTAACCAGACAGAAATACATACATATACAAATCACTTAATAATTACTTAAGCAATATATATGACACTGAGTTCAGTGGAGCACAGATTCAAAAATTTAACACATGGTTATTAATCAATTTGAACACAAGGCAAAAAAAAGATAACTGTGCTAAGTTCTTTAGCCGTGTCTAACTCTTTGCAACCCCAAGGACTGTAACCTTCCAGGCTCCTCTGTTCATGGTATTTTCAGGAAAGAATACTGGAGTGGGTTACCATTTCCTCCTCCAAGGGATCTTCCTGACCCAGGGATCGAACCCTTGTCTCTTACGTCTCCTGTATTGGCAGGCGGGTTCTTTACCACCAGTGCCCAACAATATCTGAAGGAGTATATCTAGAAAAAACATTCTGTCTTCACATCTCAGGGAAACAAAACAGTAGGATAAATTTCCAAGGTGAGGAGAACACTTGCATTACCAGGTCAAGAACCCTTTCTTGAAATCAACACAACAGGCTGGACAGACTGGCAGCCCGATTATCCCTGGGTCTAGTCTGGCTGCAAGGAGAAGCAGGGGAGGCGAGGCTCAATGATGAAACCCCAAATGGGAGAAGTAGAGAGAAGCTAGGAGAAGACTGAGAATCTCTGCATCATTAGTTTCCCTGCTATGTGGATTTCTTCTCTTCGGGTAATACAACCAAAAGAAATAAGTTACATATAAAAATAACATCATAAACATGAAACCATAAAACTCCTAGAAGAGAAAACAGGCAAACCAGTCTTTGACATAAATCATAGAAACAGTTTCTTGGACCAGTCTCCTAAGGCAAAATAAATAAAAGCAAAAAAAGCAAAAAGGACCTAATTAAACTTAGAAGCTTTTGCACAGCAAAGGAAACCATTGACAAAACGAAAAGACAACCTATGAAACAGGATAAAATATTTGCAAATGAGGCATATGACAAAGGGTTAATATCCAACACATACAAACAGCTCATACAACTCAATATAAAAAAAACAAACAAAAAATTCACAGAAAATTTGAACAGACATCTTTCCAAAGAAGACACGCAGATGGTTTACAGGCACATGGAAAGATGTTCAGCATCAGTAATTATCAGAGAAATGGAGATCAAAAACAAAATGAAGTCTTCACCTCACACACACTTCACCTCACACCTCACACACACTTTTTGATGACTATCGTCAAAAAGTCTACAAATAGGGGACTTCTCTGCTGGTCCAGCAGCTAAGACTCCAAACTCCAGTGCAGCAGTCCTGGGTTTTATCTCTGGTTGGGGAACTCGATCTTGCAGGCTGCAGCTGAAGATCCCACATATCACAAAGAAGATGGAAGATCTTGTCTGCCGCCACTAAGACCCAGCACAGTCAAATAAATTAATAAATATTAACAATAAAAAAGTCTACAAGAAACCAATGTTGGAGTGGAATGTGGAGAAAAGGGAAGCCTTGTATACTGTTGGTGGGAATGTAACTATGTCACTATGGAAAACAGTATGGAAGTGCCTTAGAAAAACTAAAAATAGAACTACCATATGATCCATAAATTCCACAGAAAAGATACATGTACCCCAGTGATCACAGCAACACTGTAACTAAAGAGCAGCCCCCACTTGCTGCAACTAGAGGAAGTCCACATGCCGCAGCAAAGTCCCAGGGCAGCCAGAAAATAAAATAAAAAAACAGAAGATGTGATACATTACACACACACACGCATACTCTCATAATGGAGTATTACTCAGCCATAGAGAAGGATGAAATACTACTATTTGCAGCAATGTGGATGGACCTAGAGAATATTATGCTTGGTGAAATAAGCCAGAAAGAGAAAGACAAATGCTATATAATATTACTTATATGTAAAAAAATAACAAATGAATGTACTGTATATACAAAATGGACTCATAAATACCCATCTGTGGAAAACAAATCTGTAGTGACCAAAGAGGAGAGAGAAAGGTCGAGAGGGACAAATTAGGGGTATGAGATTAATAGATAAAAACTACTATATACTAATGAGATAAGCAACAAGGANTGTATATACAAAATGGACTCATAAATACCCATCTGTGGAAAACAAATCTGTAGTGACCAAAGAGGAGAGAGAAAGGTCGAGAGGGACAAATTAGGGGTATGAGATTAATAGATAAAAACTACTATATACTAATGAGATAAGCAACAAGGATATACTATACAGCACAGGGAATTATACTCATTATCTTATAATAACTTATTATAGAATACAGTCTGCAATACTAGATCATTATGCTATGTACCTAAAACACAATATTGTAAATAAATCAACCATACATTAATAAAAATAAAAGAATACTTTTTGAAGAAACAGTGTCATAAAGATAATGGTGTTAGCTTAGAACAATAAGCCTCTTTGAGGAGATCTTTTGCAAATAGTAAGCTTAAGAAAAATTTTCCTCATTGAATGATGAATAGTTATTTTTTTAAAATCAATGTTACAAATATAAAGAAGGAAAGAAAAATATAAATCAAAAGGAAAAACACACATGAAAAAAACTACGCATGAAGCAGATGAAAATCATAGTTAAATAGTTNAATAATCAAAATACTTTTTAAAAATGTCAACATATCCAATTATGTAATGATGTTTTAAATAGCACTATTAATGGTAGATGGTTACTGAGTTTTCTTACTCCCTCAAACATTCAGTGCTTATTGCTATATGGTTCCCCAAAGAATGGATCCTTAAACCACTTACTCTTCTAATGATCGATCTAGGCCTCGGTCAGGTGATCGATGGTGAGTACGTTCTGGTGAGCGACATTTTGTATTTGGCTTTATTGTGGAACTCAAATGATAAGCATTACTTGAGTAATTCTGGCGGCGGAGTTCTTGCACAGCCCTCTCCCTAAAGCAAAATAGGGACACTTTAATTGAACTTTTATATTCAGCAACATCACTAACACTGTTGTATAACTGCAGTTCGAATCATACTTTAAAATCTAATCACCATGAAATAACCAAAGTCTGTTGTTATCCCAGAAACAGTCTGCTTTCCAGGCTGCTGAACTTACCTTTCAAAGCGCTCCGTCCCTAGCTGTCTCTTTGTAATGTCCAAGTCAGCTTCCAGATGCGTCACGGCGTTCCTGAACTGGGCCACGTCCCTACTCTGCATTGCCCTGTGTAGAGAATGTGAATGATGGTTGAGTAAAGGTAGAATACCAAAGTATTCCTAGGGTACCTGAAACCATGTTGGCCATGGTTTCTCAGCTGAAGCCAAGCAACACTCTGGTTTTTACAGATGTATCGGTGCATCTAAAATACATCAATTTCACACAAATAAAATAAATTAAAAATGCTAATTTTAGATGCAGTAAATGTGCAAAGTAGTCTACTAAAAGCCCTTTAAGCTGTCTCTGCTGCTGCTGCTGCTAAGTTTCTTCAGTCGTGTCCGACTCTGTGCGACCCCATAGACGGCAGCCCACCAGGCTCCTGCGTCCCTGGGATTCTCTAGGCAAGAACACTGGAGTGGGTTGCCATTTCCTTCTCCAATGCATGAAAGTGAAAAGTGAAAGTGAAGTCGCTCAGTTATGTCCAACTCTTCACAACCCCATGGTCCGCAGCCTACCAGGCTCCTCCGTCCATGGGATTTTCCAGGCAAGAGTACTGGTGTGGGGTGCCATTGCCTTCAGCCCCATTCAATTAGTTAAACTTAATTTTCCCTATTTTTAGATATGGTAATACTATTATCTACCTATATTATCAATTCACTGCAGATCATTTTTACAATTTACTTCACTGTATGATGTGCATATTCCAATGCATATAACACTGGAATTCACTAACACCATGATGAATATGCAGTGGGTGCATAAATGTATATCTAATTGACCAAATGCCTTATATATGTGTGTAATGAAATTTGATATATCCAACTGTTAAAGACAAAAAAATCTCTTCGATTTAACAGGACCTTACTTAGGGATAAACAATGCCTCCAAAACCCTGATAAGCACACTACCATGAGGAAGATGACAGAGGTGACTGCTCTTGCCAGAACATTCTCTCTTCTCTGCTGGCTTTCAGGACTGCAATACGGACTGCTGGAATCTAAACTCTAGAGATTAGGAACACAAGAGTTTATCAAGCTTACTAGTTCTAGGTGACACTACTCACCAACCAGGCTAAAACAGAGTGTACCCCCTTAAGGTGGGAGTTTTGGCATACTTCACTGAAGTAATTTCTACCTGTGGCTTGAGGAAATGATCCTACAGAACTGGATCATTCTGAAGGTCCAGTCTGAAGCCCAGCTGCAGTGACTGAAAGAGTGACTCAGTTACAGCTGCCACAACCTAAAAACAGTCTCTGAAGGAAACCAGCCCTGGTTTCGCAGCCTGTGCTCAGTCGGGGGCTCCCACAAGTGGCCAATTCCTGAGACCATGATTCCTGTCCTTCCCCAGATCCCTTACTCAGACTGGAGGGCAGAGCTGAGGCTGGATGAAAAGGTGTTACAGGTGGGATAGATAAGAACAGAGGCTAAGGGTCCCCATCAGGTTTTGTGNGGGGGCTCCCACAAGTGGCCAATTCCTGAGACCATGATTCCTGTCCTTCCCCAGATCCCTTACTCAGACTGGAGGGCAGAGCTGAGGCTGGATGAAAAGGTGTTACAGGTGGGATAGATAAGAACAGAGGCTAAGGGTCCCCATCAGGTTTTGTGACAGATGACAGAGGTGATAAAATATCTACTATGCAGGCAAGGGGGCTTCCCTGGTGGGTCTGATGGTAAAGAATCCTCTTTCAATGCAGGAGACTGGGGTTTGATCCCTGTGTCGGGAAGATCCCCTGGAGAAGGTAATGCTAACCCACTCCAGTGTTCTTGCCTGGGGAACCCCATGGATGGAAGAGCCTGGTGGGCTATGGTCCATGAAGTCCCAAAGAGTCAGACCTGACTGAGCGACTAAGCACATGGCAGCACACACGCACGCAGACAGGCATTTCCATCTAATCCTCCAGTGGTGTAATAAGGTGCTAACAGTATTAGGGAGTCTTTTTTTTTTAAGTCACAATCAGTGTTCTGGGGGAAGTCTCCAGCATTCAGTGAATGCAGTAGCGCTTCCAGGTACCCAGTATACAGGGAAATACCACGTGACAAATGAAAAGACTGGGCAGCAATACCAAGCAGGCCCATAAATAGAAAAATTCTGGTTTCAGAAGTGCTTTTTTTTCTAATCTGGTTATAATATTTCCCAAAGGCAACATGTTCAGTTGAGTTCAGTCACTCAGTCGTGTCCAACTCTTTGCAACCCCATGAATCGCATTACACCAGGCCTCCCAGTCCATCACCATCTCCCGGAGTTCACTCAAACTTACGTCCATCGAGTTGGTGATGCCATCCAGCCATCTTATCCTCTGTCATCCCCTTCTCCTCCTGCCCCCAANGATGACTGAAGGTGTTTTTGGCTGACTGTGACAAGGATAAGGATGTAGTAAACAAAATCATTCCTCAGTTCCAGTCTGTCTGAGCCCACAGCACCTTCACGCTTTGCAATTAAATTTTGGTGACTTGACCGGTAAAGAAGGTGGGGTGAATGTGCGACCTGGAATACCAAGGAAAGTTGAGACTACTCTGGGCTCCAAGGTTCCCTTGGAGCTCTGAGAGATCTTAAAGAAAAGTGTGGAGGGAAGCCAGTCTTCTTGCCTTTCATTGATCTGTGGTGGGCCAAAACAAAAAATAGGACTGGAAAATAAAGGCGGAATTACAGAAACATCTGTCAGCTTTATCCAGGATGGGAAACCAGTTAGGTTAAGTCTTCTGCCTGGAGTAAGTATTCAGAGCTCTCATTTTCCTCTGCCTGGTTCTCCTGGTAGCAGCTCAGAGACTGTAAAATTCAGATACTCTTGAGACTATGATTCTACTCATTAAGTACTTACTGAGAACTTATTCTGTTCCAGGCACTGGCATCTGTACTGGGAAATCAAAGGTGAACAACTGACACTCCAGCTCTCATAGAACTTATTGTCTAATGGGGAGGAAAGGGCATGGTGGTGTGAGGTTGATGCAGCGTAACCATCTGGGTTCTGTGGATAAGAGAGGTTTTTCTCCTGGGATGCAGGAGGGCAGTGTTTCCTGTGCCTGAGAGCCTGAGTAATTTGAATATTTCTATTCAGTGTTTCTGAGAATTTATTGGGGTTGATTCCTTGTAAGTCTCAGTGGGGGCCACTGAGCCTTGGAGAGGAAGACAGCTGGGTTAGGAGGAGATTCAATCCTTCTCCCAGGAAGATAGTCAGTGACACTATATCAGAGTCTAGAGAAGATGTTGCAGAGGTGGTTTGGGAGCTCTCGGGGCTCTTGGGGACATGGAAAGACCCAAAGGGAATTTCTGGCTGGGGTAATATCCAGAGGTTCCCCAGAGTGGACACTGAAGGGAAATTTCCTATATTATTACATCATTGCTAGAGATATAAGTTCTGCTGAAAGAGCTATAACACTTCCTAGGTCAGAACGGGTGTCCCAGGCATTCTCCTGCCAATACCTGAAGTGACCCTGCACCGCACAGGGCAGCCAAAGGAGAATGCTGTGCAGGAAAGTCCCTGAGTCCATGGGGACAGCGTAGACAGTCAGGCCCTTTGGCAGCTATAAATTTTGGATTCAGTGTAGAATATGGGGTCAACCCTGCACTTACACTAGTTTTTTTCCCCAGTGTTCTATTCAATAATGTGTCTAGGTTGGTTTTTGCAGGTCTTACCAAAATTGTAAAAAGCTCAGAATTATGAGTCACTTGAACTGGGAATAATTAGAAAAATTTAGGAGAGTTGATTTGGGCAATCATGACAGGTGCAAATGCAGGCTTAAGAGGAGCCTTTGACACAAAGTTACTCTGTGCAGGAAAAACTCTTTATAAACCTGAGCCTGTGGGTGTTGCATGTGTGGGGGGGGGGGGGCGGTGTGTGAGATGGAAGGGGCTTAAAGACATCTCAGCAGAGAACAGACTATTTCAGTAAGGACTGTGCTGTGCTTAGTCATTCAGTCGTGTCTGACTCTTTGCAATCCCATGGACTGTAGTCCCTAGGCTCCCCTGTCCATGGGGATGCTTCAGGGAAGAATACTGGAGTGGGTTGTCATTTCCTTCTCTGGGAGATCTTCCCAACCCAGGGATTGAACTCAGGTCTCCAGCATCACAGGCAGATTCTTTACCATCTGAGCCAAGGATTAGTAGGAAAGCTTTCTGTCTCAAGCTCCAGGCTTACTAGGTTCCTTCTAGTGCAAAGAGGCTGGCAGTAAAACATGGAACCATAAAATCAGAAAGACATGGGGCTTTAGGGTGAAGGACTTGATGCAGAATAAGTGCCTCTTGCTGTGTGAATTATCCAAGACAAAGCAAAATGAACCTATAGCAACTCACTGAAATAGTGGGAAAGAATTATTGAGAAAAGGATCTGGCACAGTGGATCTCAATCAGGGGCAACTTCTGCCTTCGGGACATTTGGGGACGTCTGGAGACATTTTGGTTGTCACAACTGTGACAAGCATTATTGGCATCTAGGGGGAAGAGGCCAGGGATGTTGCTAAACACCCTCCATTGAGCAGGACAACTCCATACAAGTAAGAATTCTCTGGCCCCAAACACTTATATTGGAGAGGCTGAGAAACTGCGGTCTAGTGAGAAAGGGATGGTGAATATTTAATTTTGCTGTACTAAAGCATATTTTGAAAGATTTAAAAATTAAATTATGTGTTTACTTGGCTGTTTTTGTGTTTTGTTAAANCCCCAAACACTTATATTGGAGAGGCTGAGAAACTGTGGTCTAGTGAGAAAGGGATGGTGAATATTTAATTTTGCTGTACTAAAGCATATTTTGAAAGATTTAAAAATTAAATTATGTGTTTACTTGGCTGTTTTTGTGTTTTGTTAAATATGAAAGTATTTAGGAATAGTTCTTTTCTATTTTTTTATATAGGAGTATATCCACCTGCCAATGCAAGAGACATAAGAGATGCAGGTTCTGTCCCTGGGTCAGGAAGATCCCTTGGAGAAGGAAATGGCAACCCACTCCAGTATCCTTGCCTGGAGAATCCCAAGGACAGAAGAGCCTGGTGGCTATAGTCCCTGGGGTCAAAAGGAGTCAGACACAACTGAGCACGCATGCACACAGCTAATATACACAGGAAAGGTTTTTTTAGGTTCTTTTGGAATCTCTCTCAACACTATTTTTTAAATAAGATTTTAAACTCCTCAGTTTTCACACCATTGGGGTTTCAAGAATTCATTTTTTGCCATTGGTGAAGGACTATTATATAACCACAGTGGTGATCTTGGAGTTGAGGGCAAAGAAGAAGAGAGAGGAATGAGAGAACTGAGGCATTGGTCAAGAGAAATTGTAGTCTTATGTGTAAAATTTTAATTTTTGCAAAAAGAAAATATGCATGCAAACACCTTGCAAAATTAAAAATTAAATTTAAAGAGAGGGAAAGAAAAGCTCTAGTAGTTCGACCTCTGCAAGAGAAGGAAGGCTTTAGATGAAACTACCAGAAAACAGCAGCCCTTAGAACTGCTGCAATGATCTGGGACAGGATTGTCCCTGTATGTGGGCAAAAAGGCATGGCTTCATTAAAGTCACTGTGAATGCTCTCAATGTAAAAATACAAATCTTTCACTTGGAGAATTCTTTGCTGGGAAGGGAGGCTATGTATCAGGTGGAAAGGTGAGCCAGATAACCTATAGCATGTAATTCCTAGAAAGCAGCCTAATTACCCGGTACGTAATGACAGCAGCCACACACTACCAAGCATTCACGTGTGCCAGGCACAGTGCTAAGTACTTTCCATGCAGCTTCTCAGTCCATTATCATAACCGTGCAGGTGTGTTTAGGTATTTTCACTCTACAAGTGAAGGAACCAGGTTCAGAATAAGTAGTGGGCTGAGATGTAAAGACAGGTCTGTCTTATATCCAAGCCCACTTTCTTTTTTCTTTTTATTGGAATATAATCACTTTACAATGTTGTGTTAGTTTCTGCTGTACAACAGTGTGAATCAACCATGTGTATGTATGTGTGTATATATGTGTGTGTGTGTGTGTATATATATATATATATATATATATATATATATANGGTCTATGTTCGATGCAGGATGCAGGATGCTTGGGACTGGTGCACAGGGATGATCCAGAGAGACGTTGTAGGGTGGGAGGTAGGAGGGGGATTCAAGATTGGGAGCTCGTGCACACCTGTGGTGGATTCATGTCAATGTATGGCAAAGCCAAGAGAGTATTGTAAAGTAAAATAAAGAAAAAAAAAAAATTAAAAAAAAGAGAAAGAAATTACATACCTATCAAGAGAAAAGAGAGGAAAAAGGCAAACCTCATTTAAAGATGGAAAGGAAAATAATCTAAGTATATAGTAGGAATAAATTATAAATATTTTTAAAAATTCAAAAGTGACATCAAGAAAAATAACGAATTACTATGATATGCTGAGAGAAAAGGTAGAAATGGAGAAAAATGAACTACATCAACTATCACTACACTGGGAATTAGAAAATGTTGTCTAATAAAACAGAGATCCAACTAATATAAGCTATAGTTATATATATTACCAGTGAATTCAAACTCTATACCTTTTGAATTACTAAAAACTCATTCTAAACAGGAAGAAAATGTTAATCACATGTTTATTAGCTCACACAAAGATTGTATAGTAACATATTTTTAGGAACAGAAACGATAACAAATATTATGATGATAGAATTAAGACCAAACATAGCCCTAAAGTCAATGACTGAAAGTGAACTTAATAATTCTTAAGAAAAAAGACAACTGATTCACAAAGTGAAATCTAAGATGTAAAAATTCATCTGAAGAAGTGTCTCAAAAAATGGTGAAAATAGAAAGATAGTTAAAACTATGCCTAAAAAAAAAAGTATGGTCCAAAAGAAATAGAGCTTCTCCAGTACTCAGAGGTAAAGAATCTGCCTGCAATGCAGGAGACACAGGTGTCATCCCTGGGTTGAGAAGATCCCCTGGAGAGGGGAATGGTAACCCACTCCAGTATACTTGCCTGGAGAATTCCATGGACAGAGGAACCTGGCCAGTTACAATCCATAGGGTTGCAAAGAGTCAGACATGACTATAGTGACTTAGCATACACGAACACATAGCAGAAATTAATACAACATTGTAAATGAACTGAATTTCAATAAAATAAAGTTTTTTTTCAAATTTTTAATTAAAGAAATATTTGCAGGGATATTACACAGGATTAAATTTAGAGTATAAAATGAAGTGAAGCCACTCAATTGTGTCAGACTCTTGTGACCCCATGGACTGTAGCCTACCAGGCTTCTCCATCCATGGAATTTTCCAGGTAATAGTAATGGAGTGGGTTGCCATTTCCTTCTCCAGGGGATCTTCCTGACCCAGGGATTGAACCTGTGTCTCCTGTATTGCAGGCAGATGCTTTACCATTCGAGCCACCAAGGAAGATTGTCAAATTTAGAGTATAAAATGAAAGAATTATCTAATTTTATATAATACAGGTGGTGTTGGAGAAGACTCTTGAGAGTCCCTTGGACTGCAAGGAGATCCAACCAGTCCATTCTGAAGGAGATCAACCCTGGGATTTCTTTGGAGGGAATGATGCTGAAGCTGAAACTCCAGTACTTTGGCCACCTGATGCAAAGGGTTGACTCACTGGAAAAGACTCTGATGCTGGGAGGGATTGGGGGCAGGAGGAGAAGGGTACAACAGAGGATGAGATGGCTGGATGGCATCACTGACTCAATGGACATGAGTTTGAGTAGACTTCGGGAGTTGGTGATGGACAGGGAGGTCCGGCATGCTGCAATTCATGGGGTCGCAAAGAGTCGGACACGACTGAGCGACTGAACTGAACTGAACTGATAATACAGGTATTTTATAATGATGAAGAGTATAACCCAAATGAGGATTTAACAGTAAGATTAAGATTTATGCTCCCAGTACTATGGTGGTTTAGATATTCTAAAAACCCTTTCCTTTACAAACACCTAAAAATAGTAATGCAGTGTACATCATGAGAAATGTCAGGCTGGAAGAAGCACAAGCTGCAATCAAGATTGCAGGGAGAAGTATCAATAATCTCAGATATGCAGATGACACCACCCTTATGGCAGAAAGTGAAGAAGAACTAAAGAACCTCTTGATGAATGTGAAAGAGGCGAGTGAAAAAGCTGGCTTAAAACTCAACATTCAGAAAACTAAGATGGCATCCAGTCCTATCACTTCATATAAAATATATGGGGAAACAATGGAAACAGTGAGACTATTTTTGGGGCTCCAAAATCACTGCAGATGGTGACTGCAGCCATGAAATTAAAAGGCGCTTGTTTCTTGGAAGAAAAGCTATAACCAACCTAGATAGCATATTAAAAAGCAGAGACATTATTTGTCGACAAAGGTCCATCTAGTCAAAGCTATGGTTTTCCCAGTAGTCATGTATGGATGTGGAAGTTGGACTGTAAAGAAAGCTGAGCACATAAGAATTGACACTTCTGAATTGTAGTATTGGAGAAAACTTTTGAGAGTCCCTTGGACTGCAAAGAGATCCAACCAGTCCATCCTAAAGGAAATCAGTCCTGAATATTCATTTGAAAGACTGATGCTGAAGCTGAAACTCCAGACTTTGACCACCTGATGTGAAGAACTGACCCATTGGAAAAGACCCTAATGCTGGAAAAGACTGAAGGCAGGAGGAGAAGCAGACAACAGAGAATGAGATGGTTGGATGGCATTACCAACTCAATGGACATGAGTTTGAACAAGGTCTGGGAGTTGGTGATGGACAGGGAAGCCTGGCATGCTGCAGTCCATGGGATGGCAAAGAGTTGGACACAACTGAGCGACTGAACTGAAAAATAATAATTAGATAAAATACTATATTTTATTATAAAATGTAGAGCTGGCCTGAAGAAAAGTAAGAAAACTTTACAATAACCAGAAACAAGAGAGAAAGTCAAACTCAGAGTAACAAGTTAGTGATAAGGCTATAGACCACATTGAAGGAGCTTGCAGATACCACCAACAGGGAACCTGGAGACTTAATAGTTAAGCAGAGCAATAGATATATACAAAGTGAACAGTGGAAGTGAGGATCCTAAACAAAACGTGAGCCTAAGAAAGCTACAACATAAGTGAAAATGGGAAAGGGGTGACAATAAAGAGTTACAAGCAAAAGGAAACCAACTGGGAGGTAAGTAGATTTATACATTTGGTCAATTGCTTTGCCACAAGGGCACAAATGTAATTTATGGAAAAGAATATATAGAGACTTTTCTACAAATGGTGCTAAATAACTGGATATCAGAGTGAAAGAAATCTGAACCGAGAACTCTCATCTCACCCCATATAAAAAAATTAATTTGAGGTGAAAAATATATCCAAACACAAAAGCAAAAACTATAAAGCTTTCAATACAAAACACAGGAGACCATATCTGTGATTTTGGGGTAAGAAAAGACTTATTGCTGACAACATAAAAAGCACTACAATAAACCTATTGTCTAGCACAGGGAACTCTACTTTTTTAATATGTAATATATATATCCACTCTTTTGAGATGCTTTTCCCATATACATGGTCATTACAGTGTATTGAGTAGAGTACCCTGTGCTAAAGGTAGATTTATCACAGTGCTTTTTATGTTGTCAGTAGTAAGTCTTTTCTTGCCCCACAGATGTGGTCTCCTATGGTGGTTCAGATGGTAAAGAATCTGCCTGCAATGAAGGAAACTGGGTTTGATCCATGGGTTGTGAACTCCTAGAGAAGGAAATGGCTACACACTCCAGTCATCTTGCCTGAAAAATTCCATGGATAGAGGAACCTGGTAGGCTACAATCCATGAGGTTGCAAAGAGTCAGGCACAACCAAGCAACTCACACACATGCACACACACACACACACATAAGTGAGTCACATTGCTGTACAGCAGAAACACAACACTATAAATCAACTATATTCCAATAAAAATTAATTTTAAAAAACTACTACAGTGTAAGAACTGGATAAATTGGATTTTATCAAAATAAAAAATTTCTATTTATCAAGAGATTTTCTGAAGAAAATTAAAAGGCATGGGTAGAGGACTTCCGTGGAGTTCCAGTGTTTAAGACTCCACACTTTCACTGCAGGGGGCGTGGCTTTGATTCCTGGTTGGGGAACTAAGATTTCACATGCTGTGCAGCACAACCAAAAAGCAAAATAAAAGGCAAGGTACAGACTAGGAGAAAATATTCATAACTCACATATCTGACAAAGGTCATTTATGCAGAATATGAAAAGAACTCCTTCAAATCAGTATTAAAAACAAAACATAGGTAAAACATTAGTATAAGATATATCTATCTCATGTAGAGAGACAGACAGCAAATAAGCACAGAGAAAGATGTCAACATCATTAGCCATTAGGAAGACACATATTAAAATACAATGAGCTTCTTCTTGAAGATCTATTAATTGTGAGCAGCTAAAATGCTATAAGCTGACAACATCATGTGTTAGCAAAGACTTCAAGCATAGAGAACTCTCATATATTGCTGATGGGTTGTGAAAAAGATTGGGCAGTTTGGCAGTTTTCTTACAAAGTTAAACAGACACCTACCCTAAAACCAAACAAGAGAATTGAAAGCATGTCCAAAAAAGGACTTGTAGGAATGTTAATACCATCTTTATTATAAGACTCCTAAATTAGAAGCAACACAAATGTCCATCATTAAGTTAATAAATACCTAACACTCATAGATCAAAAGAATGTACATGAATCTAAAAAACATGTTGAACAAGAGAAGTCAGATACATATAAACTGTATTCCACTCAAAACAAGTTCGAAAAGAAATGTTAGCTATGGTACCAAAAGGGATTAGAACCCATTCAATGTATATAGTATTCCATGGTCCCATTTTGAGGAGGGATGAATAGAGCAGAGACAGAGAGAAAGAAATTGTTGGGCAGAGGGAGGGCTCTTCCCTTGTGCCAAATGCCAGTTGATAAATCAACATTTTAACAACTACATGGCAAAAATTATTTTGAGCAATAATTATCTATGGATGCTAAATCCAAGAGGAAAAAATGAATAAGAAATATATTTGTATGTCTTAACATTTCTTGTTAGCTGTTTGCTAAATAGGCAACAACTGAGAGAGGAAAAAATAATAACTATATATAGAGAAACTCGGAGAAGGCAATGGCATCCCACTCCAGCACTCTTGCCTGGAAAATCACGATGGTGTGATCACTCATCTAGAGCCAGACATCTTGGAATGTGAAGTCAAGTGGGCCTTAGAAAGCATCACTACAAACAAAGCTAGTGGAGGTGATGGCATTCCAGTAGAGCTATTTCAAATCCTGAAAGATGATGCTGTGAAAGTGCTGCACTCAATATGCCAGCAAATTTGGAAAACTCAGCACTGGCCACAGGACTGGAAAAGGTCAGTTTTCATTCCAATCCCAAAGAAAGGCAATGCCTAAGAATGCTCAAACTACCACATAATTGCACTCATCTCACACACTAGTAAAGTAATGTTCGACATTCTCCAAGCCAGGCTTCAGCAATANCTAAAGCTGAAACTCCAGTACGTTGGCCACCTCATGCGAAGAGCTGACTCACTGGAAAAGACTTTGATGCTGGGAGGGACTGGGGGCAGGAGAAGGGGATGACCAAGGATGAGATGGTTGGATGGCATCACAGACTCGATGAACACGAGTCTGAGTGAACTCCGGGAGTTGGTGATGGACAGGGAGGCTTGGCGTGCTGCGATTCATGGGGTCGCAAAGAGCTGGACACGATTGAGCGACTGAACTGAACAACACTTTGACTAGCAATCAAAATTAATACTACCAGTGAGGGTTTGACAGATACAGTGTGTCTATAAAAGCAATATCCTGACAAGGACCGGACCTTGATCTCACATACTAATCCAGATGGGACTAATCTAAATCCTGTCATGAGAAAACAGTAAAAGAAATTGAGACATTCTATAAAATAAACAGCCCTATATTCTTAAAAGGGGCTTCCTGGGTAGCACTAGTGGTAAAGAATCCACCTGTCAATGCAGGAGATGTAACGGACGCCGGTTCAATCCTTGGGTCAGGAAGATCCCCTGGAGGAGGGGATGGCAACCCACTCCAGTATTCTTGCCTGGAGAATCCCATGGACAGAGGAGCCTGGCAGGCCACAGTCCACACTGTCACACAGAGTCAGACACGACTGAAGCAACTTAGCACGTATATTCTTAATAAAAAACACTAGTGTCATGAAAGGCTGTGGAAATGTCCTACATTAAAGGAAAGAGATATCACTAAATGCAAAAACTGATCTGGGCCTGGATCTTGCCCTAAAAGAAAAAAAATGCTGTAAGGATATTACTAGAACCAGTGACAACTGATGTGTAGATTAAGGGCTTCCCCAAATGGCTCAGCAGGTAAAGAATCCGCCTGCTGGTGCACTGGGATGACCCAGAGGGATGGTACAGGGAGGGAGGTGGGAGAGGGGTTCAGGATGGGGAACATGTGTACACCCGTGGCGGAATCATGCTGATGTATGGCAAAACCAATACAATATTGTAAAGTAAAAAACAAAACAAAACAAAACAAAAAACTTCTGTTTAAGAATAAATAAACAGAAGATCAAAAAAAAAAAAGAATCTGCCTGCAATGCAGTGGACTCAGGAAATGCAGATTCAATCACTGGGTCAGGAAGATCCCCTAGAGGAGGGTATGGCAACTCACTCCACTATTCTTGCCTGAAAAATCCAATGGACAGAGGAGCCTGGAGGGCTACAGTCCAAAGGGTTGCAAAGACTTAGACATGACTGAATGACTAAGCACGCACATATGCACGCATACTTCTCCATGCAGATTAAAGAATTATATAGAAGTTAAATTTCCTGAATTTTATAAATGTACTGTGGCTATGTTAGAGAATATCTGTGCTCTTAAATAATACATACTACACTGAAACATTCCAGGTTAAAGGATCATGATATATACAACCTACTTTCAAGTGATTCAGAAAAAAAATAAACCCATGTATGCAGAGAGAGAAAGGGAAAGGGAGAGAGAACTAAAAAAGTAAAACTAGAGTGTAAAATGTTTATAATTAAACTAGGTAAAAGGTATATGAAAGTTATTTCTATACTTTTCAGAACAACTTTTCTATAAATTAAAATTACTTCAAAATAAAAAGTTAAAAAAATTAAAAGACAGCATCAAGAAACTATAAAAAAGTACATTCTGGTGACAGAAATCAGATCACTGGTTGTCTAATTTAGGGGGAAGATGTTAACTAAAAAACAACCTATTCTAGAAAATAGAAATATTTTATATGCTGACTGACATGTCTGAAAACACAGATATACATACATACAGCAGAATCCACTGAACTGCATATTTAAAACCTGTGCATTTTATTAAATTTAATTATACTTGAATAATTTTATTTATTTTTATTTCACTTTACAATATTGTATTGGTTTTGCCATACATCAACATGAATCCACCACGGGTGTACGTGTGTTCCCAATCCTGAACTCCCCTTCCACCTCCCTCCCAAATTATACCTAAATAATTTTAAAAGCTACTAAGGAGACGTAAGGCTTGGCATGGTGAGAAAATCAATGGTCAAAACTTATAATCATCAGCCTACCTAAAAATGAATTAGATACTGCCCGTGTGACCTGGAAAATGCTAAACCAAATATTTAATTTTGTCAATTCTCTCTAAAAGAATTTACCCACTATTTAGGTTTCTTAAAATTCCCAGTAATTAAGATTACTTGATTATTAAAAAAAATTTTTTTCAATTAGCAAATACAGTTGGGAAATAAGCTATCATGAACAACAATATCAACGAAAGGCAAATGAGCCTCCAAAGGACTTCAGATAATGTAAGTCTGTTCTAGATATTTACAGATATAATAGATGGAATTAAAACATGGCAAGAAAAGGGATACCAACAACCTACCAGGCAGAAAGAAATTGGATATACTATCTGACATTAGGCACAGAAAACAAAATGCTCCTATTCTTCAATTTCAAGAAAGGAAAGGACTGACTGTTCTTTGACACTAGTCAGCTAATCTCTATAAACTATACTCCGAAATTCAGCAAGTTCTTAAATAACCCTGCTTTTTAAAAGCCTACAGACTTCCCCCAAACCAGATACAATACCAACTTTTCGCTTTATTTAGAGAGCCAGTCTAAGAAGCACAAGAAGTCTAAGAAGTCTATGTCTTCCTTGCTTACCAAGTAATAAATTCAGCTTCCTTGATTTAGACATACTGCATGGGTTTTGGTTGCCAGTACTTTCAGTGATGTCTCTTCCTTAAGAGAAATCAACAGATTAACTTAACAGTGAAAGATAACAAAAGTTAACAAAACTATGGCTAAACAAAAAATATCCAACTGAAGCAGAGAAATTAAAAGTAAGAAAATATAAAAAATGCAGTAAGAGATATGTGAGATACTGAGAAAAGGTCCAATGGATATAACTGGAGGCATGGAGAAGGCAATGGCAACCCACTCTAGTGCTCTTGCCTGGAAAATACCACAGACAGAGGACCCTGGTAACCGGCTGCAGTCCATGGGGTTGCAAAGAGTCGGACACAACTGAGCGACTTCACTTTCACTTTTCACTTTCAAGGAGTATTAAGAAGGAGCAAAAATAGTAGTTGAAGAGATAACAACTGAGAATTATGCAGAGCTAATGAATGACATCAGTCCACAGATTAAGAAGCATAAATGCAAGGAAAACCACACTTAGGCACATCATAGTCAAATTGTGGAGAGCTGAGCAAAGAAAAAACAAAAACAGCAAGGAGAGGAGAAAAGACAACTTATAACAGCACCAAAAATATTAAACACCTAGGGGGAAAAGATAATTTATAGCAGCAGCAAAAATATTAAATACCTAGGAATAAATTTAATGATATATGTGAAAAATTATATACTGAAAACTATAAAATTTCATCAAGGGAATTCCCTGACAGCCCAGTGGTTAGGACTCCATGCTCTCACTCTCATGAAGTTTGACCCCTCACCTGGAAACTAAAATCCCAGAAGCTGTGCATGGTGTAGCCATAAAACAATAACACAACAACGAACAAAAGAACTCAAAATACTTTATTGAAACAGAAATTAAATAAGGGGAAGATGATATAATAATTGAGGTGAAAGTAAAAGTAGAACAACTAAAGAGATGGAAGAATAATTCACATTCATGGATTAAAATACTCTTTATTGTAAAGATATCAATTCTCCCCAAACTGACCTATATATGCAAAACAATCCGATTCATAATCCTAGCAACTTTTTTGTGAAAACTGAATAATGAGTTGTAGAATTTAAGGGCAATGCAGAAAGTCAACAATAGAAAAAGCAATTTTGGAAAAAGAAGAGGATTGAAAAACTTATACTAAAATATCTATTATAAAGTTATAGTAATTAAGAAGTATGGTAGTCACGAAGATTGGCAATCATTCAAACAGAAAAAAGAATCTACACCTACACGGTCCCATATGGTAGCCACAAAACATATGTAGCTATTTAAATAAATTAAAATTAGTTAAAATTAAAAATTCAGTCCTTTTGAGCAATTGCCACATTTCAACATCTCAGCAGCCAGCTATTAAATTGAACAGTACATATACTAACATTTCCATCATGGCAGAAAGTTCTATTCAACAGCACTTATAATAGAGAGATACATATAGAATTACTTGATTTATAACAAATGTGACACTTTAGTGCAGTGGGGAAAAGCTGGTCTTTTTAATAAATTGTGATGGTGCAATTTTATGTTCATATATAACAATTAAATAAATAAATAACCTATTAATCCACCATCACCTCTACCTTACACCTAGGGTCCCCAACCTCTGGGATTTAATGCCTATATGATCTGATGTGGAGTTGATGTAATAATAATAGAAATAAAGTGCAAGAAAGCTTGACAGCTCTTGAATCATCCCAAAACCATTCCCTCCCCCTACCACCACGTTCTGTGGAAAAACTGTCCTCCATGACATTGGTCTCTGGTGCCAAAAAAGGTTGGGACCACTGCCTTACAACACATATAAAAATCAATTCCAAGAGGACTGCAGGGAATTCCCTGGCAGTCCAGTGATTGGGACTCTGAGCTTTCATTGCCCAGGGCCTGGCTTCAATCCCTGGTCCAGGAACTAAGCTCTTGCAAGCCAAGCAGCCAAACAAACCAACAAAAAAAAACAAGCAGATTGTCATTCTAAATGTAAAAACGTAAGACAAAGAAGTTTTTAGACGAAAACACAGGAAAGTATCTTCACAACCTTGTAGTAGACAAAGATTTCTTAAATAGGACACAAAAAGCGTCAGCCATAAAACACAATACCAGTAAAGAATATTTAACAGGAAATTAAATATGAGAATGTCTGCTTATCAAGGCATCATTAAGAGAGTGTAAAAGCAAGCCATAGCCTGAGAAAAATCATTTGCAACACAGATACCTGACAAAAGACTCATCCAGAATATAAATCTGATAAGTCTCTACAAAACGGTAAGAAAAAGGCAGGCAGATAACCCAGCAGAAAAATGGATGAGACACGAACAAGCACTTAACAGAAGAGGATATCCGAATGGCTAATAAGCATTATGAAAAGCTGTCAAGCTTCATTTACCATCAGAAAAGTGTAAGTGAAAATTCAGTGGATATCACTATATTCCTACAAGAATACCTAAAATGAAATTACAACTAAGCAAAATGAGGTATTGGTNTAACAGAAGAGGATATCCGAACGGCTAATAAGCATTATGAAAAGCTGTCAAGCTTCATTTACCATCAGAAAAGTGTAAGTGAAAATTCAGTGGATATCACTATATTCCTACAAGAATACCTAAAATGAAATTACAACTAAGCAAAATGAGGTACTGGTAGTACAAATGGAACTCTTTCACACTGGGGACACAAGTATAAATCAGTAAAACCACTTTGAAAAATGTATGGTCAGAGGGTGGGATGATTTGGGAGAATGGCATTGAAGCATATATACTATCATGTAAGAAACGAGGCACCAGTCTATGTTCGATGCAGGATGCAGGATGCTTGGGGTTGGTGCACAGGGATGATCCAGAGAGAGACAATGCAGGGTGGAAGGTGGGAGGGGGCTTCAGGATTGGGAGCTCGTATACACCTGTGGTGGATTCATGTCGATGTATGGCAAAACCAATACAGTTTTGTAAAGTAGAATAAAGTAAAAAAAATAAATTAATTAATAAAAAAAAAGTATGGTCAAGTTATGGGTTGAACTGTAACCCCAAAATTCGTATGTTGAAGTCTTAGCACCCAGTCCCCCAAAATGTGAACTGATTTAGAAACAGAGCCACTGCCTATGTAATCCGGTCATTAAGGTGGGCCTGAATCCAGTTATGACTGATGTCTTTATAAGACGGGAAATTTTTGACACAAATAGAAGGAAGATGATGTGAAAAGACATTGGAAGAAGATATCCAACACAAAGCCAAGAAGAGAGACCTGGAGCAGATCCTCCTCTCACAGTTCTGAGAAGCAATCAACTCTGCCAACATCTTGATTTTGGAATTCTAGACTCAAGAACTGTGAAAATAGTAAGTTTCAGTTTTTTAACCATCGCTCAGCCCCCAGTCAATACTTCATTTTATAATACTGACAGATTAACACAGGTGGCATCTTCTTAGTGGAATGTATGAATATTTATAACCCAATGATTCTTCTTCTTAATATATGCACAATAAAAATGTGTATATATTTTTACCAATAGTCTAAGAATGTTCACAGCACTGTTATCTTTAAAAGCCTCAAACTAGAAACAACCCAAGTGCTCATCAACAGTACAATGAATCAATAAATTATGGTATATTTACCCAGTGGAATTTTATATAGCAATGGGAATGAACCAGTTACAACTACATGCAACAATACTGAAGGATCTTGCAGTGATGGTGAATGAGAAAAGTCAGACACAAAAGGGTTCAAATGAATGACTCAGTCCAGTTGCTCAGTCATGTCCGACTCTGCAACCTCACTGACTGCAGCACTCCATGCCTCTCCATCTATAGCCAACTCCCGGAGTTTACCCAAACTATGTCCATTGGGTGACTACAATAATACAGTTGAACATGTAAAAGTAATGTGTGGCATAAGAAGTCAGGATGGTGATTACATGTGGAAAGGAGGGAGCCAATAGGGATTGCGAGAGGGCAAAAGGAAGGTTTCTGCGATGCGGGTAATGTTCTACTTTGTGATTTTGGTGAATGGCTATCTTCAAGTTGTATGTTTATGATCTGCACATGCTTTTCCATATACTTTATTCATCATTTAAAAAGGTCTTTAAAAACTGAATATGTGAGTAAATAGATTAGAACAGTTCAATCATATATATGAGAGATTTTTAAAAACAACCATAATGTAACACAGATAAGGAGACATTAATGGAAGCATAGGATAGAGAAAAAAGGTCAAGTATAAGTCTAACTGGAATAGCAGAAGAAGATACTGAAGAGAATGGCTGAGAATCGGTATTTGAAGTCTGAAAACTTCCCAGAATCAACATGACACAAATCCCACATTAAAAATGTATAATACTAACCAGGATAAATAAAAAGCAAATCATATAGAATAAATTATAGTACAACTGTAGTACTCCAAAGACAAAGAGAAAAATAAAATCAGATAAAAGATAGATAATTTATTAAGGCATGAAAAATACATCAATTTTTGTTTTTGGAAAATTCTCATGTAAAAGCCAAAAAGAGTAATATGATGAACACACTATAATACCACTCAAATGTTCACAGTGTTAATATTTTGGCTGACCCCTCAACATTTCTCTAAACAAATACACGCCTTTCCCTTTTGAAAAGGGAAGATGTAGAAAACAGGCTTTAGATAGCAGGATTCTTTATCCCCAAATTCTTTATCATGCATTTCCCAGGAACAAAAACATTATTCTGTTCAACTATAACACCATCACTGTATCTATAATTTGATAACATCACTCTAATACAGTCCAGTTGAAGTTTTCTCAGTTAACCCAAAAATGTCACCTAAAGCTTTTGTTTCTACTTATTCAGGATCTAGCTACTATTTCATGATCCAGAAAAAAAAAAAAAAAAGAAAATCAAATCAATGGGAAGACTACGTATACACAAAAAATTTTTTTCATTGTTGTTCACTCAGTCACATCTGACTCTTTGCTACTGAACAACAATGAAAATATTATACACACACACACACTTGACAGATTTATCATTTTACCATGTCTTAAAAAAAGTACTTACCTGCCATCTCTTCTCAGGGCAAAAGTGATGCCATCTTTCTGGAAAGGAAGCAGCTTTGCTCTTAGTTTGTCAGGCAAAAAATCCAGCTGTTCATAAGATTGACTTGTCGAACAAGAAATTTGAGATGTAAGAGACTTTTTAATGTTATGACTTCTGGACATGATGATCCTAAACACAAAACAAAACAAAAATCACAAGGGAAGCAGTGAAGAAAATAGATATTACTAAGTGTATTAGAAAATTAAAGATAAATAATAATATTAAAGTACTTATTAGTAGTCTTGATATACCAGATATAAACTCGTTAAATCATGTTCTCAGAATAAGCAATTAAGAAAATTCAAAGCACTGAATCCAAAAGCAATTACTTGTTACACTGTCGAGGGACCAGCATTTTCTATTTTATTTGTACTTCTATTAATAGTTGAGCCATAATGTAACAATAACCCCTGTTATAAGCAATAAATGTGTTAATGAGAAGTTATAAATCAACTAAAAATATATAATGAAATATATTATTTTTAAAATAGGAGTGAATTTGTTACAGAAAGATGAAATTCCTTTTATAGTTGATCCTTTTATATATATTTATCTTCACATTATATCAGATTTTCTAAGAATGAAGTCTAATTAAATTTTATCATTTATTTATTTGGGCCTGCCATGTGGCTTGTGGCATCTTGGTTCCCTGATGGGATGGAACTTGGGCTCTCAGCGGTCAAAGTGCAGAGTCATAACCACTGGACACCCAGGGAATTTCTAAATTGCACTTTAAAAATGATAAGATACAAAGACACTAACTCCAAACTTATAATTATTAAATTAGCTCAATATTATTAAATGAGATTAATTTTAAAATATTAAAATGAATTCTTTAACCACTTGAATCCACAGTATAAACACAGCCTGATTAGCACCTTTCTAACCAGGGGGCTTCTACAAATATAGTTTTAATTTTCTAACATAAAAATTTCATATATCTTCAAATTCTTAGAGCTCTGCAAGAAAAAAATCCTATTAAATCACTGAAATATAAAGCTTCTTTAATATGGCACTTTGTATCTAGACTTGCAACTTTCATCTATTTATAACCTCATTTCATTTTAAAAAACAAATGTGCTTTAATTATCAATTACTTGCAGACTTATAAACTTTAGCCTGTAATTAATCTCTGTGTAAAAACGTTTAAGAATATCAAGAATTTGACAAATATATATTATTAACAAATAGGTACAACATGCCACAATTTAGAGAAGCAAAGATCACACCCCCACAGAGCTTACATTCTTGAGCAGTAGACTGAAAGTAAACAAATAAACGAGGAGATTAATTACAGTATATACTACAAGTATTATGAAGGACCTTAAGAGGGTAATAGCTACTTTAGGCAAGCTGACCAGGAAAGTCCACTCTTATGTGATGCTTGCTCTACAGTCTAAAGGATGTGAAAGAACCATTCAGGTTCAAAGTTGATAGAAGAGCACTCCAGGTGAACAGAATAAGTGAAACCACCCTAATTTGAGAAAGGGTTTAGTGATTTCTAGAAACAGAAAGCAGGCCAATGAGCTTAAACCAAGGGACAGAATGACATGAGATGAAGCTACTGAGATAAGCAAATGTCAAATCACAGAAGGCTGTCATAAAGACTTTGGATTCCACTTTAAGAATGAATGTAAGTCAGTGGAGATGTGTTGCCAAATACACTATTAGGCAGATATAGCTATTTAAATGTAATTAAAATAAAAAATTAAATTCTTCAGCTCTTTTATCCACCATGTTTCCATTCTCAACAACCACATATGGCTAGTGGCTATCATACTGAATGCTTCACATACACTGAACACTTACTCTTCATTAAAAGTTGTATTGGATAGCAATCACTAGAAAGTTTTAAGCAGGGCAGGAACACAATCTGACTTATAGTTCAAAAACTACCAGATGAGGATAAAGCTGTCAATAGAAAGGGAGTCAGAAATGTTCTTATAGGACTTGGCCAGTCGACAAACCCCATACTGCCTCAACAGTGACTGAATTTAGAGGTGATTTATAACTCAGACCTGTCCTCGGAAGCAACACTGAGTCAGCATCCCCAGTACCTTGTCAGCAGTAATAACAAAACTCTGAATAAAGAATAGAAAAATGGCTCAAATAGGGGGAAAGCATGAAACTCTTTATCGTGCTGCAAAGCACATGGCAAAAATCATCTTAACAATGGAACTATAGAGATTTAGGAAGTTTCTCAGAGGTAAAGCTACTAGGACTTGCTGATGGAGTATGTGGGGAGAATGAGGGAAATGTGAAATCAAGATGTACGTTTAGTGTAATGGAGTTATGCAGTTTACTGAGAAGCTGCACAAGTTACTTAAAGGCTAACGAACAAATGGATTGGGAAGAAAAAAAAAATCAACAGATCTTTTAGGAATATATACAGTTAGAGATGATCACAAAATATGAAGTGGATATGTCAAACAGACTTGAAAATACATCAGTCTGGAACTCTAGGGAGAGAACAAGGGTGGATATGTATTGGGAGTCAACTTGGGATAGTAAACCTATATCATTTTTTGTAGCCACCCAATGTCCGGGACCCCTGCTATATTTAGAAATTTCCTTACATTACATATATGAGTGGGAGTCAGGTATCACCTTCCAAAAATAAAGCTGGAAATAACAGATTCTTGCTCTCCCAGCTTGCCTGACACCTATAGATTCTGCTAATCATATATACCCATTTCAGTCTTTAACCTAGAAAGTAAAAATTCAAAAACATGGGGATTAAGTGAAATTTACTCTGTTAAGGGTAGTACCAGCAGAAATAGTCATGTCTACTTTCCAGAAGGAATAGGGGCTTAGAAATCTTCAGGGTAAGTGGCACAAGGGATACCATGTTTTGGTGATGGACACTGTCAAGAAGCTAAGGAAAATATACAAAAATCATTTTACTACCTATTATCTTTGCTTTTTAATATTGTAAAAAATTTTAACAAATACTCAAGAAAAAAAATATCCACTATGTTGAGGTCACATTGCAATTTTTATGAGGACTGAATCAGGCACTGTTATTAGCAAAAATAAAAAATGAAACTAAAATAATCTTAATAAAAAACTTTTCTAATAGAGTAACAAGAGAAAAAATAATTATTTTGTATGAAGATAGAAGAACTCTGAAACAATAATGTTTAGAAAAAATTAAATTAAAATTATGAGCTGGCTCACTGATAATTCAAATAGGTACCTGAATGAATAAAAAACTTAAAAATGCAGTGGTATAATCTAATTAATAGAAAATGATTGTTTTACTTAATAATCAAAAGAAAAATACTTTTAGAAAGCTCTTTCCCATTTATACTATCTTTCTACAAGAAGTACTTATACTACTTGGTTGTAAAACTTACTATGAAGTCAGTGTAGTACTAGCATAATGATAGATCAATCAATTAGAATTTCAGACTCCATAATTAAACACTAACAGTCAGCTGATTTTTGACAAGGGTATCAAAATAATTCAAGACAAAATGAATAATCTTTTCAAGAAATAGTGCTGGAACAACTAGATGTTCATTAGTTCAGTTCAGTTGCTCAGTTTTGTCTGACTTTTTGCGACCCGATGAATCGCAGCACGCCAGGCCTCCCTGTCCGTCACCAACTCCCAGAGTTCACTTAGACTCACATCCATCAAGTCAGTGATGCCATCCAGCCATCTCATCCTCTGTCATCCCCTTCTCCTCCTGCCCCCAATCCCTCCCAGCATCAAAGTCTTTTCCAATGAGTCAACTTCGCATGAGGTGGCCAAAGTACTGCTAATCAGCTTTAGCATCAGTCCTTCCAAAGAAATTCCAGGGCTGATCTCTTTCAGAATGGACTGGTTGGATCTCCTTGCAGTCCAAGGGACTCTCAAGAGTCTTCTCCAACATCATAGTTCAAAAGCATCAATTCTTTAGCGCTCCCCCTTCTTCATAGTCCAACTCTCACATCCACACATGACCACTGGATAAACCATAGATTTGACTAGATGGACCTTTGTTGACAAAGTAATGTCTCTGCTTTTGAATATGCTATCTAGGTTGGTCATAACTTTCCTTCCAAGGAGTAAGTGTCTTTTAATTTCATGGCTGCNTTACTTTACTAGCATGTGAGATGAGTGCAACTGTGCAGTAGTTTGAGCATTCTTTGGCATTGCCTTTCGAGATTAGTAGTTGCCAAGGGTTAAGGTGGGGAAAATAAAGAACAGATTGTGACTCTAGAAAGGCAACATGAGGGACCCCTATGAGATGGAAATGTTCTCCATCTTGGTTGTGTCAATATCCCGGTGGTTATACTGTGTTACAGTTTTACAAGATATCACCATTGCAGGAAACTGGGTAAAGCGTACACAGGATTGTACCTGCATTATTTCTTTGCATGATTTCTCACAACAGCTATGAATTTACAGATTTCAAAATTAAAACTTCAGTTTTAAAAGCTGGAAAAGCAAACACACTGACTTAACATGTAACAATTAATCTGAAAGTTTGGGATAATGTGGACCGAAAAGATAAAACAACATCATGTAGCTAGTGGCTGAGGTAATACATCTGGGTCTTTACTCTCTTTTCAACACAAGAAGGCTCCATGTCTGCCTCAGGGCTAAATCCCAGAGAAAATATCTATTTTAAATAGAATATTTCCTCTGTAAAGAATTACAGTTAAAAAAATATTCACTTAATGAATTTCATTTTTTCATGTATTCAACAACAACAACAAAAATTTGCATCTTTATGTGGCGCAGACATTGCAGAAGGCTCTGCATATACAATAACATAGAACACATACAGTTTTCAAGAAACACTACAGGGAATGTACCAGGCAGATGTTAGTGGAACATGTAAGAGGGACAGTGTTCAGATCTGGGGTTTTCGAAGGCTTCTTAACAGATATACACATCAAGGTTGAGATCTGAAGAACAAATAGACAATATCCAGATTAAGTTTATAGAAAGGACTTTCCTGGTTCAGTGGATACCACTCCATGCTTCCAATTCAGGGGACCGAGGTTTGACCCTGGTCAGAGAATTAGATCTCGCATGCCACAACTTACACATGGAGCAGTCAAATCAGTAAACAAATAAAAATAAATATTTTTTAAAAAGTATAAAGGAAATGAATTGGAAATAAAAGGAAGAGAGCATGAAGGAATTCTTAGTCTGCATTTTAATATCAGTAAATTATTCCGTCTTCATTAAATCACTGTTTTTTTTTTTTTCCATTTAAATTCTGGAACACAATACTGAAATCAGATTGATTATATTATTTGCAGCGAAAGATGGAGAAGACCTATACAGTCAACAAAACAAGACTGGGAGCTGACTGTGGCTCAGATCAAAACTCCTTATTGCCAACTTCAGATTTAAATTGAAGAAAGTAGGGAAAACTCCCCAGGTACAGTAGGTGCCCAACACTCTACTGGAAATCAGTGGAGAAATAACTCTAGGAAGAATGAAGGGATGGAGCCACAGCAAAAACAATACCCAGCTATGGATGTGACTGGTGATAGAAGCAAGGTCCAATGCTGTAAAGAGCAATACTGCATAGGAACCTGGTATGTCAGGTCCATGAATCAAGGCAAATTGGAAGTGGTCAAACAAGAGATGGCAAGAGTGAACATCAACATTCTAGGAATCAGCGAACTGAAATGGACTGAAATGGGTGAATTTAACTCAGATGACCATTATATCTACTACTGCAGGCAGGAATCCCTTAGAAGAAATGGAGTAGCCATCATGGTAAACAAAAGAGTCCAAAATGCAGTACTTGGATGCAATCTCAAAAACGACAGAATGATCTCTGTTTGTTTCCAAGGCAAACCATTCAATATCACAGTAATCCAAGTCTATGCCCCAACCAGGAATGCTGAAGAAGCTGAAGTTAAACGGTTCTATGAAGACCTACAAGACCTTTTAGAATTAACACCCAAAAAAGATGTCATTTTCATTATAGGGGACTGGAATGCAAACGTAGGAAGTCAAGAAACACCTGGAGTAACAGGTAGATTTGGTCTTGGAATACAGAATGAAGCAGTGCAAAGGCTAATAAAGTTTTCTCAAGAGAATGCACTGGTCATAGCAAACACCCTCTTCCAACAACACAAGAGAAGACTCTACACATGGACATCACCAGACAATCGACACTGCAATCAGATTGATTATATTCTTTGTAGCCAAAGATGGAGAAGCTCTATACTGGCCACAAAAACAAGACCAGGAGCTGATTGTGGCTCTGATCATAAGCTCCTTATTGCCAAATTCATACTTAAATTGAAGAAAATAGGGAAAACCACTAGACCATTCAGGTATGACCTAAATCAAATCCCTTATGATTATACAGTGGAAGTGAAAAATAGATTTAACAGACTTGGTGCCTTAACTGTGAATACTTGATGCTATTGTAGAAGATGTCACGATTCATTTAGAAAAATACTCTAAATGTTTCCAGTTACTTGAGACTGACACAGTCTTCTCCCATAATCCCAGTGGGATTTACAAATTCACTAAAAATATCCCAGCATTCTTCAGTCTCTTACCTTATTTGGATCTGAGATAATAGTTATGATAACTGAAACTTATCAGGCCTCTGAGTGCCTCTCCTGAGTACAAATTCTTTCCCTGACCTTTCAGTGGCCAACCTTCCCAGAGTTCCAAGGGGAAAGTTCAAACATTTGCTGATTTGGGAAGGAGCAGGTGTGGCAACAAAGGGAAGAGCAGTCAAGAAAGGATAGTGAAGCCTTGGGACAGAGTCTTGGTTCCCCCTCAAGGGATATACATAACAATATCTTTTAGTTGTTTTGTAGATACTAAAATTCCTCCTAGGTGGGAGGTGCTTTGCTGGTGGCTCAGATAGTAAAGTGTCTGCCTGCAATGCAGGAGACTGGAATTCAATCCCTGGATCAGGAAAATCCCCTGGAGAATGAAATGGCAATCCACTCCAGTACTCTTGCCTGGAAAATTCCAAGGACGGAGGAGCCTGGTGGGCTACCATGCATGGGGTCGCAAAGAGTCGGACACGACTGAACGAGTTCACTTCACTTCTAGGTGGGAAAAGTTATCTGTATGCTGCCCACAGGCACGTAAACACAGAGACACCAGGCCAGGTGGAACTAGAAGGTTGATGATGCTAACTCCACTTACCTCACCATCAGCCAATCAGAAGAATGCTCACAAGCTGATCACACCCTCTTTGAACCATTACTATAAAACTCCTCACTCCCCCTTCCAAGTGGGGACACACAGTTTTGAGGGCATTAGTCTGCTGCTCCTGTCTTTGCCTGCTGCCAAAACAACAACTCACTCTGCTTGCCACAAGACAGGCAAGTGAATCTGAGACAAAGTGTTGAATCAAAGATACAACTTTATTTGGAGAGCTGGCTGATAGAGAAGATGGCAGAATAATGCCTCAAAATAACCATCTTTTGGGGGTCTGGATGCCAGGTTCTTTTATAGATCAGAGATGGAGGAGGTAAGGAAACAAAGTGAAAAGGCCATTAGCCTTATAAATATCTCCTAGAATGGAAAGTCTCAGGCAGAGGATGTGTTAATTTTTTCCTTCCTGCCATCTATAGATGGACAGGGTTCTGAACAAAGGCACTTGGTAACAGTGAGACAGAGGGTTCTCTGAAGCAGGCCATTATGTATGATTATAATAACAAGAACAGAAAAAAGCAAGTCAAGAAAACAGTTCTATCATACAGTCAAAATTGGCTTTTCCCTGTAACAAAGCTATTCTTTTTTAAAAAATTGATGTAGATTTACAACATTGTGTCAGTCTCTGCTATATAGCAAATTGACTCAGTTATACACATATGCATGTTATTTTTAAAGATTCTTTTCCATTATGGTTTATCACAGGACCAGTTCAGTTCAGTTCAGTCACTCAGTCGTGTCCAACTCTTTGCGACCCCATGAATCGCAGCATGCTAGGCCTCCCTGTCCATCACCCGGAGTTCACTCAGATTCATGTCCATTGAGTCCGTGATGCCATCCAGCCATCTCATCCTCTGTCGTCCCCTTCTCCTCCTGCCCCCAATCCCTCCCAGCATCAGAGTCTTTTCCAATGAGTCNGTGTTAGCTCTTCTCTAAATTTTTGGTAGAATTCAGCTATGAAGCCATCTGGTCCTGGGCTTTTGTTTGTTGGACGATTTCTGGTTACAGTTTCGATTTCTGTTTGTGATGGGTCTGTAAGATTTTCTATTTCTTCCTGGTTCAGTTTTGGAAAGTTATACTCTTCTAAGAATTCGTCCATTTCTTTCAAGTTGTCCACTTTATTGGCATACAGTTGCTGATACTAGTCTCTTATGATTTCTGTCATCTGTTGTGATTTCTCCATTTTCATTTCTAATTTTGTTGTTTGATTCTTTTCCCTTTGTTTCTTGATGAGTCTGGCTAATGGTTTGTCTNAAGTTGTCCACTTTATTGGCATACAGTTGCTGATACTAGTCTCTTATGATTTCTGTCATCTGTTGTGATTTCTCCATTTTCATTTCTAATTTTGTTGTTTGATTCTTTTCCCTTTGTTTCTTGATGAGTCTGGCTAATGGTTTGTCTGTTTTATTTATCTTCTCAAAGAACCAGCTTTTAGCTTTGTTGATTTTTGCTATGGTCTCTTTTGTTTCTTTTGCATTTATTTCTGCCCTAATTTTTGTGATTTCTTTTCTTCTACTAACCCTGGGGTTCTTCATTTCTTCCTTTCTTAGTTGCTTTAGGTGTAGAGTTGGTTTATTTATGTGATTTATTTCCTGTTTCTTGAGGTAGGCTTGTATTGCTATGAACCTTCCCCTTAGCACTGCTTTTACTGAATCTCATAGGTTTTCGGTTGTTGTGTTTTCATTTTCATTCATTTCTACGCATATTTTGATTTCTTCTGTTATTTGTTGGTTATTCAGAAATGTGTTGTTTAGCCTCCATATGTTTGTATTTTTAATAGTTTTTTTCCCTGTAGTTGACATCTAATCTTACCACATTGTGATTTGAAAACATGCTTGAGATGATTTCAATTTTTTTGAATTTACCAAGGCTAGATTTATGGTCCAGGATGTGATCTATCCTGGATCTATATTTTAAAGTAATTATTATTTAATGTTACCTACCCATTTGTTAATTCTTATAGGATTGGTAGGTATCTAGATATAAAAAATAAGTAAAGCAATCAAAATAAATTAAAAAGCAAGAAATAAAAGTATTTTATATGGTGAAAGAATAGATTCCTTTAAAAAAAAACACTTGGGAAAATAATGCTTGCTAAAGGGCTTTTCTCAACAGAATTTTATAAACAGTTGAGCAGTTTATGCTGGCTAAGTATTTCAAATATTTTACAAAAGATAAACTGGTAAAAAATTTTTATTATCATAATCAAATATAACTAGATTTTTTATAGTGGGGACTGTTATCTTAATAACAATGTTAAAGGTTTTTTTTGTTCATTTGTTTTTTAAGCCTTTAAACATATACTTTGCTCCCTAAAGTTATAAATCCCTAAAAGAAACAAGTACTCTGTAATAATTCTTTTAATGATTTTTAAGTTGAAAACATCTAAGGATGAAATAAGAAACTGTAGATTTATTACTATCTACATTCTGCTTTGTAGAGGCAAAAATAGAATAAAACTAAAAAAAAGAAGAAAAAACCCAACAAACATATCTCATTTTGTTTCTTAGATTTAGTTAAATCAAAGTCAATTCTCAATTTTAAGTTCACATAATAAGAATCAGTTTCCCAGGAGAAAAAAGCCCAAAACAGATTATTAAGATAAAAAGAAATTTGCTTTGCCAAGAGTGTTCTAGTTCCTAAAAGTGTTTGGTTGCCTTCTGGTCTCCTTTCCGACAATCTTTTGGCCAAGAAAACAGCTGAGGTTTGTCTTTTAATATGGTCTTCCACTGAGGCAAGAAAGATTTAATTCTACTTTTGTACTTTAAAGAGATGAGTACAAAGATGTCGGCTTGATGATGTAAAGGGTAGGTGATTCTGGAATTCTTTAATATATTAAGTTCCTTACAATTTAAATTAAATTAACCCTCATTTTTTTTGCTCTACTCTTAATGGCAGATGAGAATAATTAGCATAGATTTTTATGTCACCTTGTTATCTTTTTTCTGACTGAACAAATCTAGTTAACATCAATATTTTTTTTCTTGAAGACTGGGAATATGAGACAGTCATTGTTACCTTCTGAATTATACATAATTTGCCTTCAGATAACTGATACTCATTCCATTTTAAAATGTGATAATCTGGTTGGTTATGCAATAAGCAAAACTTATAAAAAAGTTTTGAACCCCAAAACTTATAAAAAAGATGTTACAAATTGAAATTCTGTTAGATGATACTCTTTCAGTTTGCCTCTTGTATATTCTGAAGTTGCCTCTTCCTTGTATAAATTAGTTTTTACTTTTCTTTGACATAATGACAGCTCCTTTTTCTCCTCCCCCCAAATTAAAATTAATCATAATCTTTCAAAGAGTTCTCTATTACCTTTCATTTTTGATTGACATCCTACTTGCTGCAGTCCTCAAGAAATCAATGAATATATTAACTGAAATTAGACTTGGCATCTGTCTCCAAGGAACTCAGCTCAATAATTCTTGGTAGACTTAGATGGAATTTTTAATAACTTCAAAGGAGATATTTTAAAAAGCTGTGCATTTTTGACATTAAGCCACTATGATTTATTAAAATGAATGTATATCTGGCTTTTATATGCATATGTTAAGTATTTAATTAAGTAGTTCATAATTTTATTCCAAGTCACTATAACTGCTTTTCCCAATAGCCTTAAACACAAAGGCATTTCACCATGAGTGAAATATGAGCTAGTACTCATATTTTCTTATGAAACTGGGCATTCTAAAGTCATTGTTTTAAATCCATGTTTTTTGAGTTCCCAAATAAAGACAAAGGGCATTAAAAAACTTATGACCAGAGTTAAGAGCATTAAAACACAAAAAATCTAACAAGTCAATGACTGTTATGAAAAGAAACTAAATAGGTAGTTTGAAAGTGAAAGTGAAGTCGCTCAGTCGTGTCCGAATCTTTGTGACCCGTAGACTGTAGCCCACCAAGCTCCTCCATCCATGGGATTCTCCAAGCAAGAATACTGGAGTGGGTTGCCATTTNACTGAACTGATACCCTTATGGATTTTATCATGTATCATTCCTTCTTGGTCTAAACTTTTCCATTTTCCTCATCTCCCTGTCCTCTTAGAGAGTACAAGGGCTCGGGTTTTAGCATCCTCTGCTCTCTCCTTTAGAGATCTCATTAGTTTCACGGCTTTAAATACTACCTCTATGCCAATGACTCCCATAGGCATGTGCGAAGATCAAACCTCTTCTTACCTTCAGATTTGTTGGCATATTTAATGAGACATATCTACCTAGCAGTCTAACAGACATCTCAAACTTACTCTGACCAAAATGAACTGTAGATCTTTCTCAAACCTTACTCCGTCAAGGGTCTTCCCCATCCCATCTTGCTAGTTACTCACACCAATTCCTTGACTTCTCGCTTTGCCTCACAGTGCACATCCAATGCACCACCATCTCCTGTTGGCTCTACATTCAAAACATATCCAGAATCCCGCCGTTTCTTACCACCTCCACATCCACTCACCTGATCTGAGCCACCATCATGTTACCTCTAAGCCTGAATTCTTGCAGCAGCCTGATACTTCAGATGCCATTGTGCTCCTCTCAATTCAGTAGTCAGTGAAATACTTTTACAAAATAAATCTGATCACATTACTTCTCAGAACTCCTTGGTGGCTCCTGATTTTACCTGGATAAAATCTGTTAATGTTTTATGAGCCCTTCTACACTCTGCACCCTTCTCCTATTACCTCCCCACCTCACTTTTCGTATCAAAGTTATGTTCTTAAACGTTCCTGCTTTGGACTCTACACCAGCTGGTCCATCTGCTTATACCACTCTCCTCATCCCCATCTCCCACTGCTTCCTCTTTGCATGGCTACTTCCCTTTTTTCCTTCTAGACTTTCCTAAAATGCCAATCTCTCAGCGAACACTTAACTTGACCACCTTATTTAAAACTACAATGTTTGTGCTTCCTTAGGCAGCACATACACTAAAATTAGAACAATACAGAGAACGTTAACATGGCTCCTGCACAAGGATGACACACAAATTCATAAAGTGTTACATATTTTTGAGAGAGAATTTTAAAGTAAATATGACAAAACATTAACAGTATGTGATTCTGGGTCAAGAGCATATTTGTACCATTCTTGCAATTATATATCTTAAATGTTTCATAATAAAATTTTTTAAAACAAAAAAATTGAACTTCCTTTAATCTCTTACCTGCTCTACTTTTTCTTTCTTGATACCACTCATCAACTTGTAAAACACTATATAATTTGCATACTTACTATGGGTTTTGTTTTTTTCTTCTCTTTCCACTAGGCTATAAACTCTCCAAAAGGGCATAGATTTTTGTCTGTTTTGCTTCTGGTATATTCCATGCACCTAAATCAGTGCCCAGTACTATGCACTCACTATTATTTGTTGTATTAAAACTTTAGGAGCTTCCCTGATGGCTCAGTGGTCAAGAATCCACCAGCCAATGCAGAGGACATGGGTTTGATCCCTGATCTGGGAAGGTCCCATATACCTTAGAGCCACTAAGGCCATGTGCCACAACTACTGAGCCTGTGCTCTAGAGCTCAGAAGCCACAACCACTGAAGCCTGCTCTCCTTAAAGCCGATGGTCAGAGAAGTCACTGCAATGAGAAGCCCGCACACCGCAACTAGAGAGTAGTCCCCCACTGTTTGCCACTAGAAAAGCCTGAGCCGCGACAAAAAACACTGCAGCACAGCCAAAAAGGAATTAAAAAAGAAAAAACTTAAAAGGACAGGGACCATGAGTAAACAGTCTAGAGGTAGAACAATTCCTAGAGAGGAGACAATATAAGATGGGACCACTGGAGTGTATAGCTGAACCAGTGTGAAAACAAAGTTCACAGGCAATATGGCAGTTGAGGAACTAAAAACCTAACAAACCAGATCAGCTAAGGTGTGCATTCAAATGTAGAAGTCAGAATGTAGGTAGACAGAAAGTAAACCAAGTTCAAGTTACAGCAGGGAAAATGACACAGTTTGCCAAGTGATTAAGATTAGAGAGGGGGTAGTTTATTAAATATGGATTAAATATGGCTTCATGTTAGAATAACAAGGTACTAGAATACTTTGGAAAATTCTATGCTACACAGTATCAAGCAAAGCTTCTGTTCAATTTAAAAACAAGTTCACGGTCTTCCATGGTGGTCCAGTGGCTAAGACTCCAAGCACCCAATGCAGGGTGCCCTGGTTCGATCCCTGGTTAGAGATTTAGATCCCATACACCACAGCTAAGGGTTTGCATGACAAATCTAAAGATCCCACATACTGCAATTAAGACCCAGTACTGCCAAATAAGTAAAATTAAATTTAAATACAAGTTCAGTTAATCTAGGTAACTAAATTTTATAAATTCATCCCAAACAAAAATTGTTAGTGGAAATGGTCCTAATTACTATGGCAATTTGGTTACATGGACACAAGTAAATGTAAAAATATTTTAAATAAATCTTGGGTGACCTATGACAAGCAATTTGATTACTCATTCCTCCTCTCCTGCCATCCACTGATAATAGGAAGCAGGTAGTCAAAGATGAGGGAGGTCTACAAGCTAGTAACACCAGTGCTTTCCCAAGTACAGAAATAAGCACGTATTAACAGAAATAATTCCAAATTCCTTATTGGAAATACAAACTGAGCTAAAATAAATTTATGGAGGTCTACTGAACAACTCTGCTCTAAAGTACATGGATCCAGAAAACACAAGTTACCAAAACAAACTCAGGTCCACATGCTGACATGCAGTAAAGGTAATCTACTGACATCAGGTTGTGCTGAAGGAAAGTGTACATAACATTAACTAAAGGACACCAAGCAAGAACTCCAGGGCTCTTAATGCTCCAAAAGCCTGAAATCCGCAAAGGTTTCAGCAAACCATTTTTAAAGACAAGGAAAGGGAGGGGTATCCCAGGGCATGCGATCAGCTGTGCACAATTCTCTGATTGGTGGATGGTGAGGTAACAGGGTGGTGTCACACGGGTTAAAATTATCAATCTTTAGGCACCTGTGGGCTTTACGGGCTATGTACTCAAGGACAACAATTAAGTAGTTAATTTCTTCCAATTGGTGGGGGTTTTAGCAGTTGTAAAGAATCGAACAGTAAAGAACCTGCCTGCAATGCAGGAGATGTGGATTTGATCCCTAGGTCTGGAAGATCCCCTGTAGAAAGGAATGACTACCCACTCCAGTATTCTTGCCTGGAGAATTCCATGGACACAGGAGCCTAGCGGGCTACAGCCCACGAAGTTGCAAAGAGTCAGAAATGACTGAGCAACTAACACTTTCACTTTAGCCGCTGTAAAACCACTCAGGAAATGGGCATCAGAGACTATTATCTAGGTAACACAGAGGAGCTAAAGCAGAGGATATGACAGAGGGGTCTGTCCTGGGAAGGCCCTATAGGGTCCTGCTCAGTTACCTGTTCACAAAAACAACAGCACTTTGAATATGAGTTTGAAAAGGCAGCCTATGAAGATGTCACTTACCTACTCAGATACTTTCAGATATTACCCACAAAATCATATATTCAAATCTTAGAAACTCTTCAGATTTCATCAGAATTTATAAATGTACCTATTTCATATTTTACCATACTTCATAGTTTCATAATAGAGTACATTCTGCTTCGTGTTTTATCTGATATAGGTATATTTAAGGATTGTCAGCAAATTACAAACTAAATTTAAAAAATTAACATCACGTTTTGTTAATAAAATTGAATCGTGTTCTAAAATTATAAAAGACCAAGTTCAGAAAACTATAAAATTACATAATATTTTAAAAATAACTGATGGAACTTTAAAATTTCCATATCGAATATCTAATTACTTTAAAAACAAGGACACCACAATCTTTCATTTTACAGGGAACTGTTTTCAGAAAGATAAAACAACTCCCACTAATGAATGATCTCTTTCTGTCAGGCAGTACACTAGGAAAATTTAGAAAATCTACAATTCTCAAAACAACTCACAAAGATAAGTTATCATTATCCTTACATTAAGGACAAGAAAACTGAGGTTCAGAGATATTAAATAATTTATCACCAGTTAGTAAGTGGTGATATTAAGTCTAGAACTCTGATTGGTCTAATGTAAAGTCTGATTTTTGCTATTATGCAACACTACCTCTTAAAATCATTCATTCAACAAATAATTGTTGAGTGTCTTTTATGTATTAGGCATTGAAGAAGGTGCCAAGTAAGCAAAGATGACTTTGTGCCATTGGAGCCTTACCCTCCAGCTAAATCTAAGGTGGAAATAAGAGTTACAAACAAATAATTGCAACACAAGGCAGTAAGTGCTATGAAACAAGTATACATAACAATACCACACGTAAGTGGGAGTGTTGAACCAAGTGAGGCAGCAAGCAATCAAAGAAGGCTTCACATAGAAAAAATGCTTGGAATGCAGTACACCTTATTTAAATACTTGATGTAACTCAAAACAAAGAAAGAGGGGAGTTTGCTGATGGAAAATCAAGGAGATTCTAGAGAGAAACAGGCCATATTTGCAAAACCATAAAGTTTCAGAAAATCCTAAGCAGTTTAGCATAGCTAAAAAATTAGATGCTTTGTGACAAATGGTAAAGAAGTAAAAATAGGTCAGGTCAGGAAGGTTTCCTTATGCCGAATTAAAAAAAGAGTTTAGACTTTATTCTGTAAGAAATTGGGAAACTTTCCTAGAGTTTAACCAAGTCACTACTTTACAAAGATTACCTTGTCAAATTTGGAAGAATGGATGTGGGGACAAGGACAATCTTTTAGAGGGGTACTACAAATAGTCTGGGTAATACATTATATAATCTCTTAGCTTCAGACTCCTACATCTAATTACCTACCTTGGTCACCTTGGATGTCTCAAAGTGCTGGGCTGCACCCCATAGGCCTATAAGGCCTGCACTTTCCCAGTTTTAAGATGGAAGAGCCTGGAGTTAGCAACAGAGACAGCAGTTTAATGGATGAGGGCATTTACACATCTGAAAGCAGGGTCCTGGAGCAGTATCCCACCACATGCTGTTAACAGCAGGCAGGACAAGGCGGCAGCATTTGCTCCCAGGGGTTAGGTGGGGAATTGATGTCTGGTGCGTGCATTAGTTACCTGTGAAACCAGGAGAGAAGCCCACCCTCAAGATCTCTTTGATAAAAGCAATCACTGGTTGGCCAGGAGGAAATATAAGCAGGAAGGTCAGTCAGGTGAGTAGGGTACAGGTGAAGCACTGGCTGGTGGGGCAGGCAGGGCACAGAGCACAACAGAACAGCCATCCTGACTGGCCTGACCATACACACAGACACCTCTGGCCTGAGTGTCCAAACCAAACTCTGTGCTCCCTGACCAGCTCTCTCAGTAGTAGTGCAATCACCAACTTACTCAAACCAGTAAATTGAGTTCATTCTTGATGTTTATTTCTTAACCACATTACATTGATTAATTATTAACTATTCCCCAAACATATCGCAAATCCATACATTTCTTTCCACTCTGACAGGCATCACCCACCCCAAGCCATCAGTGTTCCACAGGAATATGCAGTACTTCCCAGTAGGACTCTCCTACGATTACCTTAGTATCAGTTCACTTCCTTATGCATGTACTGTGACTGAAAATTATTTTCGTCTGTTTCCTCTCTCATTGGACTCTTTATAAAGTCAAGGACCACAGACTTTCCATCCTGTTTTACTTCAGTACACTAGTATTGGGTTTCCCAGGTGGCGCTAGTATAAAGACCACACCTGCCAATGCAGAAGACATATGAGAAATGGTTCAATCCCTGGGTCAGGAAGACCTCCTGGAGGAGGGCAAGGCAAACCGTTATTTATCCTTGTATCATTGCCAGGATTATTGCCAGGAGAATCCTATGGACAAATAAGCCTGGCAGGCTACAGTCCATAGGGTCGCAAAGAGGTGGACAAAACGGAAGTGACATGGTAGGCACGCACCCACTCTAGCATGTGGTTCAGTAGCTAAGTTGTGTCTGACTATTTGCGACCCCATGAACAGAAACATGCCAGGCTTCGCTGTCCTTCATCATCTCCTGGAGCTTGTTCAAACTCATGTCCATTTTAAAACTGCCATATCTAACATCTGCTATATCAATATGAGTCAGTGATGCCATATCAATATGTATCAGTGATACCATCCAACCATCTCCTTGTCTGTCGTCCCATTCTCCTCCTGCCTTCAATGTTTCCCAGCATCAGTGTTTTTTCTAATGAGTCGGCTCTTCACATCCGGTGGCCAAAGTATTGGAACTTCAGCATCAGTCCTTCCAATGAATATTCAGGATTGATTTCCCTTAGGAGTGACTGGTTTGATCTCCTTGCAGTTCAAGGGACTCTCAAGAGACTTCTCCAACACCACAGTTAAAAGGCATTGGTTCTTTGGCACTCAGACTTCTTTATGGTACTGGAAAAACCACAGCTTTGACTAGATGGACCTTTGTCAGCCAGGTAATGTCTCTGTTTTTCAATACGTTGTCTTGGTTTGTCATAGCTTTTCTTCCAAGGAGCAAGTGTCGTTCAATTTCATGGCTGCAGTCACCACCTGCAATAATTCTGGAGCCCAAGAAAATAAAGTGTCACTGTTTCCATTGTGTCCCATCTATTTTCCATGAAGTAATGGAACCAGATGCCATGATCTTGGTTTCCTGAATATTGGATTTTAAGCCAGCTTTTTCACTCTCCTCTTTAATTTTCATCAAGAAGCTCTTTAGTTCCTTTTTGCTTTCTGACATAAGAGTGATATTATCTGCATATCTGAGGTTATTGGTAATTCTCCCTGCAATCTTGATTCCAGCTTGTGCTTCATCCAGCCCTGCATATCACACGATGTACTCAAATATAAGCTAAATAAGCTGGTGACAATACACAGCATTGACATACTCCTTTCCTAATTTGGAAGCAGTCCATTGTTCCATGTCTAGTTTTCTGTCTGGTCCTGTTGCTTCTTCACCTGCATACAGGTTTCTCAGGAGGCAACTAAGGTGGTCTGGTATTCCCATCTCTTTATGAATTTTACAGTTTGTTGTGATCCATACAGTTAAAGGCTTTAACGTAGTCAATAAAGCAGATGCTTTTCCAGAATTGTCTTGCTTGTTCTATGATTCAGTGGATGTTGGCAATTTGATCTCTGGTTCCTTTGCCTTTTCTAAATCCAGCAAGAACATCTGGAAGTTCTTGGTTCACATACTATTGAGCTGGAGCCTAGCTTGGAGAATTTTGAGCATTACTTTGCTAGCATATGAGATGAGAGCAATTGTGTGGTAGTTTGAGCATCCTTTGGCATTGCCCTTCTTTGGAATTGGAATGAAAACTGAACTTTCCCAAGCCTGTAGCCACTGCTGAGTTTTACGAATTTGCCAGCATACTGAATGCAGCACATTAATAGCATCATCTTCTAGGATTTGAAATAGCTCAGCTGAATTCCATTACATCCACTAGCTTTGTTCACAGAGATGCTTCCAAGGCCCTCATATTCAACAAGAGAGTCCAAAAAGCAGTACTTGGATGCAATCTCAAGAATGAAAGGTTTCCAAGGAAAACCATTCAATATGACAGTAATCCAAGTCTATGCCCCAATCACTAATGCCAAAAAAGCTGAAGTTGAATGGTTCTATGAAGACCTAACAAGACTTTCTATCAGTTGCATTCAGTCAGTCACTCAGTTGTGTCTGACTCTGCAACCTCATGGATCGCAGCATGCCAGGCCTCCCTGTCCATCACCAACTCCCGGAGTTCACTCAAACTCACGTCCATCGAGTTGGTGATGCCATCCAGCCATCTCATCCTCTGTCGTCCCCTTCTCCTCCTGCCCCCAATCCCTCCCAGCATCAGTCTTTTCCAACGAGTCAACTCTTCACATGAGGTGGCCAAAGTATTAGAGTTTCAGCTTCAGCATCAGTCCTTCCAGTGAAAGCTCAGGACTGATTTTCTGTAGGATGGACTGGTTGGATCTCCCTGCAGTCCAAGGGACTCTCAAGAGCCTTCTCCAACACCACAGTTCAAAGCATCAATTCTTCGGTGCTCAGCTTTCTTCACATTCCAACTCTCACATCCATACA
>SJYV01023704.1:577204-647930 GCA_006410875.1 Neotragus pygmaeus
ACAAAGGCTAACAGAGTTTTGCTAAGAGAACAAAACTTGGCAAACTTGTTTGGTCACAGCAAACACCCTCTTCCAACAACACAAGAGAAGATTCTACACATGGACATCACCAGATGGCCAAAACAAAACCATATTGATTATATTCTTTGCAGCCAAAGGTGGAGAATCTCTATACAGTCAGCAAAAACAAGACCAGGAGTTGACTGTGGCTTAGAACATGAACTCCTTATTGCAAAATTCAGACTTAAACTGAAAAAAAAGTAGTGAAAATCACTAGACCACTCAGGCATGACCTAAATCAAATCCCTTAAGATTATAAAGTGAAAGTGACAAATAGAGTCAAGGGAACAGATCTGATAGACAGAGTGTCTGAAGAACTATGGATGGAAGTTCGTTAACAGTGTACGGGAGGCGGTGATCAAAACTATCTCCAAGAAAAAGAAAGGCGAAATGGTTGTCTGAGGAGGACTTATAAACAGCTGAGAAAAAAAGAGAAGCTAAAGGCAAAGGCAATGGCACCTCACTCCAGTACTCTTGCCTGGAAAATCCCATGGACAGAGGAGCCTGGAAGGCTGCAGTCCATGGGGTCGCTGAGGGTCGGACACAACTGAGCGACTTCACTTTCACCTTCATGCATTGGAGAAGGAAATGGCAACCCACTCCAGTGTTCTTACATGGAGAATCCCAGGGACGGGGGAGCCTGGTGGGCTGCCGTCTATGAGGTCACAAAGAGTCGGACATGACTAAAGCAACTTAGGAGTAGCAGCAGCAAAGGCAAAGGCAAAAATGAAAGCTATATCCATCTGAATGCAGAATTCCAAAAAAAAGCAAGGAGAGATAAGAAAACCTTCTGAAGTAAACAATGCAAAGAACTAAAGGAAAACAACACAATGGGAAAGACTAGAGATTGCTTCAAGAAAATTAGAGACACCAAGAGACTATTTCATGCCAAGATGGGCACAATAAAGGACAAAAACGATATAGACCTAACAGAAGCAGAAGATATTAAGAAGAGGTCGCAAGAACACACAGAACTGTAGAAAAAAAATCTTAAGGACCCAGATAACCACAATGATGTGATCACTCACCTAAAGTCTGACATCCTGGAGTGTGAAGTCAAGGGGGCCTTAGGAAGCATCACTCTAGCATTAGCCCAGGTCAATAAAAATAATATTAATAAAATCCAGCACCCACTAAGCACCAGGCATATAATAAATGTTTTAAATATATTAAGTCATTTTAGTTTAACAATGGCCTGTGATTTCCTTTGTCTCAGTTTTACAGATAAGAAAAGAAAAGCACTTCATATTTAAGTATTCTGCCAAAGGTCACTGAAGGAGTACAAGGAAGAACTCACAATCAAGCCTTCTCAGCCTGGAGCCCATCTTATTGACCATTACCTAATACCTTTCATGAGAGATGCTCAATATTTCTTGACCAAATATTCAATTGATATAGTGAGTAAAAAAGAAGGGGAACACATTAAGGAGATAGGGTGAATCTGAGGTACTCTGAAAAGACACAGTAGAATAAGTAGTTACAAATAGAAATAAAAGCATTCAGAAATCATCAGATCCTACAGAAAGCCCATACAAAATATTAGCCTCTGTATAAAAAGTAAGTATATAATTTTAAAAATTATATGTGCTCTTAAAGTATCACCATTTAGATCTAACTCTAATAAAAACATATTTTAACAAAGCGCAGAATGCCCCAATTAACCTTGACTGTACAATGAAAAATTCTGCACTGTTAATATGAAATGAAATATGCCTTTAGGTAATATTCCACATCTGTAAAAAGGTCAAACTTGTATTTTGTCAAAATATAAAAGTACAGATATTGGGACTTCCTTGGTAGTCCAGTGGTTAAGACTCTGCACATTATCTACAGAGGGAAAGTGTTCGGTTCCTGAACTGGGAGCTAAAATCCTGCATGCTACGCGGTGGAGCCAGAAAATAAAAAAGTGCAGACATTTGTTTTTAACTTGACAAAATGACACCAAATCCATCTAATAAGAAGCAAGAAAACGTGAGAACGGCAAGAAAATATCTAAAGAAATAAAAGCACACCATACCAGATACAAAAACATAAAGTTACAGAAATTAAGAAAATGGGTACGGTACAAGTCAAAGACAGAACAATCAAGGAGAAAAGAACTCAAACAAAAGGAAGCATATATAAATTGTGAAACTGAAACAGGAGGGAGGTGGGCAGGGTATAACCTTTAAAAGAAGAACATCGTCTGACGACATGACATAAACTTATTAGAACCAAATAGGTTCAAAATAGCACATATCTGACTTCCACTAGACCTTGAGCCTCAGTATACACTCATTGTAACATATCAACAAGTTAAATGATACATACACAGGCACCACGACAGTTCTAAGGCTAACCATAAAGGACAAAAAAATGGGCAATGGCCCAATTCCTACAAATCCCCACTCATTCCCCCAAATATCTGGAATACTCTTCACACTCATTGGTCTATGAAATTATCTGATTTAGAAAAGGAAGAGGGACCAGAGATCAAATTGCTAACATCTGTTAGGTCATAGACAAAGCAAGACAATTCCAGAAAAACATCTACTTCTGCTTCAATATCCATGGTGGCTCAGATGGTAAAGGCGTCTGCTTACAATACGGGAGACCCGGGTTCAATCCCTGGGTAGGGAAGATCCCTGGAGAAGGAAATGGCAACCCACTCCAGTATTCTTGCCTGGAGAATCTTATGGACGGAGGAGCCACGTAGGCTATAGTCCATGGGGTCACAAAGAGTCAGATAGGACTGAGTGAAGACTATGCTAAAGCCTTTGTGTAGATCACAATAAACTGTGTAAAATTCTTACCAAGAGATGGGGATACCAGACCACCTTAGCTGCCTCCTGAGAAACCTGTATGCAGGTAAAGAAGTATCAGAACTGGATATGGAACAACGAACTGGTTCCAAATTGGGAAAGGAGTATATCAAGGCTGCATACTGTCACCAGCTTATTTAACTTATATTTGAGTACATCATGTGAAATTCAGGGCTGGATGAAGCACAAGCTGGAATCAAGATTGCAGGGAGAGATATCAATAATCTCAGATTTGCAGATGACAGCACCCTTATGGCAGAAAGCGAAAAGGAACTAAAGAGTCTCTTGATGAAAGTGAAAGAGGAAAGTAAAAAAGCTGGCTTAAACCTCAACATTCAAAAAACGAAGATCATGGCATCCAGTCCTGTCACTTCATGGCACATAGATGGGGAAACAATGGAAACAGTGACAGACTTTTTCTTGGACTCCAAAATCACTGCAGATGGTGACTGTAGCCACGAAATTAAAAGATGCTTGTTCCTTGGAAGAAAAGCTATAACCAACCTAGACAGCATATTAAAAAGCAGAGACATTACTTTGCCAACTTGGTCCACCTAGTCAAGGCTATGGTTTTTCCAGTAGTCATGTNGTTCCTTGGAAGAAAAGCTATAACCAACCTAGACAGCATATTAAAAAGCAGAGACATTACTTTGCCAACTTGGTCCACCTAGTCAAGGCTATGGTTTTTCCAGTAGTCATGTATGGATGTGAGAGTAGGACTATAAAGAAGGCTGAACGTCGAAGAATTGATGCTGTTGAACTGTGGTGTTGGAGAAGTCTCTTGAGAGTCTCTTGGATTGCAAGGAGATCAAACCAGTAATTCCTAAAGGAAATCAACCCTGAATATTCATTGGAAGGACTAATGCTAAAGCTGAATCTCCAATCCTTTGGCCACCTGATGCGAAGAGCTGACTCATAAGAAAAGACCCTGATACTGGGAAACATTGAAGGAAGGGAAAGGGAACAAGAGAGGAGGAGATGCATCACTGACTCAGTGGACATGAGTTTGAGCAAGCTTTGGTAGATGGTGAAGGACAGGGAAGCCTGGCATCATGCAGTTTAAGGGGTCGCAAACAGTCAGAGACAACTGAGTGACTGAATGAAACACAAATACAAATAGACTCAAAGGATTAGGTCTGGTAGACAGAGTGACTGAAGAACTAAGGATGGAGACTTATACCACTGTATAGGAGGTGGTAACCAAAACCATCCCAAAGAAAAAGAAATACAAGTCAAACTGGTTATCTAAGAAGGCCTTACAAATAGCTGAGAGAAGAAGAGAACTGAAATGCAAAGGAGAAAGAGAAAGATATACCCAACCGAATGCTGAGTTCCAGGGAACAGCATGGAGAGATAAGAAAAAGTCTTTCTTTTTAAGTGAACAATGCAAAGAAATAGAGGAAAGCAACAGATTGGGAAAGACTGGAAATATCTTCAAGAAAATTAGAGATAACAGGGGAATATTTCATGCAAAGATGGGCACACAAAGGACAGAAACAGCAAGGATCTAAGAGAAGCCGAAGAGATTAAGAAGAGGTGGCAAGAATAAAGAGAATAATTATACAAAAATAAAAAAGGTGTTAACAACTCAGATAACCAGATGGTGTGGTCACTCACCTAGAGCCAGACATCCAGGAGAGTGAAGTCAAGTAGACCTTAGGAAGCATTACCACCAACAAAACTAGTGGAGTAATGGAATACGAGCTGAGCTATTTCAAATCCTAAAAGATGATGCTGTGAAAGCACTGCACTCAATATGCCGGCAAATTTGGACAACTCAGCACTGGCCACAGGACTGAAAAAGGTCAGTTTTTGTTCCAATCCCAAAGGAGGGCAATGTGGAAGAATGTTAAAAATACCATACAACTGCACTCATTTCACATGCTAGCAAGGTAATGTTCAAAATCCTTTAAACTAGGCTTCAGCAGTATGTGAACCAAGAACTTTCAGATGTACAAGCTGGATTTAGAAAAGGCAAAGGAACCAGAGATCAAATTGCCAGCATCCATCGGGTGACAGAAAAAGCAAGGGAACTCCAGAAGAACATCTACTTCTGATTCATTGNTGAACCAAGAACTTTCAGATGTACAAGCTGGATTTAGAAAAGGCAAAGGAACCAGAGATCAAATTGCCAGCATCCATCGGGTGACAGAAAAAGCAAGGGAACTCCAGAAGAACATCTACTTCTGATTCATTGACTACACTAAAGTCTTTGACTGGGTGGATCACAATAAACTGTGGAACACTCTTAAAGAGTTGGGAATATCACATCACCCTACCTGACTCCTAGGAAACCGGTATGCAGGACAAGAAGCAACAGTTAGAAACGGACGTGGAAAAAGAGACTAGTTCAAAACCAGAAAAGGAGTATGTCAAGGCTATATACTTGTCACTGTACTTATTTAATTTATATGCAGAGTGCATCATGGGAAATGGAATGCTAGATGAAGCACAAGCTGGGATCAAGACTTCCTGAGGAAATATCAACCTCAGATATGCAGATGATACCATATGTAGAAAGCGAAGAGGAACTAAACAGTCTTTTAATGAAAGTGAAAGAGGAGAGTTAAAAAGCTGGCTTAAAACTCAACATTCAATAAACTAAGGTCATGGTAACCGGTCCCATCACTTCGTGACAAACAGATGCAGGAAAAGTGAAATCAATTCAGTTCAGTTCAGTCGCTCAGTCGTGTCCGACTCTTTGAGACCCCATGAACCACATCACGCGAGGCCTCCCTGTCCATCACCAATTCCCGGAGTTCACTCAGACTCACATCCATTGAGTCGGTGATGCCATCCAGCCATCTCATCCTCTGGTGTCCCCTTCTCCTCCTGCCCCCAATCCCTCCCAGCATCAGGGTATTTTCCAATGAGTCAACTCTTCACATGAGGTGGCCAAAGTACTGGAGTTTCAGCTTTAGCATCAGTCCTTCCAAAGAAATCCCAGGGTTGATCTCCTTTAGAATGGACTGGTTGGATCTCCTTGCAGTCCAAGGGACTCTCAAGAGTCTTCTCAAACACCACAGTTCAAAAGCATCAATTTTTTGGCGCTCAGCTTTCTTCACAGTCCAACTCTCACATCCATACATGACCACTGGATAAACCATAGCCTTGACTAGACGGACCTTAGTCGGCAAAGTAATGTCTCTGCTTTTGAATATGCTATCTAGGTTGGTCATAACTTTCCTTCCAAGGAGTAAGTGTCTTTTAATTTCATGGGTGCAATCACCATCTGCAGTGATTTTGGAGCCCCCCAAAATAAAGTGTGACACTATTTCCACTGTTTCCCCATCTATTTCCCATGAAGTGATGGGACCGGATGCCATGATCTTCGTTTTCTGGTAAAACCACAATTCAAACCCCAGGAGGCTGTGAAACCAGTTAATTCTTTTAAAAAAATGTTCTAGAAGTTAGCATATCTGTTTGTGTGATAAGTTACTGAAATTAAGATACCTCTATAGTTTCAAATGTATTATACAAAGTTAATAGGGAGGCTACTGGTCACCTCATCTTTTAAGCAGAGACCGTAAGCAGTTATTCCTCTATTGAAATTAATTTAATTAAAAATCTCTTTTGTTCATGGGCTTGGTTATAAAATCTCTGCAAATAAACACATTTGAATGTGCTAGCTGACCGTGCTAGGTGTTAAGTTTTTATTACATGAACTTAACTATAGGTGAGGTTAAACAGTTGTACGACTCTTCCACACTCAGTGTCACATTAGCACAGGTCTTCCTACTGCTTATCTAAAGCTGCAATTCAGATCTTAGGGCATGCAGAGTTTTATAGATAACTTGCTGGCAGATTTTATTTTTTTGAGCTCCAAAATCACTGCAGTCACAAAATTAAAAGACACTTATTCTCTGGAAGAAAAGCTATGACAAACCTACACAGAGTATTAAAAAGCAGAGACATCACTTTGCTGACAAAGGTCCATATACTCCAAGCTATGGTTTACAGTAGTCATGTATGGATGTGAGAGTTGGACCATAAGAGAATGCTGAGTGCCAAAGAAATGATGTTTTCTAATTGTAGTGTTGGAGCAGACTCTTGAGTCCCTTGTACAGCAAGATCAAAGCAATTAATACTGAAGGTTCATTGGAATGAGTGATGCTTAAGCTGAAGACCCAATACTTGGGCCACCAGATGCAAAGAGCTGACTCATTAGAAAAGACCCTGATGCTGGCAAAAATCAAGGGCAGGAGGAGAAGGGGTGACAGGATGAGATTGTTGGATGGCATCACCAATTCAATGGACATGAGTTTGAGCAAACTGGAAAAAAGTGAAGGACAGGGAAGTGCGGTGTGCTGCAGTTCACGGGATCCAGCAGTGTCAGGCATAATTTAGAAATTAAACAACAAAAAAACTGTCAACCCCAGAGTCTGTGGCCACTGTCACCTTCTGAGATGGCCCACACCGCCTGTGGACTGTGTTTCTCTCTAAATAAATCCATTTCTTACCTATGAGTTTCTTTCTCATTCAATATTTGCTGTGATAAGACATCAAGAACATGAGCGTTATTAATTCCTAAGATTATACGTGCTCTCAGCTAAAAGTCTGTGGGTTCAAGTCCCACTCTGGGTTTTGGCTAGGTCCAAGTCCCAACCAAGGGTTCAACTCCCAATCTGGTTACATGGTTTCAAAATCAAATGTAAAAACAAAAATTGCATATACATATTATGTTTTATTATCTACTTTCTATTCATCATAAAGCTATTTTAAGTATCACAAATAATCTAGAAACCATAAGGGAAAAGACATCAATTTCAACACTAAAATAATTTATACTGTGTCATAGAAGAACAGAATTAAAAATTTAAAAACATCAAATTCAAAATGAGAGTAAAAGTAAAATACATGATGAGTTAAAAACCTATGAAGTAATTTCTTTAAAATTACTAAGAGTCTATGAAAGATAATAGTCTATTCAAAAGAGATTAAACAACAATGGACAATGTACACACAAAAGATGCTCAACATCAACCAAATTCAACTAGATAGAATTAAATAAATGATGGATCACTTTTTACAATCAGACTGAATAAAAGATGGGAAACTGGTACTCTGAAACACTGTTAGTAGGAAAGAAAACAGGCATAATCTCTCTGAAAAGCAATTTAGGAATTACAGAGTTTTGTATTAGTAAATAAATAATACAAAATCACACTATTTCTAAAAAGTTAGATTTAAGGGATAATCAGGAAAGCATAAAAAAATGATGCTCATGATAGCATTGCTTTTAAAAATTAATAGTTGATCTAGCAATCCCACTTCTGAGTGTAGCTATATACCCAGAAATATACATATGTATATACATATATCCAAAAGAACACATGTGTCCAAAAGAACTAAACAGAAGATCTTGAAGAGACATTAACATTTACTGTAGCATTATTCACAACAGCCAATAAGTGGAAGCAACATAAATGTTCACCAGCAGATGAATGGATAAATAAAATACTGAATATAGAAGCAATAAAATATTAATTCAGCCTTAAGAAAAAAACGGGAAATCCAGCCATATGCCACGACATGAACGAACCATGACAGCATGATGCTAAGTGAAATAAGCCAATCACAGAAGGACAAATACTTCATGATTTCACATATTATGAGGCATATAAAGTCAAACTCTTGGAAACAGAAACTAGAATGGTGGTTGCCAAGGGCTGAGAGGCAGGAAAAGAGGAGTCAAGTTGTTCAGTAAGTAAACAGTTTCAGTTTTGTAAGATGAAAAATTTCCACAGATCTGTTGCATGACAAGGTGTATATATTTAACACTACTTTACTGTACACTTACAAGTGGTTAAAACTGTAACGTTTATATATTTTTTACCACAATTAAAAATAGTTAAGATATGGTTGTTAGAAATATACAATGTAATTCTATATAGCCATCAGAAATGATAATATTGATCTTCCGTCATAGTCAGCATACTTTCTGAATCAAGAAAGCTTACAAAAGAGCAAAGCAGTCTCATACTATTCATACACGTCTGTACCTATTAAGATAGAGATCTGAAAAGATACTCATCAAAATTTAATAGAAGTATCTCTGAGCAATAGGAATACTAATGAGCTTTACTTCCTTTTTTATATTTTCCAGTGTTTTTAAATACAATGAGTATGTACTACGTGATGCCAAAGGAGAACTCAAAAGAGGAAGTGACTGCCACTATTGGTTCTAGAATCCTAGGATGAAATTTCACATTTCTCACTATATGCCTGGCACATATTGGAGAATTAATAAATAAGAGGCAGGATGAGTATTGGTTAAGAATTCAGGAATGAGACAGAGCTGGATGTGAATCTCAGCTCCAAAGTTTGCTGACCAAGGCCTTAAAGTCTTACTGAGGGTGAGGACGGATAAAGTGGGAGATTGGTATTAACATATGTGCTGTACTATGCTTAGTTGCTCAGTCATGTCTGACTCTTTGTAACCCCATGGACTGTAAGCCCACCAGGCTCCTCTGTCCACGGAATTTTCCATGGACAAGAAATACTGGAGTGGGATGCCATGCCCTCTTCTAGGGGATCTTCCCAACTCATGAATCAAACCCAGGTCTCCTGCACTGCAGATGGGTTCTTTACCAGTTGAGCGACCTGGGAAGCCCATTGACATATACACATTACTATACATAAAACAGGTAAGTAATAAGGGCCTACTGTATAGCACAGAGAACTCTATTCAATACTCTATAATGACCTAAAGGGGAAAACATTTAAGAGTGGATATATGTACATGCGTAACTGACTCACCTTGCTGTTACAGGAGAAACTAACGCAACATGTGAAATCAACTAATACTCCAATAAAAAAAATTTTTAGTCTTCATTGAGCTCCAGTTTCTTCACCTATAAAATGTCACTGAACAATCCTTGCAGATTGCTGAAGGGGACACTCTTGAAAGCAGTTACCATTCCTGGCTCAGAGGAAATAGTCAATAAAATGAAAGCCATCATTACTATTTACTGACTTGATTTACACTGGAACCACTCATGACAACAAAAAATAAGCATCTTTAGAAGACCTTTCTGCTAAATAATAAGAAATTCCCAATTAGCATTAAAAAGAAGAGGCAACACTTTGTCTGGAGGACCCAGAACACTGTTTTGCTGAAAAGTGTAATGATATTCCTGTATCTACCAGTATTACACTATAAAATTGACCATCTAGTTGATGTATAAACACCACTCAAGAGTCTAGGATACAAACCTATCAGTGTTTGAAGTAAAAAAACAAAAAACAGAAAATATGCTTAGTTCAGTCCACAGGTAGAATGAAAAAACTAGCAAAACATGACTAATGAAGATTTGACTTAGAGATAGAACAAGTAACATTACCATTAATTTTGTTTGGCATCTGTCTTCTTCACTACTTTTGGATAAGGAGCCTGTCTTTTTGGCACTGCTATTCCTAAATTTGGCATAGTGCCTGACTGGCCTGGGTTTAATTGCTCAGTCTTGTCCGACTCTTTGCAACCCCATGCACTGTAGCCCGCCAGGCTCCTCTGTCCATTGGATTCTCCACAAGAATACAAGAGTGGGTAGCCTGTCCCTTCCTTCAGCGGATCGTCCCAGCCCAGGCATGAAACCCAGGTCTCCCCCACTGCAGGCAGATTCTTTACAGTCTGCGCCACCAGGAAGGCAGCATAGTGCCTAACACAGTATTAAATTCTCAATAAATATTTACAATATAATTTCTAAGACAAAGTTTCAGTGAAAGAAGAGAGAAAATTGAGTAAGACCTTATTGGAGAAAGTCTGTCAAAATGATGATGAAAGGAGGAGAGGGAGTCTTGTTTTTGGAGGGGTGGGGGAGACCTTGCCTGATACCACCTTCTACATTTCCTTTGATCGATGAGTTATCTAAGGAACCTCAAAGGGTACGTTCAACGGTAAACACACACACACACACAACTTTACACCCGGTCAGGGGCACAAACAGGGCCTTGAGTGTTCAACTTGCTAGGCTTTTGGCTCCAACGCCTTTCTAATGATCTGTATTCATCAGGGTACTATAGTTGGCATCCTGTCGACACTTGTTTACTATTTGCTTTACTAAAAAAAAAAAAAAAGTAATGCGACTATTCTCAAGTATCAATCATGAGCCCTTCTGCAGTTTTTCTTGGAACCAGCCTTTAGAAGTTGGTTTGTAAAAATGGGAAGACTCCGCTCAGAACTTCTGAGTCGGTTCCTTTTAGTCAAACTGAAGACGTGAAGGTTTTAGAGGCACACTCCTCAAATTTATGCGTGCAATCTAATACTTGGCAAGTCAAAAGACAAGTGAGACTCCGGGATTGACAAGGAGGCTGGAGAACGGCATCTTGGACTTTGGAACTACCCCATCCCATTTTACCCACTCTTTCTTAAAATGCAATTAAATTCTATTCGACTTCCTATCACTCACGCAAGAAACTACCAACTATCCCGCCACGCCACTCCCGGACGACCACACCTGGTGTATCCGCTGCAGAATCTCCAACTCCCGCCACGGGTTTGGCCTGTGTCCGTCCCAAAGCGGAAGTGACTTCAAAGGGACAAACCGAAAGTAATAGAGTGCAAATAGCAGGAATCTAAAATCCCTACCGAGTTCCGAGAAAATACTCTTCCCCGTCTCCCTTTTTTAACCCTTCTCGCTCTTCTGTTAGCGTGGCGAAAAGGCTTCACCCTCAGCCCTGAAGTTATTTCCCAGCCCCAAACTCCACATCATTCAGAAATATATTCTTTTACATTGGCCGATGAGGCGGCGTGGGTACCTCCCATGAACTACAATTCCCGTCAGGCCCCGCGGGAAGCAAACTGAGGAAAGGATATGGGCGGGGACAAAGCATTTTGGGAGCTGTAGTCGGCTGCAAGCCGAAAAGGGCAATTACCCCGCCTTTCCCCATTGAGGCTGGAGAAACCAGGTGTTGGTCTTAGACCCGTTACCGCTGAGAGGAGGAGCCAAAACCTTCAGCAGTATTCCCCACCTCCAACCACATGGAGGACGAAAATTTTCCTTTCCCCCTATAAAACAGTATAAATACTCTTGAAGAAATATAGTTGTCTTTCCAATACATCCTGGTCAGTAAAAATTCCCAGAACTCCCCCAACCTCAGGTTCCAACTCGTGGGAAAAGGTGGCTCTTTCTCAAGTGGGCAAAATGGCTGTCCTCCTAGGTTTATTATTGGTTGTCCTTTGTGTCCTTCAAGGGCGGATACTTACAGCCGATTGGCTCTTTTTCCCTTGAGGGTGGAGAAAGATTTGGCACGGCTCTCCCGCGGCCTGGGAGGAGATGAAGGGGTGGAGAGAAGGCCGTTTTTTGATGTGTGATTGGATAATCCTCCTGCCACTCCAAGGATGCACCTCCTATGATTTGTCGACTGCTCTCAAAGAGAACGAGGAGGCGGGGCTAGTGCGTGGTGGGAAGGGGCGGGATTCTGCCAGCCGCGGCTGCCGCTGGAGCCGGTGTCCGGGCTGGTGATGGGGTTAATTCCCTTTCGTAAGACTCCTACTTGCACCCACCCAGCCCCGCCGTCGCCCCACCGCGCCGCGCTCCAACCGCCTCCTCCTCCTCCTCAGTAACACGGGTAAGAGATGCCCTCCCTTCCCCCCTTCAGCTCCCCGGGAATAACGCGCNGTGATGTGTGAGAAGGTGGCCTTCCCCGCCGAGCGGTCGACGCTCCAGCCAGGGCCCCGCCGAGGTGCTGCTGCTGCCAGCCCCGCTGGGAGGTCGGGTTCTAAGGGAGCCCCGGCTCGCCTGGCCCGCCGCTGCGCCTGCAGCTGCATCTAGTACCTTGCGCCCACCGCCCCCACCCGGGGGCCATGTGAAAAGCAAAGCCCTCGAGGCCTAGCGGAGGAGACCGGGGAAAGGTTCCCGAGTCCCTGCTATGGCTGCTGCTGCAGTTCTTGCACCCCCAGGGACTGGGGAACCAACCACAGCAGGCCTGCCCGGAGCGGGTGCCGTGCGGGGCTCTGCTCTCCTGGGTGGCTGGCGCCCGTGCTCCAGGCTCCCCGGCCCACCCCGCGGCCGCTGCCCCCTGGCCTTGCACCCCGAAAATTTTTAGAAAGGAAATAAGACATTCCGACTGGTTGATGAAAATGTTAGGTGGTACGTTTTGCGTGTGGTATCAGAAAAAGCACAGTGGGAATATTTGAAAGAAAGTTGAATGACTGTCAATGCCACAGACCTCGGGGATCAGATTTACACCCATCAGGGTTGAGCCTTCGGCTCTGCCCCCCCAGATCCCTGTGTGCTTGAAGTTTTTTGTCGTTTCTTTTTTTGTTGTTGCTAGGTGCAGAGGAGAGTGCCTCTGTTCTTTGAGCTTGCTTTTATGCAGAAACAAACTGTTGAGGCTCTCAAGGTCCTGTGTATAATTGGGATAGCAGGTCAACTAAGTAAACGGCGAAGAGGTGCCTGCTCAAACAGGAAGGCTTAGTAAGTAGCAGACGGTTTTTATAACATGACTTTCCAGAGTAGAAAAAATATGTGTGTATATGTATATGTGGTTATATATGAATATATATGCATGTATATGTATGTATATATATCTATCTTGAGATTATGGTTTGCATAACTGTAATCTGGAGAAACTGCTTTTAACCTAAATGTCATTATTACAATAACTATTGAATAACAAAAAGATGGTTCAAGTCGAACTGGCAGCCCACCTACTTGTAATGTTTGAAACAGTAAACTCTGTGCCATATTTTATGTAGTAGAATACCAGTATGACTAGGGTAATTGGACACACGACTTGACAAAATTTGGAGGGGGATTTCTTTTTCCTCACGTGTTGATTGAGTGCTCATCTTTTCAGTCCCGGCTTTTTTGTCTGGGTGTATATGTCCTTAAATACTGGATTCTGTGGACATGTTTGTAATCACAGGTAAAACCCTAGGCCCACTTCTGAGGCTTACTTGTAACCAGCATAAACTAGGGTTCTGAAGAGATACTTGAGTTTTGACTGTGTTGGACCATTTTCTTTAGGGTCTGAGAAGACTATATTGGCTTAATAATCTTCCATAATCCATAACTAATATACCTAGGTATAGAATTGACTTGGATTCATAGATTAAGTATCTGAAAGAAATTTGGTTGTGTGTTAAAATTAAGAAATGACCCATGTAACCCTGAAAGGTAAGTTCTCTCAGCACCCCACAAAAAGTACCCAGAGCATACATTACTCAGCCCAGCATTTTCTAAAACTTGTTGGTTAATTGATAAATATATAATGCTTTCAGATCTCATGTACAGAAAGGGCTGATGAAAATACAGACAGCTTCTTCTGTATTCTCTTACTAGCTACAGGACCCCTCTATGACCCTTAGTTCAGTTTCCTCAGCTATAAAATGGGAATAGTTATGCTCAGCTCAAGGAGTTCTGAAGATTTTCAAGATGAAGTATTTAAAACCCCTAGCATCACCTAACACTTAGTATGTATGTTAAACATTAACTATTGTTACCGTCTTGCAAATTGAAAGAATGAGTTGGTTTCTCAAATCCCTATGGTGTTGTTGGAGCCTCAGGACATATTCTATTAGTGAGGAGTTCTGTGGAGGTTTTCATTTGTATTGTAACTTAAAGTGCAATTTGTAATTAGCCATTTTCAAAGTGGAAGACGTGAGAAATTGGTCATCAGGCACAGAAGAGTTATTATTTTATAGAAGATTTTTTGATTTTGCATTAAACTGTAAGTGTTGAGTTTCAAATGGATTATTTGGAGTAAAAGTATGTGTCAGTTTATTTTAGTGATAAATAATTATCATACCTCTAAAGTGTTATTGAGCTGTTATGTTTTCAAGATCAAGTTTATGTACTTGCTATCCATATTCACCCGGGGCAGGGAGCTATTGAACTTTTTATAGTGTTAGTAAGATTAAGTGAGTTATTTGAATTCGTTATGGCCGTAGATTGACTACTGTTTTATTGCTGCTTTGAATTCTCATTATTTATCAGTTCTTAAGTGTTTCTTTTCTGTGTAACAACATTCCAGACACACTGTTCCTTTCTCCTCCCAGGAACTTTTGAAAATGTACTGGGTCTTCACACATAATGGTGTCCTTGGAGTGCGTACAGTGAGACAAATTTAAGGTTAGCTTGAAAACAGTTTTTTATGGAGTCTTCTGACAGTAGTGTCTGGCTAGGGTTCAGGGCAGCTCTACCTGATGCTACACGAGCCGAAGTATATAATGTTGTGGCACGGCTCCCAGGTTTTTGAACCCACACTGTTGGGTGCTCCTTTGAGGGACCTTACATGGCAGTAACAGTAGAAAATTTTGTAAAATTGAAATAAGCTTTTAAAAATAACTATGCATAAGACAAGAATCGTCGAGTAATGAAAGATTGTCTAGTACTGGCACTTTAGAATACCTAATTATGCCCATTTCAGTTAATGTTAAGCTCTAATTCCTTAGAAATAAAGAAAGAAGTACTGAGAGTTGATAGCAGGTTTTGTGGGTTTTTTCCCATTCTTGAAAATGTTGTAATCAACACTTTAAGACTGATGGGTTCATATTATATTGTTGCTGCTTGGATTAGAAAATCTCACAATTACCACTTTCAGGGTCCATTATAAATATGTTGAGTAGTCCGTATGTCAAAAGAGGTGTGGTTACAAATGGTAGCGAACTTTTCAGATAGCACTTGGTGCTTCAAACCACAGAATCAGTACACTGTTTAGTCATATCTACATACAATGATGATACCTTACTGCTTATCACTTAAGATGAATAAACTAAGATGGTTATCATAAAGAGAAGGGAGCATGTCCATTCTTCTCAGAATAATAGTCTTTTTCTAAAAATGTAAAAACTCCACTTGATCCATGTGAATTCTGACAATGTTTACTAATATTACAGACATGGGCAAAGAAATAATAAAATCAAACAATTTTTTTAAGTTAACTTTGCTTTCCAAATAAGTATATGTTGTATAATGAAACAGATTTGCTTATACCTGGTAAGCATGTGTATTTTTTTCAGGATTTATTTCAATTAGTTATTTACTGGTGGTTGAATTAATAGATGAGTTATTTAATCCTGGCTCAAAACTAGTTCTCTACCTTATTTTCCAAAAATTTGTTTTTCTGTTCCCAGATTTTATTCTTTATTATTTTGCCTCCTCTTTCTTCCATAGTTAACACATACTTATTAAGTTAAAAATTTTTTGTATGAGTTACACTTGATAATCTTGGTTATTCTCTCTTTGCCCTCTGAATTGTAGATTAGTGACTTTTTTCTTAATTTCTACCTGTAAGCTCCTTTTTCCAAGCAAATTGTGAGGTTTTTGTTCCACCTCTTTTCATAAATGCTAGCTCACATAACAAGTTTAAATGATTGATCTTGTAAACCTACTTGACTAATATTTTCATCCACAACTCCCTAAAACTACTTATTCTCCAAAAGAAATTAAATGTGGAACATAAACTCCATTTTTTAAAATTCTTGACATTTTTTTTCTTAAAAGTCAATAATTTGATAATATTTGATATTGTCTTAAGAGTTTAAAGACTAAAATTTTACTTCTCCCAACTTTAGTTTAATCAGTAACAGATGTAAATTACTTTTGTGGACTAGTTGTGCAGTTAACGTTACTAACCTGCCTTCTACATGAAACAAGTTCCATGCTAACATACAATCACATGTTATAGTCTGAGTTAGAGGTTTAACTATCTGCAGATTTACTTTGTTGACTTGGCCCTCACTGAGGAGGGAAGCTGTGGGATTTAAATTTTTTTTTTTTAAGTTTTAATGTTGGGGGGGAAGTGTGTGTGTGTGTGTGTGTAAAAATAAATATCTTTTTTACTGGAAACAACCCAGACACCCTTAAGTGAGTGAACAGTTAAACAACCAGTGCTGTCTCTACACCATGGAATGCTATGCAGCAATAAAAAGGAACAAACTGTTGTACACAGCAACTTGGATATATCTTAAAGGAATTATGCCAAAAGAAAAACCAATCTTGAAATGGAACTACCGTGTGGGTTCATATATATTATATAGCATTTTCAAAGTGACAAATTAAAAGTCAGATGGGTTGGCAATTGCCAAGCATTGCTGGGTGGGAGGAGCAGGGTGATTGTGATTGTAAAGGGTTAACATGAGAGATCTTTGGTAATTGAACAGCTCTGTACTTTGATTGTGGTGGTGGTTATGTAAATCTATATACATGTGATAAAATTACATAAAAACACAGTGTGTGTAAAATCGTTAAAATCTGAATCAAACTGTGGATTATATCAGTGTCAATTTCTGGTTTTGATATTNTGGTAATTGAACAGCTCTGTACTTTGATTGTGGTGGTGGTTATGTAAATCTATATACATGTGATAAAATTACATAAAAACACAGTGTGTGTAAAATCGTTAAAATCTGAATCAAACTGTGGATTATATCAGTGTCAATTTCTGGTTTTGATATTGAACTACACTTATACAGTCATTCCTTGGTATCCACTGGGGATTGGTTCTGGGACTGCCCTTGAATACCAAAATTCACAGATGCTCAAGTCTCTTGTATTAAATGGAATAGTATTTGCATATAAACCTACATATATACTGCCATATACTTTAATCTACCTCTAAGCTACTTATAATATCAAATACTTTGTAAGTTGTAAATACAATACAAATGTTATATAAATAGTTGCCAGTGCATGGCAAGTTCAGTTTTGCCTTTGGAACTTTCTGAAATTTTTTTCCTGAATGTTTTCTGTCTGAGGTTGGTTGAATCCAGAGATATGCAACATGTGGATAAGGAGGGCCAATTGTATAACGTTATCATTGAGGAAAACTGGATGAAGAAGAGTACATGGGTGGTTGCTGTACTATTTTTTTATGACTGAAGTTATCATGATTTTAAAATTATTAAGTCAATTACAAAAAATATCCAGTACTTACATATGTGTCCCTATATAGTACTGGGGGCAGAAGCATCTGTTTTTTAAAAATTATTCTCTTCAAAATACCAATTCATATATTTCTTATTGTTCATTTGTTTTATTTATACTTTCTTATTCACATGCATCTGCACGCAGTAGAAATACTTCTGCATTAGGTGTATCCAACATGCAGTTTCTGTTTTCATTTTATATGCTTTGTTTTCCCTAAGTGCCAGCTCATTCTTCTTTTTAAATTTTTTATTTTTTTAGGCTGTGCTTTGTGGCATGAAGGATCTTAGCACCCGCACTAAGATGAGTGGAATTGACTAAGGGATTGACCCTTGCCTCCTGCATTGGGAGCATGGAGTCTTTTAAAATTTTATTTATTTCTTTATGGCTGTGCTGGGTCTTGCTGTGTGCTGGCTTTCTCTAGCTGCCGTGAGCAGGGGCTGCTGTTTGTTGCAGTGCACAGGCTTCTCAATGCTGGGGCTTCTCTTGTTGTGGAGCACAGACTCTAGGCGCGTGGGTTCAGTAGTTGTGGCGCAAAGACTTAGTTGCTCCACCACATGCGAGATCTTTCTGGAACAGGGATCAAACCCATGTTCCTTGTGTTGGTAGGCAGATTCTTAACCACTAGACCACCAGGGAAGTCCCTATTCTTCTTTTTTTCTAGCTTGCTGCACTGTATCTTTCCAACCTTGCTTCATATAAACTGGAAGGAATCTGATATTGGTCATCTATATTATTTTGTTCATTTTCCAATTGCTATAAAAGAATTTTGGTTTTGTCAAGAGAGGCTGTACATTCATTATTCAACTAGATAGTTGAATTTTAAACTGTTGAAATCTGTAAAACAAGAGATTTTTTTTTTTTCCCTTGTAAAGACAACAAATGAGATATAATTTGAGGGAAGAAAGTTATATTTAGTTACACTGTGTTTATTGTGTGACCATAAACCTTTTAGTACAAAAGTATTAAATGTTTTAAAGCAATGCAGGAGGAATGTGAGGAGGTCAAAAAATAAGTCATAGGTCACCAACTTGGAGAGGATACACTTTGTGTGATATGCATGATATTGATCCATTTTGAGTTAATTGCTGTGTATGGTGTGAGGAAGAGATCCAAATGCATTCTTCTACATGTGGATATCTTTTTTTTTTGTCTCAGCATTATTTGTTGTTCTTTCCCCATTGAATTGCTTAACACATTTGTTGACCATAAATATAGGAGATTTGTTCTCATTTGTATTCCATTGATTTATTTGTCTATCATTAGTCTAGTAGTCCCACACTGTAGCTTTGGAAAAAGTTTTGAAATTGGAACATGTGAGTCCTCTGTTATTCTTTTCCAGGATTACTTTGGCTATTCTGAATGCTGACCACTTTCTTTGAAGAAACCAGCTTGATTTTGATAAAGATTGTATCAAATAGATCAATTTGGGGAGTATTGTCATTTTCACAATATTGAGAGGATTTCTTTAATAATTAGTGATTCATTTTAAAAGGATAGTAAGTTTATTGCTTGTAACATAATACAGTTGAACCTCCATATCTGCTGGTCTGCATACATAGGTCAGCCAGCAGTGGACTGAAAAATAGTGTTAAAAAAAAAATCCAGAAAGTTCCAAAAACAAAATAGTTTGCCATGTTTGGGTGACTATATAGCATTTATATTATATTTATGATGATTTACATAGTATTTGCTTTGCATTAGGTATTGTAAGTAATCTAGAGATGATTTCAAGTTTATGGAAGGATGCGCAAAGGTTATATGTAAATACTGTGCCATTATATATGAGGAACTTGAGCATTTGTGGCTTTGGGAACCAGGAGAGTGACCCTGCAACAAATACTCCATGGATATTGGGAGACAGCTATAATGTATTTTGTTAAAAATATGTTTTCAAAATAAAAATGAGAAGAAAGGCATTGTTCTACTTTTTTGCAAAACTTCATAACATATGGCTTATAAGAAAATATCTATTCTCGTATCTATTTTTCTATTCACTCTGACATTATATGTGATTTTGATAGAAGTATAAGACAATTTGGCCTCATACAGATATGCAGAGGGAAGGGGAAGGATCTCATGAACGCTTTGAAAGCATTTTGATCTGTAGTGGTCATTGAACCACACTTTAAGAATAGTTTGTCCAGTGGAAAGAAGTAGCTTTGGAGACTCAGAAACTTGCTTGAAAATCACCAGTCTGCCACTTAACAGCTCATGTGGTTTTTGAGCAAGTTACTTAGCCTCTCAGGCTTCCTTCGCCTTTTTTTTTCCTTCACCTTTTAAATGAGGGTTTTTATAAGGAAACATGATCATGCCTGTAAATTTGTGTGTGTGTTAGTTGCTCTGCAACTCCATGGACTGCAGCTCACCAGTCTCCTCTGTCCATGGGGATTCTCCAGGCAAAAATTCTGGAGTGTGTTGCCATGCCCTCCCCCAGGGGATCTTCCCAACCCAGGGATCTAACCCAGGTTTCCCACATTGCAAGAGGATTCTGTACCGTCTGAGCCACCAGGGAAGCCTGACTTGTGGGTATATAAAAACCACCAAAGGCTTGAGACTTGTCTTTTTTCATTTATATTTGTCAACCTCTGTTATATAGGATTGGTTCAGAGGGTAAAGTGTCTGCCTGCAATGTGGGAGACCTGGGTTCGATCCCTGGGGAAGATCTCCTGCAGAAGGAAATGGCAACCCACTCCAGTATTCTTGCCTGGAGAATCCCATGGACCGAGGAGCCTGGTAGGCTACAGTCCAGGGGGTCGCAAAGAGTCGGACACGACTGAGCGACTTCACTTTCTTTCTTTTCCCAGGTGTCTCTGGTAACTAATCCACCTGTCAGTGCAGGATACGCAGGAAACACTGGGTGGGGAAGAACCCTTGGAGTAGGAAATGGCAACCCACTGCAGTATTCTTACCTGAAAAATTCCAGACGGGGAGCCTGGAGGGTTATAGTCCGTGGGGTTGCAAAGAGTCAAACATGACTGAATGACTGAGCATACTCATACACGCGCATTATATAGGATTGGCTAATTTTTTTTCCCACCTAAAGTGTACATACCATAGCATGGTAACTTTCATGTAAATTTGGTTCATTGTAATAATAGTATTTATTTTAGAAGCTAAACTTTGTTCATATAATTTTCTACTTAACTACAGATTACAATAGCAAACAAGTAAGGATGAGAAAGGACCAACAAAAATAAAGAAATTATTCAGAAATCGGGGTAAACTTATGTCTCCTTTAAGGCAGTTTGTTACCTTACTGCAGTCCTGCTATTAACTTTTGGAAGACAGAAGGAAATTACAAAAATTCTGCCTTAGGTTCTTTAGCGTGTATTTTCCCAGTAAAAATTAATTAGGTTAAAATATAAATGATTTCAAATCCTCAATGATTGTATAAATACTGAACCAAATATCCAGTCGACATTGCTGCAGTTTGTTTGTTTGTTTTTCAACAAAGCAGGTGGAAAAATGGAATGAGGTGGGGTCCAATTTGGACATGGTGGTCAGAAGGCCTCTTGACATAACTGATGATGTGAGGGAAGAACATTCTGAGTAGGAGGAACAGAAAGGACAAGGGCCATGGCATGGGGGCATACTTGGGTGGAGATGGAAACTACACTTGTTTATCTCAAATTCAGGATTTAAAGGAACAAGAACATTGGGACACTTTGAAGTGTGGCTCTGGGGCTGTCATCTTTGCGTATTTATTAGCTAAGTGAATCATTTCCTCTGTAGATCCTCTTAATTCCAAATGTACTGAATTTTAAGGGACATTTTAAAAGCCTAAACCCAAGTCTTTAATCTGTACTTGTTAAAGATTTCTTGTCTTTTTCAGTGCTAAACCAAGAGATCTGGTAGTTTTTCTTAGAATTACCTGCAATTTACACACTGTGTGAGCCAGCTCAGTTGCTACATTGTAGTCCAACTCTTTTGAGACCCTATGAACTATAGCCTACCAGGCTCTTCTGTCCATGGAATTTTCCAGGCAAGAATACTGGAGCGGGTTGCCATTCCACCTCCAGGAGATTTTTCCAACCCAGTATTGAACCCATGGCTCCTGTTTGGCCAGCAGATTCTTTACCACTGAGCCACCTGGGAAGCCCCACAAGATAAATTGTTCTCTTGGAATGGTGAGAAGTCATCTGGTCCAACCTTAGTAGTTCTCAAGGACTGGTCCAGTTACCTAGGTCGCTTTTCATAGTTAGCTGCTTTTCCTTACTTTCTTCTTTCAAAGGATATTAGAATGGGGGAGATGGCCGAGTCATGCCTTTTTGAGCAGGCTTTTGTGGGGAACTTACATGAGAGGAAAATCAAGCAGATAGTGATTCAGCCTTTGCTTGAACTATTCTGATGACAGGAGTGCATTCTCAAGGGACTCCTCGCTTCTGCATATAGTGTATGTGCATAGGGGGAGGTGTTAGGGAAGGAAGGCATAGTCCAAGGAGAGGAGATTCAGCTGGTCCCAAACACAACTGAAAAGTTATCATAAAGGTGTCTCAGTATCAATGTCACCAGTCGCCTCTCCCCATCCCTCACATCCTCAGTGATGTTGGCAGGGATGAGAGACTTCTTTGCTCAGGCGTAAGACCCTCTTGTTTGGCCCTGTTGTCTAAAATGAGGGAAATGGTGGAGGACTAATCCTACAGATGTTCTCAGTAGGTACGTTGCTCCTTTGTATTCCCCCTAGCTATTTAGCACCATCCTTAGACTTGCTGGGTTATAGTCCTTGTTGTTACTGGCAGAGGAGCTCCAGCTAGACCATGATGGTGTCTATATGATGTTACGTTTTGTTTTATTCAACGTGATATGATCACAGGAAATGAAAGTCTTAGAGACAGTTTTTAAATCTATTTTTAGAACATTCTGGTAACAGTCAAGTCGATTTGAGAAAAGTGATGCTCAGATTTCAGTGTTTTTACACAGGTAATATTGCGAACATCTGTTCAAATCAAAAACATTTCATGTCTATTCAGTACACTCAACAGATTGTAAACTTGTTAAACTTTAAAAGAATCAAAACAATGTAAACACACAAAAAAATCAAACAGTNTGGGGTCCAATTTGGACATGGTGGTCAGAAGGCCTCTTGACATAACTGATGATGTGAGGGAAGAACATTCTGAGTAGGAGGAACAGAAAGGACAAGGGCCATGGCATGGGGGCATACTTGGGTGGAGATGGAAACTACACTTGTTTATCTCAAATTCAGGATTTAAAGGAACAAGAACATTGGGACACTTTGAAGTGTGGCTCTGGGGCTGTCATCTTTGCGTATTTATTAGCTAAGTGAATCATTTCCTCTGTAGATCCTCTTAATTCCAAATGTACTGAATTTTAAGGGACATTTTAAAAGCCTAAACCCAAGTCTTTAATCTGTACTTGTTAAAGATTTCTTGTCTTTTTCAGTGCTAAACCAAGAGATCTGGTAGTTTTTCTTAGAATTACCTGCAATTTACACACTGTGTGAGCCAGCTTAGTTGCTACATTGTAGTCCAACTCTTTTGAGACCCTATGGACTATAGCCTACCAGGCTCTTCTGTCCATGGAATTTTCCAGGCAAGAATACTGGAGCGGGTTGCCATTCCACCTCCAGGAGATTTTTCCAACCCAGTATTGAACCCATGGCTCCTGTTTGGCCAGCAGATTCTTTACCACTGAGCCACCTGGGAAGCCCCACAAGATAAATTGTTCTCTTGGAATGGTGAGAAGTCATCTGGTCCAACCTTAGTAGTTCTCAAGGACTGGTCCAGTTACCTAGGTCGCTTTTCATAGTTAGCTGCTTTTCCTTACTTTCTTCTTTCAAAGGATATTAGAATGGGGGAGATGGCCGAGTCATGCCTTTTTGAGCAGGCTTTTGTGGGGAACTTACATGAGAGGAAAATCAAGCAGATAGTGATTCAGCCTTTGCTTGAACTATTCTGATGACAGGAGTGCATTCTCAAGGGACTCCTCGCTTCTGCATATAGTGTATGTGCATAGGGGGAGGTGTTAGGGAAGGAAGGCATAGTCCAAGGAGAGGAGATTCAGCTGGTCCCAAACACAACTGAAAAGTTATCATAAAGGTGTCTCAGTATCAATGTCACCAGTCGCCTCTCCCCATCCCTCACATCCTCAGTGATGTTGGCAGGGATGAGAGACTTCTTTGCTCAGGCGTAAGACCCTCTTGTTTGGCCCTGTTGTCTAAAATGAGGGAAATGGTGGAGGACTAATCCTACAGATGTTCTCAGTAGGTACGTTGCTCCTTTGTATTCCCCCTAGCTATTTAGCACCATCCTTAGACTTGCTGGGTTATAGTCCTTGTTGTTACTGGCAGAGGAGCTCCAGCTAGACCATGATGGTGTCTATATGATGTTACGTTTTGTTTTATTCAACGTGATATGATCACAGGAAATGAAAGTCTTAGAGACAGTTTTTAAATCTATTTTTAGAACATTCTGGTAACAGTCAAGTCGATTTGAGAAAAGTGATGCTCAGATTTCAGTGTTTTTACACAGGTAATATTGCGAACATCTGTTCAAATCAAAAACATTTCATGTCTATTCAGTACACTCAACAGATTGTAAACTTGTTAAACTTTAAAAGAATCAAAACAATGTAAACACACAAAAAAATCAAACAGTAAAGTGGATCTATAATTGATTATCATGCCTTTGTCTACTGTTATCAGAATTGACGAGTCCCTTAAAGACAGTTTAGTTAGGTTCAGTTCAGTCACTCAGTCGTGTCCGACTCTTTGTGGCTCCATGAACCGCGGCATGCCAGGCCTCCCTGTCCATCACCAACTCCCGGAGTTTACCCAAACTCATGTCCGTTGAATCGGTGATGCCATCCAACCATCTCATCCTCTGTCATCCCCTTCTCCTCCTGCCTTCAGTCTTTCCCAGAATCAGGGTCTTTTCAAATGAGTCAGCTCTTCACATCAGGTAGCCAAAGTATTGGAGTTTTAACTTCCACATCAGTCCTTCCAATGAACACCTAGGACTGATCTCCTTTAGGCTGGACTGGTTGGATCTTGCAGTCCAAGGGACTCTCAAGAGTCTTCTCCAACACCATAGTTCAAAACCACCAATTCTTCTGGGCTCAGCTTTCTTTGTAGTCCAGCTCTCACACCCATGCATGATTACTGGAAAAAAACATAGCCTTGACTAGACAAACCTTTGTTGGTAAAGTAATGTCTCTACTTTTTAGTATGTTGTCTAAGTTTGTCATAACTTTCCTTCAAAGGAGTAAGTGTCTTAATTTCATGGCTGCAGTCACCATCTGCAGTGATTTTCGGAGCCCAGAAAACTAAAGTCAGCCACTGTTTACATCCAAATAGAGTGCTGCTAGCATCAAAAGTCAGATAGTTTTTTTTTTTTTAATTTCCATCTATTTGTCAGTATCATGCAAGTTTGTTTTGTTACACATTAAAAGCATGGATTTCCTTAAAAAAATTTTTTTTCCAGTTTTCCTGAGGTTTCTAATTTTCTTTTTTTCTGATGAACAAATAATAATGTACCATCAATATATCCTCAGTGTTATTCAATGTCTGCTTCATGGAGGCCTCTCTTAGATTTTTTCTTGAATTCTTTGTCCTGTTATCAGCCTGGGACTTGCCTTCACTGCCTTCCTAGCTTGAATCAACTGTTTGCTGGATCCTATAGGTCCTTCCTCTTTCTTGATTTTCACACTCATTTTACTAGACAGTAGCCTGAAGTGTTTTCTCAAGAAAGATTGCTGAGAAAGTAAAGCTGTCTAGCCCTTATACGCCTGAAGTCTATCCTGCCATCATACTTGATTGGTAGTATAGAATGAGAATTTCAAAGTCATTTCTCTCTTGTACTTAGACATATCACTAGTGTCTTCTAAGCATACCAAAAAAAAATTTTTTTTCTAAGCATACAAAAATTTGATGGATGATTCACTTAATAACTACAGTTATTAACATTTCATTCCTTTAATTTTATCCAGGATCAATATATCTTATTTTTTGATGCATTTCAAAATACATTGCAAGGATCAATATACTTCAGTCCTGAACACTTTGGCATGCATGTGTGTAACTACAGTTCAGTATTCAGGTCTCTCTTTTTTTTTGAGCGCCATGCTTTTATGAGTGTTAATTTTCTTGTTAGTGAATGCTAATTTTGAGATTTAATTCAAGTCATAAAAGCGTAAAATGGTTTTTTAGCATAATATTCAAGCTCTATTTTACATATGAAAATTGTTCTGTGGTTTTTCCGAAAGCACAACTTTTCAGTCATGTTTACCTTACTACTAAAATGGAAAACCCAGTGATAAAGCAGGTGAGTTTAAGAGGATTGACATAAATGTTAAATGAAGCTTATATCTACTTTCAGTTCAGTTCAGTCCAGTCGCTCAGTCGTGTCCAACTCTTTTTGACCCCATGAATTGCAGCACGCCAGGCCTCCCTGTCCATCACCAACTCCCGGAGTTCACTCAGACTCATGTCCATCAAGTCCGTGATGCCATCCAGCCATCTCATCCTGTCTTCCCCTTCTCCTCCTGTCCCCCATCCCTCCCAGCATCAGAGTCTTTTCCAATGAGTCAACTCTTCGCATGAGGTGACCGAAGTACTGGAGTTTCAGCTTTAGCATCATTCCCTCCAAAGAAATCCCAAGGCTGATCTTCAGAATGGACTTACTTGCATCTAATACTGATAATTTTAGAAAGGGCTTATTTATCTTTGCTCATGTCTTTTTTTTGTTTGTTTTGGTGTATGTGGCATTTGTCAGTAGGCTTGCAGAAATGCTAGTAAGGGATAATTGATGTTCTTATTACATTCAGATCACAGAAAGGGCTAGTAATTGAATTACTTTTGCCCTTAAAGATATACCTTTGAGAAGCTCACGATTTATCAGGAATCCACGTGAATCAAAATTTCCGTATTGTAAACAGCTGCTGCTTCCATTCCTTTTTCTCCTTATCCTACTTGTCCTTCTCTTCTTTCCCCTAGTCTTTGGACAGGTTAAAGAGAGATATGATTAATGGTACTATGATAAAGTAGGAACAATGGTGTCCGGTGGTCTTTTCCAAGGATTATGTGAGATTTACACCTTCTAAATGCAAAGCAGAGAACCAAGTGAAAGTTGGTGGTCAGATAACCATTAATTGAATTGCTTTTACATATCCTGTTGTAAAATTGGAATACATGCATTTTTGTCCTGCCCTCATTTCTCTTAAAGTTTTCACCTGGCATCCTATATTTCAGACATACAAAATTATTTACCCAAAATTAACATAATTAATGGCCCAGCCAGGACTCTATACTGCAAGTTCAGCTTTATACTGTATCAAGTATAAAGGAATTAATAGGTCAATTAACGTGCCTAGTTTTTAGCCCCAGAATATTATAAGGGTGTTTATTGGGGAAGATTTCAAAATAGATAGCTAGCTTGTCAGAATTATTACTATCAAACCCCATACTTTGTTCTTCTAGACTTTGTTACTCCTAGATTTGCCAGTTGTGTAAAACTACTTACTTACATACTTAGAAGACCTTCTGTCTTGACTCAAATGCTAGTATTATAACTAGCACTTGAAAATATTTTTTTCCAGTTTTCCTAGGGTTTCTAATTTTCCTTTTTTCCTGATGAACAAATAATAATGTACCATCAGTATATCCTCAGTGTTATTCAGTGTCTGTTTCATGGAGGCCTCTCGGATTTTTTTCTTGAATTCTGTGTCCTGCTCTCAGCCTGGGACTTGCCTTCACTGCCTTCCTGGCTTGAATCAACTGTTTGCTGGATCCTGTAGGTCCTTCCTCTTTTTTGATTTTCACACTCATTTTACTAGTCAGTAGCTTGAAGTGTTTTCTCAAGAAAGATTGCTTAGGAAGTAAAGCTGTCTAGCCCTTATATGCCTGAAGTCTCTATCCTACCATCGTACCTGATTGGTAGTATAGAATGTGAAGTTACTGTATTATATTGTAATTATTGTGTTATATTGTAAGTGACTCTGAGCTACTCAGAGTGTGTTCATTACAAATTTAAATGTTTGCATAAGTTGTCCATGTAATAACAAAAATAATTTTCTTTAGTAAAGAAGCTTTTTTGTTTCTAGCCTGCAAGAGTTTTTCCTTTCAGCATTAAATGAGATTTAATGGTAAGGAAATAGACCCTATAATAAATATGAAAGTGTACCTGCATCTCTTTTTAACTTGATAACTTGTTCTAACCCAAAATGTTCATTCACACATTAGACAGTGAGTCTTAGTTAAGTAATGTCCTACTTATTTTGTAAACCAGGATGTATTTCTTAAATAAAGTAAGTTTTGTGAAGTAGAATATTTTCAAAGCTACTTTGTCATTAACATTGCTTGGTATTCGTTCCATGAGTAATTTTCTTTGTTATCTAGGTTATTTTTGTTTATACCTGAAATAGTCTTTCTGAACTAAAATTTAGCCAAGCTGGAGGAAATTCAGGATATGTCATATTGAAGTGAAGTATTAAGATTTGTCATATTTAGGATCACAGCAAATGTGTTCTGACAGTAGCCAGACATCAGTGATTTGCGTGAATTTTCCACTAATCTAGGTTAGCAATAATATTTACAAATCATCATCATGATAGGAGGAGTAGGTAAGAATTGAGATGAACAGCATTTGCAGAAATTGAAGCTTGAGGAACATCAGACTATGGCTCTGCAGGTGTATTATGATCCTAAAGGTAATGAGTTTGACTTGGCTTTCATGAGCTGGTCAGTCAGATGCTTTTGATGAAGCAGTGTTAACAAATTTATACAAAAATATTTGAAAATGTGATGTGAGCTCTTTAAAGAGTTAATATAAAACCTGGCATATAAATCATATTGAAGTTTATTGGCCAGTGTTGACTTTTTAATGCTGATATTTTAAAGTAGCTTTATTGAAATACAGTTCACAAACCGTAAAATCCACTGACTTAAAATTTACAGTTCATTGAGTTTTAGTGTATTCAAAAAGTGATGCAACTATTACCATAATCTAGTTTTAGAACATTATCATCACTTCATAAAGAAACCCCATATCCATTAGCAATCATTCTCCATGTTCTTTTCCTCTTCCCCTAGCCCCAGACAACCATTAATCTATTTTCCGTCTCTATAGATTTGCCTCTTCTGGAAATTTCATATACATGAAATCATACAGTATGTCACTTTTTTGTGACTGTCTTTCACTTAAGCATAAGGTCCATCCATGTTGTACCAAGAATCAGTATTTTGTTCCTTTTTGTGGCTGAATAAATATACACTTGCTATCTGCTAATTTAGAATATCCATAAAGGGGGCCTGGAAATATGTTTTTAGCAATTTCAAGGTCAGGCACAGTTGTAATGCATTATTCTAGCACAATGCTTGTGTTGCTGTATGACCCCTAGCCCGTTATCTTTGTTTTAATGAGACAGTGAGTCCCAAGTTAAAGTTCGAGACAAATAATCTTATCTGATAGCCTACTACCACCCATCTATTTAAAGTGGTGATAGGGGAGGAGTATTAACATACACACTGGACTGTCTTGTAGGGGCAAGAGACTATAGGACAGTAAGTAAACTGAAATAATTTACTGGAAATAGGATGATCTCAGGACTGAGCTCCAGCAAGAGGCAATGAGCAAAGCTCAGCTTCTCAATAGTATTTTCCTTTGAGTTCAATACAGTTGCTCAGTTGTGTTCAATTCTTTGCGACCCCATGAACCGCAGCACACCAGGCCTCCCTGTCCATCACCACCTCCCGGAGTCCACCAGACCCATGTCCATTGAGTCAGTGATGCCATCCAACCATCTCATCCTCTGTCGTCCCCTTCTCTTCCTGCCCTTAATCTTTCCCAGCATCAGGGTCTTTTCAAATGAGTCAGCTCTTCACATCAGGTGGCCAAAGTATTGGAGTNTTCATGTCCACTGAGTCGGTGATGTCATCCAACCATCTCATCCTCTGTCGTCCCCTTCTCTTCCTGCCCTTAATCTTTCCCAGCATCAGAGTCTTTTCAAATGAGTCAGCTCTTCACATCAGGTGGCCAAAGTATTGGAGTTTCAGCTTCAACATCAGTCCTTCCAACACTCAGGACTGATCTCCTTTAGAATGGACTGGTTGGATCTCCTTGCAGTCGAAAGGACTCTCAAGAGTCTTCTCCCACACCACAGTTCAAAAGCATCAATTCTTCTGGGCTCAGCTTTCTTCACAGTCCAACTCTCACATCCGTACACGACTACTGGAAAAACCATAGCCTTGAATAGATGGACCTTTGTTGGCAAAGTAATGTCTCTGCTTTTCAATATGCTATCTAGGTTGGTCATAACTTTCCTTCCAAGGACGAAGCATCTTTAAATCTCATGGCTGCAGTCACCAGCTGCAGTGATTTTGGAGTTAAAAAAATAAAGTCAGCCACCGTTTCCCCATCTATTTCCCATGAAGTGATGGGACTGAATGCCATGATCTTAGTTTTCTGAATGTTGAGCTTTAAGCCAACTTTTTCACTCTCCTCTTTCACTTTCATCAAGAGGCTCTTTAAGTTCTTCACTTTCTCCCATCAGGGTGGTGTCATCTGCATATCTGAGGTTATTGGTATTTCTCCCAGAAATCTTGATTCCAGCTTGTGCATCTTCCAGCCGAGCGTTTCTTATGATGTACTCTGCATATAAGTTAAATAATCAGGGTGACAGTATACAGCCTTGACGTACTCCTTTTCCTATTTGGAACCAGTCTGTTGTTCCATGTTTAGTTCTAACTGTTGCTTCCTGACCTGCATACAGATTTCTCAAGAGGCAGGTCTGGTGGTCTGGTATTCCCGTCTTTCAGAATTTTCCACAGTGTATTGTGATCCACACAGTCAAAGGCTTTGGCATAGTCAGTAGTTACGTGAGAGTAAGAGAATTCATGAAGTTGTTCTTCCTACCTGAGAACTAACAGCACGAATTAATGGGGATAGAGGGAGGCAGAAGAAGTACTTTCAGACTTTGAGGCTGTGTTAGAGGGAAGATAGAACGTGATACTGTTGGTTTTATTCATCTATTTGTGTGTCGGTGGGATTTGATAATATTTGCACATAAGGTTGTTTGTAAGCTAGGCACTTCTAAGATATCTACATAACAGGTGGCAGAGATGGCCCTCTGGGTTTTAAGATAAATATTTTTTGTTAACTATATAGTATTTGTCTTCAAGATGAGAGTGAACACATTTGACTCAAAGCACATTCACCTTAAGAATGGGCTTCCCTGGTAGCTCAGCAGGTAAAGAATCCATCTGCAATGCAGGAGACCCTGGTTCGATTCCTGGGTCAGGACCATCTGCTGTAGAAGGGAAAGGCTACCCATTCCAATATTCTTGGGCTTCTCTGGTGGCTCTGCTGGTAAAGAATCCTCCTGCAATGCAGGAGACCTGGGTTCAATCACTGGTTTGGGAAGATCCTTGGAGAAGGGAAAGGCTACCCACTCCAGTATTCTGGCCAGGAGAATTCCATGGACTGTATAGTCCTTAGGGTCACAAAAAGTCAGACACGATTGAACGACTTTCACTTTCAGCTTAATATCTCCCCCACCCCACCCCCTTTTTTTAGGGGAGAATGTCAAAGGATCTTTAGAGATTATAAATGTAGAGTGAGGGTAAAATGAAAAGAGTACTTTCCTATTTTCATCTCATTGTTTGCTTTCTTAATTCAGGTATACAAATGAAAAACCTGTGCTTAAAATATGGAGAAATACACATAAACAGTTCAAGCCAAATTCATAACTCTTAAGAGATGGTATGAAAATCTAATAATACACTTTTTTTCAATCTAATAAATCATTACAAATCCATTTGATAAGTTTGTTTAAAAAAAAGAAAACCACCCCAGCAGGGTGGTCTCCCATTTGTTCTCCCTTGCACTGTATGTATATATATATGTGTGTGGGGGGGGTATTTTCATATCAGTTATTGCTTGCACCTTGTATTATGTGNCCCCATCTATTTGCCATGAAGTGATGGGACAAGATGCCATGATCTTAGTTTTCTGAATGTTGAGTTTTAGGCCAACTTTTTCTCTCACTTCTTTCATTTTCATCAAGAGGCTCCTTAGCTCTTCACTTTAACTGAGGTCAGACCATGACTACATGAAGACAGAACAAAGAGATGAGCTGTCTGTGGGCTTATAAGAAGAGTTCTGGGAGTGGAGTCAGCTTTTGCCACTGCAGTTCTGCCACAAATAGACCTTGGGACTTTGGGCTAAGCACCTTGGCTTCTCTGAAACTCTGACATGAGTTTCAGCCTTTATGAACATGGGTGAATAAAATGGGCCTTATATATTTATTTTGAGAATTTAAGGGAATGAGATCATTGATATAAAAGCTCACAGTGGGTATTCTATAAATAATAAATGTTTTTCAACTAAGTCATTTCATGACTTGGTCTTGAGGAGTTAACTGTTGACTCTTCTTTGTCAAAAATCCACTTAATATGGCATTGAAAGGGTTAAGTTTGATTCAGCAATTCAATGGATTGTCCTCTTTTTTGTAAGCCTGTTTAGGGAATGAGGCCATTCTGCTGCCACCTCCCTGGTGGCATGGTGCCCAGCTGCTTTCTGTAGGCAATGGTGTGAAAAAGATTTTAATAGTCAGTCATGCCCTAGAGTGGGCAGAGCTTATAATTTTCCATGACTTACTATGCTCAGCCCCAATTACTCTTGATTGAATATATATATATTNCTCCCTACACCCGGTCAGAGACCCTGCTCCAGTTTAAATTACCTTTATCAGCTTGATTTTAATAGCTTGTATGCAGTTGAACTTTATAAATGTTTGTATCAATGAATTTAAATATAGTTAGGTATCTTAAATTGATTTGAGATAATTAAACTTACAGCACAAGAAAAATTATTTAGAGAAAGATTTAGAAAAATAAGCTATCTTTTCCAAAAAATTCAGATATATTCTACTTCAAGTTAAAATTCTATCTAAACTTTGACTTGAATAAAATTTCTTTCCTTTATGTCTCGGATGAGAAATGATTACAGTCTGATAGCTGAGAGATAACTTTATGAAATGAACTGATGACTCAATCCTGATGTCTGTGTCCCAGTGAATACCAAATCCCAGTCTCAACACTGGCATCAGCTGATTTGATTATTAGCACTGAACTGTCCTCATCCTTCTTGATACTCTCATATTTTTCCTCTAGGCAGAGGCGTGTCTTAAGAGCTATTTGAGGAACTTGTGTTTCTACTAGAACTTGCGTTTAACCTAGAACTTGTGTTTCTAGTTAAGAGAATTGATTTTCAAAGCTATGCTAATTAACATTTTCCTGTTTTGAATTCTACCATGGAAGGAACTGGTAGTGTAATTGCTAAGGATAAAGAATGGTGGTTTCGTCGCTAAGCTGTTTCGGAGCCCACCAGGCTCCTGTGTCCGTGGAATTTTCCAGGCAAGAATACTGGAGGGGGTTGCCATTTCCTTCTCCAGGGGATCTTCTGGATCCAGGAATTGAACCCAGGTCTCTTGCATTGCAGGTGGATTCCTTAAGGAAGACCTAAGGATAAAGAATATTAACCCCCCAAAAAATGTTTTGTAATGTGCTCTTGTTTTACCAAGCCTCACTAAAATTGCCTCACGGAAGAACTTTTTCACAGAGCTGGCCATCTGCTCACCCATTTTGTTTCACAGTAAATGCATAACGTCTCTTACTTCACAGAGGCCAGTGTCCTGACCTTAGTTTCTAGATCATCTACATGGTCTCATTTTTATGCTTTTTCTGATATGTGGGGGTGGTTAAAAGAAGATGTAGAACTAAGCATGTTTAACCTTTTTAAAAACTTAAAAGTTTTTTAAAACCTTTTAAAATCTTTTTAATCAATTCCTGTTTTGACTTGGTGATTGTAATCCTTTTATAACTGTCTTTTGTATGTCTAGACTTGAATTTACAATTGGCTTTTCTCCTTTCTCTTGAAGCCCTTTGCTATTCCCTGCCCTTATTTTCATAAATGAATTTTTCTCCTATCTTTGTGAAGATATTGAGGCTATTTATAACAATTGGAAGGTCACTGATTTATCCATGGGTAATTTAAAAATCTCTCCCAGTACTCACTCTTTTTGTCTTTTATCAGTCTCAAGTGAAGGAATGTCCCTTTTCTTCAATCCTAGTCCATTTCTCTTTAGAATGTGTTGACCCCTAACTGTATACCAGGAACTGTGATAGGATTTCTAGGAGACACAGTAATGACTAAGAATTCTTACTTGCCCTAAAGCTTACTGACCTGTGCTTGTGATCCCACTTCCTGCCCTTTCCATTATTCTCATCCTTGTCATTTGTGCATTTTTCTTTATATTTCTAGAATTAGAGAAATTTTAAGTGGAAAGGGAGAAGATTGCTTTCCCTCAAGGAGATACGAAGAGGGAGAGTCATTCAAATTATACCTTTTCTTTCTTCCCATTTGGAAGATTTCAGAAAGGCGTATGTTACCTCTCTCAGGCTGTCAGGTATGTGGTCGCAGGAAAAGAGGCTGAAGCTGTCTGTGGTAAGAATTCTTGTATCTGATTTATTAATCCCAACCTCTCAACAAGTTTAAATCCAGTAATTCCTTATTTCATTTATATGAGCTATATATGGGATGAAGTTTACATATATTTCTACTACATTTATATACCAATACATTCCTCTTGAAATCTGGTACTAATGTGTAGTTTAAAGTGCTCTGTTTACTTCTATGAGTTTGGGTGTGTTCAGTCCTAAACTTAGGGCAAAAACCAGACTGATCCTGTTGGTGGATGAAAAGTTTTTTTAATTGTAGTAAAAAAAAAACACGTAACACAAAATTTACCATCTCAACCTTCAGAAAACTAAGACCATGGCATCTGGTCCCATCACTTCATGGGAAATAGATGGGGAAACAGTGTCAGANAAGATAATAACAAGTGTTGAGGATATGAAGAAATTGGAACCCTCATACACTGCTGGCAGGATGCTGCAACCAATTTAGAAAACAGTCTGACAGTTCCTCAAAAAATTAAACATACAGTAACTATATGACCCACAACTGTACTCCTAAGTATAGACCCAAGTGAAATGAAAAAATATGTCCACACAGAAACTTGTAAACAAATGTTCATAGCAGCATTATTCACAGTAGCCAAAAGGTGGAAACAACAAATGTCCATCAAAGTAGGAACGGATAAATAAAATGTAATCTATCCATATAATTAAACATTATTTGGCAATGAAAAGAAGCAAAGTACTGATAGACACTACAACATAGACAGACCTTGACAACATTATGCTAAATGAAAGATGCCAGTCACAAAAGGCCACATACAGTATGATTCCACTTGCAGTGGATCAACACAGTCTGAGATGTACAGGTCCACTTAAACAAGCCTTTCTTTTCATAGTAAATACTACAGTACTACATGATCCATGGTTGGTTGAATCTGCAGATATGGAGGGACGCATATATGGAGAGGTGATTAGCAGTTATAGGCAGATACGTGACTGCACGGAGAGTCATACCTAACCCCTGCATTATTCAAAGGTCGACTGTATATGAAATGGCCAGAATAGGCAAATATATATAGAGAGAAAACAGATGAATGGCTGCCCATAGCTGGGAGCATAGGCGGCTTGGGGGTGTCAGCAAAGGGTATGGGATTTCTTTTTAGAGTAATCAAAATGGTCCAAAATTGACTGTGGTGATGATTATAGAAATCTGTGAATGTGCTAAGTCATTGCATTATATACTTTCAATGGCTAAATTTTATGGTATGTGAATTACATCTCAATAAAACTTAATAAAAATGAATCACAATGATGAGGTGTATACTCTGATAGAGGTGGTGCGAGGCATAGAAGGCAGAGGTCAGGAAAGGCTTCCCAGGATGAATAGGAAGTCATCAGTAATCAGATTGAGTTTATTTTTGGAATTAAATTCTTCACTGGTTTTGAGATTCCAGGGGTAGAGAGGCTGCAGGACAGGAGAGATCTCAGGTGTAGGGAATGTCATTCAGATTGTCCAATTCTAAAACTCCAAGTGTGGAGGGACAGGATGCCATGGGATGAGTTAGCAGGGCGGCAGGTGACCGAGCACAGTAGCCTTCGCTCCTGGCCAAATCCTTGGACTATTTTCTGGGAAAAGGAACTGATAAACGCTGAAGAGCAGCAAAAGAACAGCCAAGGATGGGTCTAGAGACAGGACAGCCTGTGTGTTTACATCAGCTCTGATACATTGTTGTCAAAGTCAACTCAACCTTTTCCTGAATGTTCAGCTTGAAAACTACTGCAGAGAAACCAGTCTAGGACTGTTTCTTCCTGTAAGACACAGCTGACAAAATGGACGATGGAGAATAAAGTGGTTTGATATAAACTAACAACAATAAGAGTAATAAGAATAAGCAAAATCATATATAATTAAAATGTCCTGATGTTATAATGAAAAAAAAATAATAGCCCCTTATGAGCATAGGCTAGAACCAGAAGCAAAATAATGACCCAACCCAAAAAGATAAACAATCCACTTACCACAGGAACATGGGCATTTGGCTCAAATTCTGTGGAATCAGCATCTGAAGATAAAGAAATGAGTTAGTAACTCACCAGTATGTAGCTGAAAAATTCTTTAAGTAATAAGAATGCTTTTCACTAAGAGGTTTTTAGAAAATCTCAGACTTACCTTTCAAGTTAAGGCAGTTTCGTGCAAACTCTATGACTGCCAGCTGCATCCCAAGGCAAACTCCTATTTTAAAAAGCACATATACAAAACAAACGAAACTATTTTGTACTGGGTCATATTTTCTGTTTGTTTGCTATCTTCTCCATCTAGAATGCAAGCTCCAAGACAGTAAGTTTGCTGCTGTAGCTTCTGCCCTCAGAACAGGCATGGCAGGGGCAGGGAAGTGGTTTGGATGACCCAAACTGAAACAGGANTATTTTGTACTGGGTCATATTTTCTGTTTGTTTGCTATCTTCTCCATCTAGAATGCAAGCTCCAAGACAGTAAGTTTGCTGCTGTAGCTTCTGCCCTCAGAACAGGCATGGCAGGGGCAGGGAAGTGGTTTGGATGACCCAAACTGAAACAGGAATAAACAAATGTGAAGTTGGAAAAGGGCAGGAAATGAGAAGGCAAGGTCCAAAAGACTGCCTACCTCCATATGTATCTCTAGATCAAGGCGCACATGTGGCCTGCAGGGCTGCCCCAGAGCACCCAACTCCTTCAGAGAATGTCTAATAACACCTCAATTCACGAGGGAGTCTGTGGGCTGAGTCTTCACATTCTCTCTTCTTTAGATAGTTTCATGGCCTTAAATGTGGGTTCTGTTTGCAGGCAGCCCCTGCCTGGCAGCAGGCTGAGATCCAAGGAGCACCCACAGGCAGGCAGGGGAGTGGGAGGTCTGTCCCCAGCTGCTGAGCCCAGAACAGGCCGAACCTTCACTGCAAGTAAACAGCAGCAGCTGGGGGAGCTGGTATCTCCACTGCAGGCTGGAGCATAATGGAGAAGCCAAATGGAACTGAGCAGAGAGAGGAGAGAAAGGGACCTGCATAGGCCCAGGCCTGTTGCCACAGGGATGTAACACTTGCACATCTCCACATTCACTGTGGCCCACCAATACTCTCCAATAAACAAATGCCAAGGAGCATTCCAGATGCTTTTACAGATATATCCAAGATACACAGGGATTCAAAGGAGAGAGCAATCAATATACCAAGCATGCCAGAACAAAAGTCAACAAGCATGAAACAGCAGAGTGCTTGGAGGAACTTCGGAAAGTCCCACAAAGCTAGGACATAGAGACAGTGTGTTAAAGAGAAAGCTAAAGAGCTACAAACTATTCTGTACAGTGAAAATTATCTGAAGAATGCTAATCATGTTTCGACAGAAACTAAACAAGATTACTTCAAAAGAAAACAGTGGAAAAAAAAAAGAAAGAAAGAAAGAAAACAGTGGCCCAGGTGAGCTTACATGGATAAAACAAAGCAAGGTACCAAGGTAAACTACTCCTGGCTTCTCTTTTGAAAATGGATCCCTAGTGGAGAGTGTCTAGGAAATTAATCAAAGAACAGGCAAGTGGGGGAAATGAACCTATTGATATTAAGTAAACGGTACCAAAGCCGGTCCACTCAGTTCATAAACCTAGCAGCCCATGCAAGCACAGCATGAAACACAGCCTCTCCCCACTCCCTCTTCCTTCTGGACCCCCAGTTGCAGAGCTGCCTTTTATCCATCAATGTTCTACTACATCCAGTTTTATTACTAAGGAAGCCATGCTTTCCAATTTGAACAAAAGCATTGAAAACACCCAGCTCTAGTTCTTGACAGAGCTGTCTCTGTGATGTTAGATGATTTTTCTGTATTATCTTTTCTAGAAGGAGTATATATATTTCAATTTAAGCATTTTCTGATTAGAAATAACACTGTGGCATCCTATTGAGATGTTCTCTGCTTGAACTGGTAAAAGATGAAATCAGGTGGGAATCGGAAAAGGTAAGAGCAGGTTTGAACACAGGTTCTTCCCAGCCTCTTGCTATACAACCAGACCAGCAGTAAGTTCTTGTAGGTTGACAAATTTTTTTGGTAAAGGGCCAGAGAATAAAGATTTTAGGCTTTGCATGCTGTAGGGTCTCAATCTCTGCCACTGTATTGGAAAAACAGCCACAGACAATATGTAAACAAATCTGTGTGGCTGTATTCCAATAAAACTTTATTTACAAAAACGCTGTGAACCAGGTAAGGCTTGTAGAATATAGTTTCCAGACCCTGTAGCAAACTATTTGGCACCTGAATGTTGAAATTCGAAATCACACTTTTCACATTAACAAACTCTATTATGTGTTATCCCAACTAGGTATCAAAAATGTAAAAAAAAAACTCATACTCAGGATTCATAAATGTCAGTTTTACCCAGAAAAGGAATCTTCCTTGACCGTGCCCAAGAAATTGCCTGGAGTTTTCCCAATGTTCCTCTGATTCCAAAGCCTCCTGGCACAAGAACACCACTGCAATCAACACAAGAGGAGGGGAAATTTGACATTATTTTTATTTGTGAAATTCTTGTTTTCAGATCATGCTTATTGATCCCAAATTCAACACTTGGCACAACTGCTAGAGAATATGCTTGGAGTCTATTTTCAAAATTGATTACACAATTTCACATCCTGAACTTTCTTCTTGAAATCTTCCCAATATTATAAAGCAGTTGCGAATTTCTCACAACTGACCTTGATATATATTTTCTGATAGGTCTCTACAGCACATGAGCATAGTAACTAAGAGACTCAATTCAGTTAAAAACGACACTGAAAGAACTATCTGAATAAAAATAGGTTAAGGTACTTTTTAAAGTACTGTTATAAAAACGTTTTAAGACCTCTTACATAATCAGAAAGAGTTAAACTGGTGAAATAGACCTTTTGATTGCTAATCAACTTGTGGCACAGGAAAACTTCCTGGCTAGGAGCCACTTTAGAGACTTTCTGGATAAACACTCTCATTTGAAAACATAACAGTTCAAGAGAAAACTGGAGGGTAATGTTACCCTCACAATACAATGCCACCCCCAAGTTATATTGATTACTTACAAAATAAAACCTTAAATCAAAAGATGTGGAAAAGAAAAAACCAAGAGAGGAGGGAAGATTGTCATTCTTGCACTGTAACTATATGGAAAGTCTGTCTCTCCATCTTTCTGTAGCATCAACTCACTTTCCTGTCAATATGGTAAAAACTTCCCTCCTTTTCCTTCACTGAGCCAGAGTGACTCTAAAATCACTCTCTGTTCCTTCAGGCCTTGCAGTGGCTTCAAGTCTCTAAAGCGGCTCCTAGCCAGGAAATTTTGCTGTGCTACAACTTAGTTAGTAATTAGTTAGGCCTATTTCACCAGCTTACAGAGGAACCTGGTGGGCTGCAGTCCATGGGGTCGCAAGGAGTCAGACATGACTGAGCGACTTCACTTTCACTTTTCACCTTCATGCATTGGAGAAGGAAATGGCAACCCACTCCAGTGTTCTTGCCTGGAAAATCCCAGGGACAGGGGAGCCTGGTGGGCTGCCATCTATGGGGTTGCACAGAGTCAGACACGACTGAAGTGACTTAGCAGCAGCAGCAGCAGCATTTCACCAGTTTACTTTGAAACATGCCATGTTAGTGTTAGTGGCACGTGCAGTGGAGATGGTTTTATTCTGGGGAGGAGAAAGTGAGTTGATGCTATGGAAAAATACAGAGACAGACCTTACATATACAAAGTTACAATGCAAGAATGACAATCTTCCCTCCTCTTTTGGTTTTGTTTTCTTTTCCACATCTTTTGATTCAAGGTTTTATTTTTTTTAAGTAATCAATATAACTCTTGGGGGTGGCATTGTTTTGTGCCATGAAAGGTAACATGACCTTCTAGTTTTCTCTTGAGCTCTCATGTTTTCAAATGAGAGTGTTTATCCAGAATAAAACCATCTCCATTGCATGGGCCACTAATACTAACATATCATGTTTCAAAGTAAATGCAACGTGAATGCAGCATAGCACCCAGAATCACAAGTACTCCAAACTATCTTTCAAGTGTACAAAAATTAGTAATTGGGGTAAGTTGAATCATTATGGAAAAATCACAGTAGCATTCTCCTAACTGGTGTAGACAGTCCTTGGTACTTACTCAGCTTTGCAGAGCTTCTGCCAAGCTTCATGGAATTTCACAGGGTCCTCAGTTTCAGTAGTCTGCTCCAGATCAATGGAATCTATATACTAAAAACATCCAACAAAAATAAAAATTTCAGAAAAATAAAAACTGGAAAATACTAGAACCATCTAACACACAGTTATTCAATAGCTACTTATGCAAACACTATACAGGTCACTTAGCATAGAAGTCTTGTGGCTCTTACAATCTTTTAGAAAGATTACAAAACCAGATAAATAGGCACCCACAGCACAAGGAGATAAGAGTTACTATCGGCAAAGAAGAGAACACTGCGGAAGAAAGCAGGACCCACACCAGAGCTAGAGGTGAGCTGGAGAGAAGAAGGGAAGGAACACCTTCATGGAAGCTTTTGGGGGAGGGGATGTCCATGAAGCTAAGCCCTGGAGCAGATGCAAGCTGAGCGTGTGTGTGTGTGTGCGTGCGCGTGCGCGTGTGTGTCTGTGTGTGTGCAGTTGGGAGGCAGCTGGGAAGGTATGCAGGGTGGAGGGGTAGAGAAGGGTGGTGGTGAAAGAACAGCTTGTATGAAACTGCAGACAAAAGACAGAAGTGGTGACCACTCTGGTGACGCCCAGAGAAGTTCCATGCAGCGACAGAACACTTGAAGCGACTGAAAGGTCTGAAGGAACAGAGTGGGTTTAGAAACATTCAGTGAAGGAAATGGAGGGAAGACAAAACCAGCTAGGAAACTGCTGCCAAAGTCAGGCAAGATAAACATAGCACAGGCCCATGATTCAAACAAGACTTAGGAGAGGCCACCGTCAATGAATTCTATTACAAGAAAAACACTTATGACAATTCCTGTGTACATAACAGCCCCTATATATCTGTTACTTTAGTATTTTTTATACAAATTACTATCTGAATATATCTTAAGATACAAAATTTTACTTTACNGGCCTGGCGTGCTGCAATTCATGGGGTCGCAAAGAGTCGGACACAACTGAGCAACTGAACTGAACCATTTTTGTGTACAGTTCGGTGATGTTAAGTATGTTCACATTGTGAAACCAGTGTCCAGAACTCTGGCAGAACCAAAGCTCTATAATTAAATACTCCCCATTCCCTTCTTCCCCAGATTTTGGCAGTAAGCATTCTGTTTTGTCTCCGAATTTGACTATTCTAGGTATCTCATACAGTAGTTTTCTCTTNTGTGAAACCAGTGTCCAGAACTCTGGCAGAACCAAAGCTCTATAATTAAATACTCCCCATTCCCTTCTTCCCCAGATTTTGGCAGTAAGCATTCTGTTTTGTCTCCGAATTTGACTATTCTAGGTATCTCATACAGTAGTTTTCTCTTTGTGACTGGCTTATTTCATTTAGCATAATGTCCTCAAAGTTTATCCTATTTTAGCATGTGTCAGAATTAGCTTTTTTAAGGCTAAACAATCATCTGTTTTTTGTATATACCACATTTTGTTTACTTGTCCATCTCTTGGTGGCCATTTGGATTGTTCCCCTCTTTTGGCTGTTGTGAGTTACACTGCTGTGAACTTGGGTGTACAAATGTCTGTTTTCAAACCTCGATTTCAGTTCTTTGGGGTGTGTAACCTAGAAGTGGAATTACTAGATTATATAGTACAGACATACCTTGCTTTATTGTACTTCGCAGATACAGCGTTTTGTTTTTTTACAAATTGAAGGTTTGTAACAACCCATCATCAAACGAGCCTGCCAGCACCATTTTTCCATCATTTGCTCATTTTGTGTCATATTTTGGTAATTTTCCAAATATTTCAAACTTTTTCAGTGTTATGTTACAGTGGTCTTTGAAGTTACTACTACAACTGGGTAAAGGGTCAGATGAGAGTTGGCATGTTTTAGCAGCAAATGATGTTTTAATTGAGATGTATACATGGTTTTTTAGGCCTAATGCTGTTTCACATTTAATTGACTATTTGTTACTGTTGTTGTTTTAGTTGCTAAGTTGTGTCTGACTCTTCTGGGACTCTTTGAACTGTAGCCTGCCAGGCTCCTCTGTCCATGGGTTTTTCTGGCAAGAATACTGAAGTGGGTTGCCATTTCCTTCCACAAGGGATCTTCCTTACCCAGGTATCCAACCTGCATCTCCTGCATTGCAGGCAGAAACTTTACTACTGAGCCACTGACTGGCAAAGTCCTACTAGACCGTGGTATAGTGTAAATATGACTTGTGCTCTGGGCGACCAAAAGGTCTTTTTGACTCGCTTTGTTGTAGTTGTATGGATCTGAAACTGCAGTATCACTGAGGTATGCCTGTAATTAAATTTTTAAGTTTTTGTGAAATAACCATACTATAAATGGTGCCTGTACCATTTTACATTTCCACCAACAATGCACAGAGGTTCTAGTTTCTCCACATTCTCACCAACTCTGTTATTTTCTGCTCTCTTAATAGTAAGAATCATAACAAATGTTAGATGTTATATCTTTCTTGTTTGTATTTGTATTTTCCTAGTGATCATCGAGGCTGAGCATCTTTGCATGTGCCATTTGTGTATTTAATTTGGAGAAATTTCTGATCCTTTTCCCATTTTTTAGCACAGTTGTTTGGTTTTTTGATTGTTGTGTTAAAGGTGTGTGGTTTTTTTTTTATCATGGCTTTCTTGGGCTTCAGTTTTAAATCTTTTTGAAAATGATACATTATTATTATTTAATGACACAAAATATATTAAAATGTGCTGTACATGTAGCTAGAAGCCTAAATATTGGGCCCTTCATAAAGTAATAATGTAATGAGGCATATTATATTTTTTTTCTTAGCAACAATTGAAGATGTTTATCATAGTAAAATTAAATACTGTGTAGCTTCAAGCTGTTCCCAGAGGTTTACATTGGACATGAAAAAATACACATTATATGTGGTTTTCAGATTAGCTGGTGTTCAGTCAGTTCTTAATAAATCAATCTAAGAGTGCAGTTACAAGGTTTTTTATTCTCAGTTAAAATTCTGCCTTAATAGATATTTAAGAAGCATTATAAACTTATAATTTGAACTTTTCAAGTTTACCACTCAATCATATTAAGGTTAAAATGTAAAGCATCTAAGAAATGCTAATACTGAAATATAGATACCTGTGTCAGTTGGCTATTTTGTAATTATCTAAGTCTGTACATCTGGGATAAAGTCAGTATTTTTTTAAAAAACCTTTTAAATTTTGTTTCTGGCCTTCAAAACTTTGTCTTTAACATGCCGTATATAAAGCTTTTGTAGTTGAGAAAAATTAATGTTCACCAGCGTACAGTGGCTTCCCTGGTGGCTCAGATGGTAAAGTCTGCTTGCAGTCCAGGAGGCCTAGGTTCCATCCCTGGGTTGGCAGAATCTGCAGAAGGGAATGGCAACCCACTCCAGTATTCTTACCTGGAGAATTCTGTGGACAGAGAAGCCTGGCCGGCTGTAGTCCATGGGGTCGCAGAGAGTCTGATATGACTGAGCAACTAAACTTTCAACATACAGTGAGAAGTAAGGCAGATGAAAAAGTTGAAAGCTGATGAGCTGCCAATACCTTTTGAAATTAGAGATAACTTTTTTTTTTTTTAAGAAAACCTCTACTTATTGTATTAGCTTCCTTTGATTGCATGGATAGGAACAGTTTATGAACCAAGCCTGGTGATCACAATAAAGATCCCAGGCCTCTGTTATTACTGGAAAATGTTCATAGCAGTACCAGTATAAATCAGAGACCATGGAAAAGACATTTTGAGAGAGCAAGATTTATTTCTTTAAGACCTTTCCTCCAACATCATCTTAATAATTTAAAAAATTTGTTTGTTTTTGGCTGTGCTGTGTCTTCATTTCTCTAGTCACAGCAAGCAGGGTCTACTCTTCATTGCATTGAATAGGATTCTCACTGCAGTGGCCTCTCTCACTGTGGACTGCAGGCTCGAGGGCACTGAGCTTCAGTAGTTGCGGCACTTGGGCTCAACAGTCGCAGTTCCCTGGCTCTAGAGCACAGGCTCAGTAGTTGTGGCCAATGGACTGAGTTGCTCCATGGCATGTGGAATCTTCCTGGATCAGGGCTCGAACCTGAGTCTCCTGCATCGTTGGGCAGATTCTTTACCACTGAGCCACCAGGGAAGCCCCTAACATCACCTTTTTTAAGTCATAAATTCTTACAATGTATTTATGGGATGAATTGTGCCCTCCCCCCAAAAAAAGCTTACGTTGACGTCTTACCCCCAGTACCTCAGAACATAACCTTACTTGTAAATGGGGTCATTGCAGATATCATTAGTTAAGATGAGGTCATGCTAGATTAGAGTGAGCCTTTAATTCAGTGTAACCAGTATCCCTATCAAAAGGGGAAGTTTGGAGATCCATCTGTAAGCCAAGGAGAGAGGTCTGGACCAGACCCTCCCAGGGAACCAAACCTGCCCTGTTTATGTCAGTCCCAACGTCCCAGTTTATCCCTCCCTTTCCTGTCCCCTGGTAACCACAAGTTTGTTCTCTACATCTGTGATTCTATTTCTGTTTCGTAAATAAATTCATTTGTACCATTTTTTTTTAGATTCACATATAAGCAATATTCTGTGATAATTGTCTTTTTCTGTCTTGCTTATTTCATTTAGCCTTTTTTCTTTCTTGATCAGTGACTAAGCCCTGACTTGGCTCTGGTTTAGAGGCCCAGAGCTAGGGGTCTAGGACAGGTGCCCTTGGTCCCCCTGTTCCACTGTGGGGATTATCAGTACCGTTATCTTAAGACAATATCTTGTTGTTGAGTTTGTGTCTTTCTTTGTTTGGGGGTTTTTTGCATTTACTTTTCTTATGGGGAAATTATGCACTTTATTTTATTTCTTGTAGTAATTACCGTTTTTAACCATGCATCTTTAACCTAAGTATGTCATTATTATCTTATTCTCCTTCCTAGACAGTTCCAAGGGTCTTTACACTCTGATCTTTCATTAGTCTTCCCTTGTTCCTTTAATTATAAGCAGTAGAAATCCAGAACATACTAACTCAACAAAAGTAGAACTTCCTAACTCATATGCTAGGTCCAGACCTCAAGTGGTATAATCTGACTCTTAAGGTCGTCTCTGCAGGCATTCTGTGGACAGCTTCATCTGTGTTGCCAGGAAAAATTCCTCGTCTCTAAATCCTGGCTTACTTAATCTTTATATTTCTTTATCTCTATAGGAATGAGCTCGTGATTGGTGACAAGGAAGATCTTATGGTACATTCCTGAATGACTCACCTTAAGTCACAAGTTCAACCCTGAAAATGTCCAATATGGGTTGTGATGTATATTGTATATGCCTACGTTATATACTCACCCCTGGGGCTGTAAGTGGAGGTTGAGTCAAGTACAGGGCAAGGCCACTGGTGTGTGATACCAATACCAGAAGAAATATAGGAACTGGGCCTTCAGTAGACAGAAATAACAGAAGCCATTATGTATATAGTCATCATTTACTGAGTAAAATAATGGACACATAAATGAAGAAATGGGCTTCCCTCATAGCTCAGTAGTAAAGAATCTGCCTATAGTGCACAAAATGCTCTTTGGATCCCTGAGCTGGAGGGATCCCCTGGAGAAAGGAATGGCTACCCGCTCCAGTATTCTTGCCTAGAATATTCCTTGGACAGAGGAGTCTGGCAGGCCACAGTCCAACAGTCTGTAGTGAAGTGAAGTGAAGTCGCTCAGTCGTGTCTGACTCTTTGCACCTATGGGGTTGCAAAAAAGTCAGACATGACTTAGTGAATAAAAACAACAAAACGGTCTTAAATTTTGATATAAGCTTTTAAAATACATTAGCACTATATTTCTTCAAATTGAAGCCTAGAGTCTAAAGTGCTGGAGAGATACACATTTTTAAAAGAGATTCAGTGTGGTAGATGTCAATAATGATAATAAGTTGGGGTGGAGAGGAATAACAAAACACTGGAAATATTGAATTGTAGATTAATTGGTTCACATGTAATGCCAGTTCTCTAAGCACACATTACTTTTCACATACAAGAAAGGAATACTGTGTAGTGACTAAGATTGCATACAGATCAGTAGTATCCAATAGAACTTTGTACAACAGTGGAAGTGTTCCCTATCCGCACTGCCCAACATGGTAGCCCCTAGACACATGCAGCTGCTGAGCTCTTGAGATGTGGCCATATAACTGAAGACCTGAATTTTATTTAGTATTAATTAAATTTAAATAGCTACATGGGCTAGTAGCTATCTTATTAGGCAGCACAGCTCACTAGTCTTGGAATACCTTGAATAGTATCCTGCCACCTCTTATTTGATAGCTGTAAGGCATTAGGCATTTTGCAAAACCTTCCCTGCATTTATTTCCCCCATCTGTATAATGGGGGAAATATATACCTAGCTCAATGGGCTCTTTTGAGATTAAATAACTTCACTTATGTGTGTTTGCACTCACTATCTTAGTTTGAGCTGCTACAACAAAAGAACATAGGCTATGAAAAGTGAAAGTCACTCAGTTGTGTCCAGCTCTTTGCGACCCCATGGACTAACCACCAGGCTCCTCTGTCCATAGAATTCTTCAGGCAAAATTACTGAAGTGGGTAGCCTATCCTTTCCCCAGAGAATCTTCCCAACCCAGGGATCAAACCCACGTCTCCTACATTGCAGGTGGATTCCTTACCATCCGAGCTACCAGAGAAGCCTGTAGACTAGTGACTTGTAAATAGCAGAAATGTATTGCTCACAGATTTGGAGATTAGAGTACAACATCTGAGAGGCAGCATGATTGGGTTCTGGTGAAGGCTGCTTTCTGGGTTGCAGATTGCAGACTTCTTGCAGGGAAGGAGGACTGAGGGAATTCTGATGGGTTTCTTATTTATAAAAGCTCCATTTCCATTCATGAGGGCTCTGTGAATTAATGACCTTATGGCCTAAGCACCTTCCAAAGGCCCTACCTCCTAACACCATCACATCAGATTAGGATTTCAACATAAGGATTGAGAAGAACCAAACATTTAGACCATAGCATCTGGCATGCCATGCTCAAATGTTAGTCATTATCGTCTTTATGGTCCCCGTTCTTTTGCCACCCTTGGAGTGGAAGCCAAAGAAATTAAGGGCCGGTAGTCCCAGCAATTAAAATTTCTCATTGAAGGTCTTTTAGCTGTAACACTTGGGCTGTTTATTCATGCTGCTGCTGCTGCTGCTGCTCAGTCGCTTCAGTCGTGTCTGACTCTGTGCAACCCCACAAATGGCAGCCCATTGGGCTCCTCCATCCCTGGGCTTCTCCAGGCAAGAACACTGGAGTGGGTTGCCATTTCCTTCTCCAATGCATGAAAGTGAAAAGTGAAAGTGAAGTCGCTCAGTCGTGTCTGACTCAGCGACCCCATGGACTGCAGCCCACCAGGCTCCTCCATCCATGGGAGTTTCCAGGCAAGAGTACTGGAGTGAAATGCCATTGCCTTCTCCATATTTATTCATAATGTATACATTATTGTTCACTGATTATAGAAAATGGAGTTACACTGTAGCTTGGGGACATTGCAGGAAGAACATTCCTATACTAAGTATTGTGAATTGGAATTGGTTGTTGGAATTGGTTGCCAAGAGAGATAGGGAAATTTTAATTTTTATCAACCAAGGGTCCCTGGACATGCTTCATGGTGTTTTGGTTTTAAGGTGAATAAATGTATTTTAAAATCTTTAAAATGCTAATCATGTTTTTAAATATTTTTAAGTTATTTGCTAGTAATACCTATGGCCTTCCTACTCGACATGTTTAGCAGAATTTTTCTTTAAGGATATCCTTCCTCTAAATGTCAAAATACAATTTCATAAAACTTAGAGGTTACTACTTTTTAATCTACTTCCATTTAAAAATCATTTGTTCAGTGAAACTTGAAAACCAAACTGTCTATCACTGGTGTTGACGATTTTACAGAGTATGTTAGTTGTCATCCTTTTCATCCCTTAGTATCAGTTTATATTTTGTCCCCTACAGTGTTTTGAGATATTGAAAAAATCACTGGGTTTATTTTTCATTTCTTCAGATTTCTTTTATTTTTGTTTTTTTTCCCCCATCAACTCTGCAATTTAATATTTTAAACAACTGTTTTGTAGTTCATTATGTCTTTATAATAATTTGAAAGATTTATTCCAATTAATACTTGTAGTATGCGCTAACAGAACCCTTTAAATCCTTTTTAAATGTGCAGCTGAAATCATTTTCAAGTTTTTAGCTTTCTCATGGTAATATTGTTCAATTTTGTTTAATTTAAATATTTCAGTGCATCCTCTTATTTAATTTCTCATACTTTATCCCTCATTTTTGCATATTAACAGTTGATATTTTATGAATTACAATTCTATTTTTTGTGATTTGCTTGTGAGCTGTAGACTCTTAAAATTGTGTTTCTGGCTTTCTAGTATAACGGCATATTCTAGTACAATTAAACTGGTTTTGAACTGGGAACTAATTTTATGAAGCTTGGTGAGTTTGTATATATGAAGTCTTACTATGTAATACAACATTCACTTGCTAGATTAAAGAGAAAAGAGCTACTCCTAATTTATGTCTTTTAGTATGCCCAGTAGATATGGCTAAACAATCTATAAAATATTTCACTATCATCATGTATAATTTAGCTTGCAGCTGTTTCATACTGACTAAATCAATTCAATGAGAAGTGTTGAGATTTTGAAATGACCAAATTACCAAATTTTCCCTCAGTGATGGCATAGAACTTACTTTATTTTCATTTACAAAGTTGATACACGTATATATTTTTCTGCAAGACCTATCAATTCTTCTGTTCCAATGTAATGTTTAAAATTTCAGGTTGTTATGATTCATTAGTACCATTGAAGCATACTAAAATGTAAAATCTATGCAAACTGAAGAAATTTAATCTACGCATGCTCCATATGATGTTTAGTTTCCTTTGTTTTACTTCTAACTCAAATATAAAGCATTTTTGCTCTACCACCAGCTGTGATATTTTGAAACGTTTCTTTCTAAATCAATTTTAAAAGCATTTCATTATGATATATACTAAAAATGAAAATTACAGTTGAAATATTTAGAATCTCGGAGTTAGAATAAAATAATCCGTGGGGTGGTGGAGACTTCCAGTGCTTTCCCATGTCGGTATTCTTCTGCTCCCTTGGGCATCTGGATCAACACACCTCCCAGCCCTGTTGCAGTTAGGTGGTGCCGCATGGTTCATTCTGGAGCGTGCCCAGAAGAGACCATGGTGGAGACCACTTGTTGAGATGGCAGAGCTATTGAGAAGGAAGGAACCACAAGGTGGAAGGAGCCACATCTCTGAATCACTGTGTAAAAGGCAGATGATAATGTTTTACGCGGCTTTGCAAATCACGTACCATTTTTGTCACGTGTTCTTTTGTTGTGTTTTATATTACTTTCACAAACCTTTAAAATGAAAAAGCCATTTATAGCTCAAAGGACATAAGAAAACAAGCTGTGGGCTCTGGTTTACTGTCTACTCGAGAGTCACCTGACTGGTATCAAACATGTGGTGCCAGACAAAAATTTTTGTATTAACCCAGTAAGTTGTAGGTGCTAATTATCACAGCATGCCTGACTAATACACCTGTGATCTCATCCAGCTCCCTAACCACACCACATTCCTGAAGAATGCTTCCGATGTCTGAAGTTGGTATACTACACACTGTGAAATGGCCTATTCCACTCTTGAACAATTCCATGTGTAAGAAACTATTCTCTTTTTAGTGAGCCAGAGTCCTGATTCCATTTTATCTGTTGATTCCCTTTCTGCCTATGGATAAATTTACACTTTATGACTGCTTTTTATTATCTGAAGATAGGTCTCCCCTGGTCTGTTAACTTAGAAGAAAACAGAATAGCATACTAAGCAGTAAAAAAAGAGACTCAAAATAATAAAAGTAATATAAACTATTGCATTGGCCAAAAGGATCACTTTTTAATACATGCATTTTAAGTACTTACTCCAAAAAGTGAACGTTTGCTTTGCATTTGATCTTTCTAGCCAGCATTTTCCTGTGTGTGTTAGAGCATGAACCTCAAAGCTTCCATAGAATATTTGTTTGACCAGTAACTTACTTGAAATCGTAACTCATAGAGTCTGTAGTATATTAACTATTTAGTAACTCTGTCAAAAAAGATACGCAGTTTAGTATTACATGATTTACTCTGTCTGTACCAGTTCATAGTAGTGAGTTATCTTTTTTAAATTAACTTCTATTGGAGTAAAGTTCAGTTGCTTTACAATGTTGTGTTAGTTTCTACTGTATAGCAAAGTGGAGCAGCTATACATATTCACTGTTGTAGTTGTTAGTCACTTAGTCTTGCCAGCTTCTTTGTGTCCCCGTGGACTGTAGCCCACCAGGCTGCTCTGTCCATGAAATTTCCCAGGCAAGACTACTGGAGTGGGTTGCCATTTCCTACCTCTCCTCTTTTCTGGATTTCTTCCCAGAGGGAGTAGAGCTCCCTCTGCTATACAGTAGGTTCTTATTTGTTGTCAAGTTTTATAAAATTGTAATAAGTGATCATGTATTTTTTAATTGCTTTATTTGTAATAATTTTCCTGGGGAACGATACCACTTTTACCAGTCCTTAACATCATTTGTTGAAAATGGGGAGATCTCTTATCAATACCTAAACTTTTGAAAATTTTTGTCTTCTCAGTTTTATAAAACTTTTCATTTCTGATTTATTTACAGTTTCAGGTTCATGAAAACTTGAACAGTTGAACTAATTTTAAGTTGGCTAGGTGCTGTTGTTTAGTCGCTCAGTCAGTCTGACTCTTTGTGACTCCATGGACTGTGGCCTGCCAGGCTCCTCTCTGTCCATGAGATTTCCCAGGAAAGAATACTGGAGTGGGTAGCCATCTCTTGGTTAAGTGCATTCGTCTTCTTATCCCTGCCTTATTCCTGTACTTTGAACAGGTAATTTTTATAAAGCCAACTGTTGTGAATAAACTAACCTTGTTTGCCCAGGACAGACTCAACTATAGGAAAGGTAGATGTCCTGTTTCAACTTCAGTATGTGTTATGTTCATTTCACTTAATTTCTGGTGGAAATAAATGAACTATTCCTTCTTTTACTTCCTACCTTTACTGTTTGCTGTTAGGTTGATAATCAGGGTGACCACATATACCAATTTACACCTGTTGCATAACAAAATAACATACCCCCCTTTACTCTGCCCAGTTTGGAGAAAAAAATTATATGATTATCTTATTGATCATTGACAATGATTGTCAGAAATTTCTTGTATTAAAGTGCTCCATTTTGTTTGACGAATAGCAACCTGATTCCTTCATTTATCTCTTATGATACCAAGTAGTCTATGAGATGATATTTGGACATTCTGAAATCCTTAGGATGGGGAATAATTCATGAATGTGTGTGTCATCCTTGTGCAAGGGCCAATATAATATAATTTTTGCTTATAACCTGCAAAAGCAAATACAAGAATTACCTTTTAATTTAAAGAAACATTCTCTCTGTTCTGAAAGATTTGGTACAGTTTCCCATTTTCTGAGAATGAGAACTGCATGCCTCTGTTTCTCTTTTGCCTGAGCTGCTATAACACTCAACACCCAAATATGTTGGTCAGTCAAGTATCTCTCGTAGCTGTTTTGATGGTTAGTATCTGCCTGCCTTTTAGTGAGAGTGATTTTATAATGTGTATACTCTTTGGTTCTTCATTAACAATCATAAGTTTTTGGCAAGGTGTTTGATAATAAAATCATAACAGGTACCTTTTCAGCATTCAGTAAATGTCAGTCATTACTGTTTTTGAGGCTGAGTGGGGAAAGTACCAAAAGCCCAGTGGAATACTTTTGAAACCCTGATAACAGAGAAAAAAAGACCAATCATTAAAAATAAGCCAGCCACACAATATTAGCCTTAAAGTAATTTGTAGTACTTACTACAGATTTGGCTCTTTATTCTGTATTATCCTGTGTATTTTGTATTTCTACGTAGGCAGTAAGTTAGTTGTGAGCAGTTGCTTACTTACTGTGTGCAGTCTTAGAAATAAGAGAGCCGTAAGATAGATCTGAGAGTCGCATTTTCCTAAGTATAAATCTGAGCACATAGATTTTTGTTGATAGTTTTATAAATAAATACTTAATATACATCCACAGAAGACAAATAAGAAAATATAAACAAAACTATGAAAACTAGCCACAAGTAAGTTACTATCACCCAGAGAAAGTAAGTCATTCTTTTTTTTTCTTTTACAAATAAACCAGATCATATTGTACATACTGTTTCAGGAACTAGTTTTTTTTCTTTTACCTGAAATTTCATCATCTTGGCTGCCAACAAATGAGTTTCTGCAGCTTATTGAATGTATTTTCATTTAGTTAGCCAGTCCTGTAGGGTTCCCAGTTTTTCACTTTTACACAGCACCATCATTTACATTGTAACTCTTTCTTTGGATTAAAATCATCTCAATGGTCTTATTGGATCAAAGGTGAGGCTTTTGATGATACATACTGCTAAATTGGCCTCCAAAGAGTTTGGGCCATTTTTCACTCCCACAGTGTATAAGAATGCCATTCACTCGGCAGAAGCAAAGTTCTCTTTTATCATTGCTAGTGGAAAGTGCTGTTTTTTAAAAATTGCTTTTCTTTAATCAAAAAATCTTTAATTTCTTTTCTGTGAAGTACCTATTTATTAGGATGTTTTTCACAGGTATGTTCATCTTTTTATTTATTGCAAAATAAGAAATAACCTTTAATAATAATCATTACTATACAGAGCTAACTGAAGATTCTTTACAGCCTCAATAATAATAATTGGTTAAATTACTGCCTTGTGCAGTAAAAAATATTTTTGTGACTTAAATGCAGATACATATTTAATAAAATTTAAACTTTCCTTTTTTATTGAGGTATAACTTGCATACTACATTATATTGTACATAATGATTACATACAATCATTATATATAACATAATGATTCAGTATTTGTAAAATGATCACCACAGTGAGTCTAATTAACATCCATCACCATGCGTGCTTAGTCACTTAGTCTTGTCCAAGTCTTTGCGACCCCATGGACAGGAGCCTGCTGGGTTCCTTTGTCCATGGATTTCCCAGGCAGAATACTGGAGTGTGTTGCCATTTCTTCCTCCATGGGATCTTTCCAGCCTAGGGATCGAACTCACAGTTCCTACACGGGCAGTCAGATTCTCCTACACTAAGCCCCCAAGGAAACCCCGATCACTGTACATATTTGCAAAAAAAAAAAAAAAGTTGTTTATTTTGAAGATAACTTTCAAGATTTTACTCTCAGCAATTTTCAAATATAGAGTGTTAGTAACTATAGTCACCCAGCTGTACATTATGTCCCCACAACATACTTATTTTATAACTGGAGTTTTGTCACTTTTAATTCCCTCCACTCATCCCCACCACCACCACCACTCTGGCAACTACCGAATCTGTTATCTTAATCTATGGTTTTAGCTTTTATTTTGGGTTTGGTTATAGATTTTTGCATATTATTTAAGTGAAAATATGCAGAGCAGTAGTTCCCTCTTACCTTTGAGTTCTCTCTTTCCCGGGTTATAATTACCTGCAGTCAACCAATATCTGAAAGCATTAAATGGAAAGTTCCAGAAATAAACAATTCATAAGTTTTAAATTGTGTGCCACAACAAAGGAAAATATAAGCAAAGTGAAAAGACAGCCTTCTGAATGGGAGAAAATAATAGCAAATGAAGCAACTGACAAACAACTAATCTCAAAAATATACAAGCAGCTTATGCAGCTCAATTCCAGAAAAATAAACGACCCAATCAAAAAATGGGCCAAAGAACTAGATAGACATTTCTCCAAAGAAGACATATGGATGGCTAACAAACACATGAAAAGATGCTCNAATACTCCATTGTGTATATGTACCACCGCTTGCTTATCCATTCATCTGCTGATGGACATCTAGGTTGTTTCCATGTCCTGGCTACTATAAACAGTGCTGTGATGAACACTGGGGTACATGTGTCTCTTTCTATTCTGGTTTCCTCGGTGTGTATGTGCAGCAGTGGGATTGCTGGGTCATAAGGCAGTTCTGTTTGCAATTTTTTTAAGGATGGCTAACAAACACATGAAAAGATGCTCAACGTCACTCATTATTAGAGAAATGCAAATCAAGACCACAATGAGGTACCACTTCACACCAGTCAGAATGGCTGCGATCCAAAAGTCTGCAAGCAATAAATGCTGGAGAGGGTGTGGAGAAAAGGGAACCCTCTTACACTGCTGGTGGGAATGCAAACTAGTACAGCCACTATGGAAAACAGTGTGGAGATTCCTTAAAAAATTGCAAATAGAACTGCCTTATGAAGAGTTTTTAATGTGAAAATTTATTAAATGCAAGGGAATAAAAAGAAGAAAAACATGAATTAGGGTAGCAAAATTAAAAGGAAGACAGGTTAGAAGGAAAAAGATAGAATCTAAATAATCGCCTGTAATTTGACCTTGATGTAGAGATACATCGTCCCACAAATTACATGAATTAGTAATGAACTAAGTGGTCATTCTTAACATATTCATTCATTCAGTGAATATTTATCAAAGGTATTCAGTCCCTGGCCCTATACTAAGTGCAGCACATCTCCAAAATAATCACACAAATAAGCTTTTGGAGTCTCTTTCAATTACCCTTGAACTTCAGTTCAAACTAAATTAGTATATTAAGTCAGGGGTTCCCAATAGCGAGGTCCTAAACTGGTACTAGCCCATTATAGGGTTTTCACACTTCCACATAAAAAAAAATCAAATATACAAATAAACAAGAACAAAGAAATATTATTCAAATGTTCATACATATTAATAACTATATAAAAGATTTATTTTTACTAATGGTATATTCTTCCAAATTTCGACGTTACAAACAGCTGCTATTTTATAACATAATGGTATAATATATCTTAGAATTTTTAAAAATGTCCTCATCAGAAAAAAATATGGCATTAAAGGAAAAATAAATTTAAAAATCAGATGAATATCCAACCTAAATGTAGCTTCTAGTTCAATGGTGGAAAATTAGGAGCAGACAATTTCAAGAGTGTCGTAAATTTTATAGTGGAAGACAATATTTGACACTGTGTTGGGATAGAGGGGGAAGGAAGGGTCTATTCCAGGTGTCAGATGAGAACTTGAAAAGGTGACACTGATAGTTCATGAGAGAGGAGGGTAATTCACTGTTTAGAAAAAGGAAGAGTGGAGGCTCAAGAGGGATGGAATATATATAGACATATAGCTGATTCACATTGTTACAGAGCAGAAACTAACAATGTTGTAAAGCAATTATACTCCAATTAAAAAAATAAATAAAAGGAAGAGAGTCCCCAGCAGAGCAAACAATGTAAAAGCATGAAGCCCCAGAAGAACATGGGCATGTTCTCAAGAATGGCTAGGAGTTTGAAATGGCAAGAATAGGAAGAAGAAGAGAGAAGAGTGCAGGCAAGATGAGGTCAAAACCTCTTATAATATGCTGATGAAATTAAACTTTGTTCTATGGCCAGTGGGGATGTGGATACATGGGGAGCCTGCCTGTTAGGGAAGTTTTACTGACAGTTTGGCAGGCAGACTTACGAAGACCCAAGTTTGAGAGAACAAGAAAACAATTATAGTAGTTCAGCTTAAAAGAGGAGGAGGGCCTGAACCAAGGCATCGAGAAGAAAAAGGGGTAGAATACATAGGAACATGTGATGCAGTGAATGTAGATATGAAACCCTGGCAGATAAAAAAATGACAATAATTGTTGAAGGTCAATCTAGCAATGTCATGATAAATATAAAGAAGAAAATTTATAAGGACTGTTTTGGACATACTGAGTTTAAGCTCTATAGACTATTTCTCGTCTTTTATTATATTGTATGTGTCATACAGATAAAGTGGAAGATAATAGAAAGACCTTGAGTGGCCTACAAAGACAAATATTAAACATCATTCTGTTGCACACACTTTCATTTCTCTGCTAGTCTAGAACACAAACATCTATCATCTCTTGCTATCTCATTGGTTGTAAATTAATCAAATGTAAAAATAATTTNGTCGCTTATTCTCCATTACTGCTGTCTCTTATACACATCTAGATGTGTATAAGAGACAGCTTTCATTTCTCTGCTAGTCTAGAACACAAACATCTATCATCTCTTGCTATCTCATTTGTTGTAAATTAATCAAATGTAAAAATAATTTAGCATTATTTTTATGACTAAATTTTGTCTCTGTAAGCCTGGTTCAAAATCAAAATCATGGAAACATGTTTATAAAACTAATCATGAATTATATAAAGAAATGCTTTGAAATGTGCATGGAGACTTTATATATTTTCTCTTCTGAATTCATCAGAAACACGTGAAATATGAAAGGACGGCAACATCATCAATAACTCACAAATAGCCCTTGTATGATAGCACTTGACTTACAGTGAATATTTGCATCTCATAAGCCTATCAGGTAGGTGTTAGCATTATGCCCATTTTGCAGATGAGAGAAGTGTGGCACAGATAGTTTAATAGAGTTGTCTTGGGTCATGCAACTTCTAAGTAGCAGATTTTGATCCTAGTCCTCTATGTCCCCATCCACCTAGTCCTCTATGTCCCCATCCACTTTGCACACTATAGTGGCTCTGTTGCTGCTACTGCTAAGTCTCTTCAGTCGNTAATAGAGTTGTCTTGGGTCATGCAACTTCTAAGTAGCAGATTTTGATCCTAGTCCTCTATGTCCCCATCCACCTAGTCCTCTATGTCCCCATCCACTTTGCACACTATAGTGGCTCTGTTGCTGCTGCTGCTAAGTCTCTTCAGTCGTGTCCGACTCTGTGTGACCCCATAGATGGCAGCCTACCAGGCTCCCCCATCCCTGGGATTCTCAAGGCAAGAACACTGGAATGGGGTGCCATTTCCTCTCCAATGCATGAAAGTGAAAGTGAAGTTGTGTCTGACTCTTAGCGTCCCCATGGACTGCAGCCTACCAGGCTCCTTTGTCCATGGGATTTTCCAGGCAAGAGTACTGGACTGGGTTGCCATTGCCTTCTCCATGGTGACTCTACACACACACAAATATTTGTTCCCATTTTAGAGATATGGAATATCAAGCTCAATTTTTTAGTCGCTTCTCTATGAATTTTAGGCAAAACATTCAAATTCTGCATAAAATTTATGTAAGACAAATGGCACTTTTTAGAAAACAGTTTCTTAACAAAATTCTTAGAACAGGGACAATATTGATTTACCATTTCCATTGCCATTTTTAAGTGAGAAATTGACTAGCTTTGATGGTAATATTTGATTTAATATTATAACTTAATTGTATTCCTTAATACCATTAAATTGCCATTCATTCAACAACAAATGTACATTTTCCTTTTTATTGTGTTTTCATATATAACTGAAAGTGGGTGACTATTTTCTCCCCAAAGCATTTAACACAAATCATATATTCTCTTGTGGACTTCAGTCTTTATTTATTTATTTTTTTTGGGGGGTAAAATTGTGATGAATGCTTTCCTCCATTAATTTTAGGGTTGCCCAAGCAACCCTTAACATTTTGTAACAGTAAATTTAACTGTGTTGCAATCATTTTAATTAATTTGAAATGTTTATGTTGGAAATTTAAAGGCTGTGTTTGCAAGAATCTGTCTTGAGGAAAGAAGTGATCAGTTGGAAGATGTGGAAATAAATAGTACATAGGCATCTCCATGATGATTTTATTCCTAAGTAGAAAAAGAATTCATTCATCTTTCAAATTTTAGTATAGTTTATTGCCCAAATCTGGATGAATACAGTGAGCTGTCTAATCAGAAGTTGTAGATATTGTATAATATAGTTAATGATCAAATTTGTATAAAATATAGTTTACTTTTGGTCTTTAAGAAGAAAAAATAGATACTCAATACTTATAAATAATAAACATATTGAATGTTTATTATATCAGAAACTTTTATTCTTAGTGCCCACCCATATCAACTAGATATATTTTCATCACAGTCACTCATTCACAAAAATTCACCTGTATTGTAAATACCAGACTTGTAGGAAAACTGTGTAATCTTGGGTGGTCTCTTTGCCCAGGTTTGATTAAATATGTCTTTTCACAACAGGTGACTTTTTAATTGTTTTCTTATGGCAACTCATTTATTCCTCAGGCTTTGTTTGGCTTGCACTAGTTTTCAGAGTTAATGACCATGTGTGAGAATGCGCCGAGTCCAGGTGGCCAATGGTTATACAGAGAATGTGGGAGTTAGAGCGAACGCAGGGCAAGTCATTTAACTTGACCAATTAATACAGTGGTGAATAGTTCTCCAGCCCTCAAGGTCTTTCAAACAGAAAACTTGGGTAATGCATGTATGGAATAAAGAATAAAGCTGCTTGTTCTTTCTGTTTATTGGGCTTGCTTTCTTTAGTGCGCTGGGTGTTTTTCCCTTGCACAGCTTAAGGGCTCAAATCAAGTTTTTCAAAGTGGCTTCTTCTTTGTACCAGCAATTCTATTAGCACATTTGGTATTTCCCTCCAACTCTTACATCTTATTGTTGTTCTTCTGGAACCCTGTAGGTTAGCACTTTGAGCCCTGGGGTGGCCTTGTTTATTTCCGCTTGGCCAATAGATGTGGGGATTACTATAATGAGGAGTATTAGAATCTCTAGCACCAAACAGTTCCAGTTATGAGAAATCCTTAAGTTCAAGAATAGAAGTTGAATTAGGAGTAACATAATGGAGCCCAGGCAACCCTTAAAGAGAACCAAAAGGAAAAAATGAGATCTTTGGACTGTACAGCCTGCCAGAAACTAGCACCAAACACTGAAAGGGCTTTTCCACTGGGCTTAATATTTTTTCCTTCCTTTCTGACAAAGGAACATTTGTTTGCAATTAGCTTAGTAGAGGAAATAGCATCTGAAGTCTTGTTTTCCAATTGGAATGACCCCTATGACCAACTATGAAGACACTTGGAATATTTATTCAGTCTTATTTAGTTATGCATGGGGGTGTTTCAATTTGCAATTTTCACAAATGCAAATATATCTGCCAAGTGTTTGTAAATTTCACAATTATGAAAGTACTACATTATAAAAATATTAAATATCCAAAAGTATTTGAAGTAAAATATACTAAATTCACCTGGAGAAGGGCACAGCAACCCACTCCAGTATTCTTGCCTGGGGAATTCCATGAATAGAGGATCCTGGAGGGCTATAGTCCATAGCATTGCAAAGATTCAGACATGAATGAGCGACTAACGCGCACACACATACTGAATTCCCCTGCAGTACAATCTTGGATCATGAAAATTCTTGATATGTGCTAGACTGATAAATGCCAAAGAACAGGTTTTGACAGTGCCAGTATAATGATTTGCCAAAAATAATGGGAGAGGAGCTGTGGACGATGCCTGCAAATTGTTGAATTTTGTTTTAAGCCATCAAAGAAGTAATGAGCAAGAACCATGTAATCCACAGGAAAATCTATGTAAGTTGACTGCAGTTAGTTTCCTTTCAGTGTGTCTGCTAATTCCTGTAAATACTGTCTAACAGCGAAAAATGAGAAAGTTGGGATTTTATTGAGCTTTTTATAGTCAAATGTTTTCAACATGACTTCAAAATGTTGGATTTTCAGGTGTGGCCATTCAGATTCTTCTTCTTGTCATGCTTTAACTTTAAAACTTTAAACAAAATAGTATTTACACTATTTTAAAACATTCTTATTTTAAGATAGGCTTGAATTCTGACTTATTAACTTTAGTAACTCATTTCTATAAAATTGAACCAATTTGATTTAATGGGGAAAAGAAAGCCTGAATATCAAAATACATTAGGAAAGAACCAACCTCCTACCCACCTTCCACCACCTTATTCCCTCTTAATTCAGTGTTACATGAAATATACCTGTGCTTCTGAATATCATCATTCTAGAAACAAGGGAAAAATAATAAATTGAGAACAGTAAGGGGTGGTTCTCTTCTTCCAACTTTTTAATTCAAAAATCTCAAGTAAAGTTATAACATTGTAGCATTGGAGTAGGAGCCAAGATCTCCACTTAGAAGTTCAGAAATGCACACAAATGTGACCTCATAAGTTCAAAATAAAAAACTGATTTCCTCCCACCTTGTTCATAATAGCTATGTTGCCTCTTAATGCTCTAAGTACTGCAGTAGATCAGTAGCCAAAAAAATCTTGTTTTGAAAAACAACTTGTAGAAACTTGGGCTTTCACTGGAAATTGAGATGGGAATGTAGGGTGAGTGGGTGGCAGGAAAGATTTACTAGCTGAAGTAAACACCTGAGACATGCATACACTATTCCTCCCTTCTACAATGTCTTTCATATTAATTAGCTTTATTAAAAGTCATCTCTTCCAAGAAATGCTAGAAGACCTTCAAAACTTTTTTTTTTCTTTTGGAGCAATAGTCTTTATTGTTTTTCTGTCATATGCTTCATAGAATTAAATAGGCATTTTCCTGGTGGCTCAGAAGATAAAGAATCTGCCTGCAATGCGGGAGACAGGAATTTGATCCCTGAGTCAGAAAGACCCCCTGGAGAAGGAAATGTCAACCCACTCAGTATTCTTGTCTGGTGAATCCCTTGGACAGAGGAACCTGGCAGGCTACAGTCCACGGGGTCACAAAGAGTTGAATAGGATTGAGAAACTAACACTTTCACTTTACTTTCCACTAAAAACTGTCAGTATTTTAAAGAATATTTTATTAATTATTTAAGCCAAGTTGAATAGATTGATACCTTTAGAATACTGAGTTTTTACCATTAATAATATAACCTATCTATAAATTAGGTCTTCATTTTTAACTTTCAGTAAAGTTCTAATATTTTTCATAAGACCTGTACCTCTTTTGTTAATGTCTCCCAGTGTTCCCTATGCTTTATTATGTCTTATGTTTTATGTAACTTAAAAAATTTTTCTAGCTATATTTTCTTATTGTAGATGGCATATAAAACCTCCCTTGATTGTCTGTATTAACTTGTACTAGCAATTTTACCAAACGCCATTATTCTAACAACATAGCTTTATATATTGGTATTTCAGTTGTTTTTCTGCAGAACAAACTAATCTAGAGCACAGTGGATTAAAATAATTATTTTATTATATTCCATAATTTTGTGAAATACACAGGCTTTTAAGCTTTTTTTTTCCCTCTTATATTGTGGTATCCTTTTTCAATGTCAAAATCATGCTGACCTCAGAAAGGTCACTGGAGTGATTTCTAGTTTCAGTTCCAACACATAAAACACTTGGAAGTCACAACTCCTCCTTTCACAACACAGCAAAAAAAGATGAACAAACTCAAAATCAATGATTTTTCATAGGTCTGTCAGAGAATGAGGTCACAGGCAGACTACTTCCTCAAGATGTGGAGATAGATAAATATGTACAGTCAGATCTAAGATCAGTTTAGCAGAAGCAGAAGACATTGAAGACAATGACTGTACTACAGAATAATCCCAGTGGATTAAAACTGAGTCTGTTAGACACAAACTGTATTTTATAAGGAATTTTTAGGGAAGCCTAAACAGCAATAAAGAAAGTATCAGAAACCAAAGCCTTTAACGTCTAGAGCAATAATGTATGTAGAGCACAGCTCAGTGACTAGCAACATTAACAACAACAACAACAAAACCCTGATTGCCTCGGTTCCCATTGCACAATACCTCATGTTCAGCTTTTAACAAAAATTTACATGATTTGTTAAAAAGCAGGAAAAAACATAACCTGTAGAGACAAAACAAGTATCCCTGAATTGATTAAAGCACTTGTTTTTTAATTCTCAGATAATAAATTTAAAATAATTATGATTAACATATCAAGAGCTCACATGGAAAAAGTATACAGCATGTAAAAACAAATGTAAGCAAGAGGAGAAGGCAATGGCACCCCACTCCAGTACTCTTGCCTGGAAAATCCCATGGACGGAGGAGCCTGGTGGGCTGCAGTCCATGGGGTCGCTAAGAGTGGGACACGACTGAGTGACTTCACTTTCACTTTTCACTTTCATGCATTGGAGAAGGCAATGGCAACCCACTCCAGTGTTCTTGCCTGGAGAATCCCAGGGATGGGGGAGCCTGGTGGGCTGCCATCTATGAGGTCACACAGAGTCAGACACGACTGAAGTGACTTAGCAGCAGCAGCAAGCAGAAGGACGGAAGTTCTAAGACAATAAAAATAAATGCTACAAATGAAAAATTTTATAAGTAAAATGGGAATGTTTTTATAGTTTCATCAGTGGACTGGACACAGATGAATAAGAATCAATTTGCTAAAATACAGGTCAATATAAATGTTCCAAAACAATTTGTATATGGAAAGAAGGAGAAAGTGGAAAATAATATTCAAGGACTGAGTGACAATTACAAAGGTGTAATATATGTGTGTAGAAGTACTAGAAAGAAAATAGAGGAAGGACTATAAAAATATTTGAAGCACTAACGGATGAGGATTTTTTTTAATTAATGAAAAATACCAAACCACAGATACAGGACTCAGAGAATATCAAGCATGACAAATACCAAAAAATTTACTTCTAAAAACATCATATTAAAAGTTAAGAAAATCCTGAAAGCTTAAGAGATAGGGGCAAAGGAGGATACTTTATTTAGAAGAACAAGGAAAAGAAACAACAGCCTTCTCATCAAAAACCATGCCAGCAAGAATAGAATGGAGTAAAATAAAATGTTAAAAGGAAAAAACTATGAATCTAGAATTTTGCATACAGTGAAACTATCCTTCAAGTTGAAAAAGAAATAAAGACCTTCTCAGACAAGAGTTAAGAAAGTTTTCTACCAGCAGATTTGCCTTGCAAGAAATTGTATGGTTCTTCCAGGAGAAGGAAAATTACATAGGTCAGAAACTTGGATTCATGTAAAAAAAAGAAAGAGCATCAGAGAGGAAATTAATGAAATTTAAATGTTTCTACCTTATTTTATTAATCTAATAGATCAGCAGTCGCCAACCTTTTTGGCACCAGGGACCAGTTTTCTGGAAGACAATTTTTCCACAGACCAGGGGTGAGGAGATAGTTTCAGGATGATTAAAGCATATTACATATAGTGTGCCTTTATTTCTATTATTATTACGTCAGGTCCACCTTAGACTACCAGCATCAGATCCTGGAGGTTAGGAATTGTTATAATAGATAACTGTTCAAATACCAATAATGTATTAGGTGATTATAGTATGTGTGTAAGTAAAATAAATAAAAGCAATGTGTTCAGAGAGGGGAGGCATGAATTAGAAATAATCTTTAATAAAGTAATTACATTATATAAGTGGGGTTCGGATAGTTATAAATATACATGGAAACGATCTAGAGCAACCACTTAAAATTTTTAAAGGAGTATAATTGATAGACTAAAAGATAAAATAAAACTATATAAAATGCTTAATTATAACCAAAGAAAGCTGATAACACTAAATGCTGCTGAGGACGCAGAGCAGCTGAAACTCTTATTCACGTTGGTGAGAATGTAACAGGCTACAGTCACTTGGGAGACAATTTGGTATCTTTTTTTTTTTTTTTCTACAAAAGAAAGAATACTCCTTACAAGCCAGAGGTCATGCTCCTTGGTATTTACCCAAAGAGGCTGAAAACTCAAGTTCATCATAAAGCCTAATTTTGACAAACAAGCAAAGACAAATTTGAGAAATAAGCAAAAGCAATTCAACGGTGAAAGGATTGTCTTTTCAATAAGTGATTTTGTAATAACTGGACATCTACATGCAACACACGCCAAGAAACAGAAACAAAAAGTAATCTAAATACAACTTTATACCTTGGAGAAAAATTAGCTCAAAATGGACCATAAAGTAAAATGTAAATTGGCAAGTTTGATGTTATTAAATTAAATTTTCTTCTGTTTAAAAAGACAATTAAGAGAATAAAAAGGCAAACTACAAACTGGGAAATAAATATTTGCAAAACATTCTTAATAAAAGCTATACAACCAAAACATAAAAATTCTTGCAATTTAACAAAAAGTAACATGACCCAATTTAAATATGGGCAAAATATCTATACAAACACTTCACCAAAAAAGATTTACAAAGCTGATGGCAAGTCTGTCAGTGTTAGTTGCTCAGGTGTGTCCAACTCTTTACAACCCTGTGACAAGTAGAGGTATGCAAAGATGTTCACATCATATATGATTAGGAAATTTCAAATTAAAATAGCAATGAGAAAACACCACATACCCATTAGAATGGCTAAAATCCAAAACACTGACAATATCTACAATACAAAAAAATAATAATACCAAGTTTGATGAAGATTCAGAGCAACAGGAGCTATATTATTCATTCCTAGTAGGAATTCAAAACGGTTCAGTCTCTGCAAGACCCTTTGGCAGTTTCTTTCAAAAAGTTAAACCTAGTCTTACCAAAAGTACCAACAATTTCATCCTAGGAGCCTACCCAGTTGACCTGACACAAACCTTCACACAATGTATTTTTATAGACACTTTATTTACAATTACCAAAAGCTAGAATCAATGAAAATGTCTTTCAAAAGATGAATGGATAAACAAACTTTGATACATCCATACAATGGAATATTACTTATTAATGGAAAAGAATTAAGCTATTTATCCATGAAAAGACATGAAGAAAAACTTAAATGCATATTGCTAAATGAAAATGCCACATACTGTATTATTCCAATGATACAAATTTCTGGAAAAAGCACAGCTACAGACATAGGAAAGAGATCAGTTGTACAATGGGTTGGGGGTAAGGACATGGAGAAAAAAAAATACAGAAATTTTTAAGGGCAGTGAAACCATTCTGTATGCTATTTTAATCATAGATTCATAGCATTATGGGTTTCCTAAGTGGTGCTAGTCATAAAAATCCGCCTACCAGTGCAAGACATGCAAGAGACACAGATTTGATCCCTGGGTTGGGAAGATCCCCTGAAGGAGGAACCCACTCCAGTGTAACCCACTCCAGTATTCTTGCCTGGAAAATCCCATGGATAGAGGAGTCTGGTCCATAGGGTCGCAAAGAATCAGATACAACTAAGTGCGCACACATGCATGCATGTATATAACTGTACAACATAAAGAGTGAGCCTTAATGTAAGTTATGAACCTTGGTTAATAATACTTCATTAATTTTAACAAATACATTACACTAAAGCATGTTAGTAACAGAGAAAACTGTACAGGGTCAATGTGAACTCTTTATACTTTGTGCTCAATATTTCTCTGAATCTAAAATTGTGCTAGAAACTAAAGTCCATTAGTTTCTTTTAAAAATTAATTGGGAAGTAAAACTACTTTTCCTGCTACCTTTAAAAGCATAAAAAGGACTAGACTGATCAATTTTTCATTCCAAATACTTTAACTGTAGTCACTCATTAACATTCTGCTGGCAGATGGGCTGGTCAGGAATGTCCAAAATGGCTTCACCCTTGTGTCAGGAAATTTGACAGGAATGAATGAGCAGCTGTGCTTATCTGGGACTGACAAGGTCAGTGTGTACACATGGCCTCTCCAGCAAGCTATTCTTAGTGCAGTTCAGCTTTTTCCATGGTGACCAGGGCCTCCATAGGGAATGTCCCATGATACAAGCAGTGAAAGCTGATGGTTTCCTAAATCCTGGGCCCAGAAACTGGTGTGGTGTCACTTCTGCCATTTCTTCACAATGCCTCAGTTCAATTCAGTTCAGTTCAGTCACTCAGTTGTGTCCGACTCTTTGCGACCCTATGAATTGCAGCACGCCAGTCCTCCCTGTCCATCGCCAACTCCTGGAGTTCACTCAAACTCATGTCCATCAAGTTGGTGATGCCATCCAGCCATCTCATCCTCTGTCACCCCCTTCTCCTCCTGCCCCTAATCCCTCCCAGCATCACAGTTGTTTCCAATGAGTCAACTCTTCACATGAGGTGGCCAAAGTACTGGAGTTTCAGCTTTAGCATCATTCCTTCCAATAAACATCCAGGACTGATCTCCTTTAGGATGGANTTAATTTTTCACATATCCTCCAAAAATAAGTAAAAGTCAATCTGGATGTGTGTTTGGTAGGTGGTGATTCTAAAATGGAATATAAGCACTAACAAATGAAACTTACTGTATTACAAATGAATAACAAAATCACTGACCTGAGTGGGGAAGAAAGGAACTAAGTAATTTTGGAAAATAGGGTTTTGATTATATACTAAAAGTGAAGTCGCTCAGTCGTGTCCGACTCTTTGCGACCGCATGGACTGTAGCCTATCAGGCTCCTCCATCCATGGGATTTTCCAGGTAAGAGTGCTGGAGTGGATTGCCATTTCCTTCTCCAGGGGATCTTCCCGACCCAGGAATCGAACCCGGGTCTCCTGCATTGCAGGCAGATGCTTTACTGTCTGAGCCACCAGGGAAGCCCGGATTATATACTAGAGGGCTAAAGATTGAAGGAAAAACTGTTGTACTCTGTGTGGTAAAAGTGTTTCTCACAGAAGTATTGTTTAGGAATTCTGAAACTATCTCTGAGTTTGAACAAATAAGTGAATATATTGTGTCAACAGATAATGAATGTACAGTTTTTCTATGTTGGATAAGGAAGCTACAGATAAGGAAATAAGCAATTATGAACCCTGTTTTCTTTGGAGTTGAAGCTATCCATAGGAACCCATGATTTTTCATATATATGCAGATGCAGAATTCAGAAATAAATATAGACATGTGAATATGTATGTTAATACACATATGTACCTGTCTTGGTTCTGTCCTGAGAAGGGCAAAAAGCAGTGAGATCCTAGTAACAGTAAACATGTTAGTGCCTAGATCTTCTCTAAATAGCTTTTTCCAGAAAAAGAAATGGTGGTTCCTGGGAGAAACGGTTGAGTCTGAGGCTGGGGTGGGGAAAATAACAAGATAAGGCTGGAACATCATATGGTACCAGAAAGTCATTTTTAAAACGGGACTATTGGATTTTAACCCAAAACAAAATACATTTCTCATACATAAAAATAAATAGATGAATTGGGAGAAGGGATAGCATTTTCTCACAGTGGAATTCCAGGGAAATTAAAATAACCAGTAGGCAAACAGCACTGTAGTAATTATTGCATGCAAGAACTTTCAATGGATGCTAAAATTAGAGAAATTATAATGAGAAACAAGATATTTCAAAGTCATAAAATGCCTCCTCACAAGATGCTTGTTCATTACAAAGGAGAAAATAGTAACTTTAGGTAAAACATGGCAGACACCTAACCAAGTAATCAAAGTAAAAATCACCAGTTGTAAAATTTGTCAACATCATGTATACCCTGGTTATGATGCACTGAGGGTAGTTTTACTTCTGTGGTGGTGTTGCCAAAATGCGTGAGCTCAGTCTAGTCTAATCAGGAGAAAATATAAGGTAAGCCTAAACGGACGTCCTTCTACAGAATAACTGACCAGTGCTCTTCAAAAGAATAAAGGTCATGGAAGACAAAGACTGAGGTGAGGAACTGTCACAGGCTGGAGGAGAGTGAGCAGACTGACAGTGCAGTGTAAGAGGCCAGATTGCATCCTCCAGCAGGAAGAAGACATTGGTGGGAAACTGAAGGGTTCTTTGGCTTAAGGAATTTAAGTAAGGTCTGTCCATTAGTTAGTTCCTGCCCTGCTGAGCTGCTTACCATGCACCAAATTCACTCCTCCTCTGCCTTTGGCTCTCATTCATATTGCTGCTTCTCCCCCAAATACTTTTCTCTTGCTTTGTTATCTGGCAGATTCCTTCAAAAGATAGCTTAAATGTCACTTCCTCCACAAAACATTCTCTCTCCAGAACTAGTCTTCAAGGCTCACTTGAATGCTTCTTCCTCTGTCCTGGCATTTACCACACTGATACAACAATGTTTATATCTCTCTCTAGACCATCTGTGGTGTAAAAAATAAATTAGAAAGGGGAAAGACCATTTTAATAGGGCTTCCCAGGTAGTACAAGTGGTAAAGAATCTGCCTGCCAATTCAGAAGATGCAAGAGATGTAGGTTCGATCTCCAGGTCTAGAAGATCCCTTAAAGGAGGAAATGGCAACCTACTCCAGTACTCCTGCCTGAAAAATTCCATGGACAGAAGAGCCTGATGGATTGTTGTCCCATGGGGTCACAAAGAGGTGGACACAACTGAGCAACTGAACATGTTAAGACTGTTTTAAAGGTTAGAGAGCAGTAAGAAGCCTCATGGGGAAATCCAAGCAGAAAATAACGTTTGCCTATATTAGGATATTGCCAGTGGAGGTAGAATTCAAAGATACTTAGAAAGTTTGGAAGATCCTTGAGGGCAGTTTGTCCTGTTTGCCACTAGACTCATAGCAGGGAAATTCTCACAAATCCTACCTTATAAGCATGACTCCCCATTCCTGCCCATGGAATGTTTCACTTTTTTTTTAACTCTCTTGATGCCTTATTTCTGTAATTATCTGTGGAGGTTTATGAGGCTGGCACTTTGGATATTCCACTGGTTATGAAAGGTTGATTCAGTTCTTCTAATTGGGGAATATCTCAGTTCTTCCTTACCACTGTCGAATCTTCTTTGACATCTTAAGTAAAGAAGATAACTGAGTTTATTCATTTGTTTACTTGCTTGTTTGCTTTTGGTGAGTGGTAGCCAAGAATAGAGATGTGGGTTTGATCCCTAAGCTGGGAAGATCCCTGAAGGAGGGCATGGCAACCCACTGCAGTTTTCTTGCCTGGAGAATCCTATGGATGGAGGAGCCTGGCAGCCTTTGGGCCATAGGGTCGCAAAGAGCTGAACACGACTGAAGCGACTGAGCATCCAGCCAAGAGTAGATGATAAACTAGTGGTTTTTTTCTGCCTCTAGACCAGTTTCCCATGGTAGGTACCTTTGTGGTTCTTTCATAACATTCTTTCAGTTACCCAGTTTTTAAAAGTGTTTGGATTATCCTTGACTTAGCCCTCTCTTTCGTGAGTCATTCATGACTAGCCAAATTTTGCTTTGAGGTGTCTCTCCACTATCGTTTTACCCCAACCATGGTCATGTTACATCTAGTTTATTCTAAGAATCTCCTAGTTTACATTCTTAACTTCTCTGCCTTATTATCTTTAACTTAGATTTGCAAGAATTATGTTGATGCTAAGCTTTGATATTGAATTATCTCAGTGGATTGAATTTCCCCCCAACTGAAAGTATTAAATGAGATAATAGTTGAGTGCTTTATAAATATATATCCCCTAGCTCTTGGTGTATTTCTTCCTTTTAAAAATCTTTTCATTTAAACTATAATGTTTGATTTTAAAGGTCTTTCATAATTGAGTGAATATTTGTTTATCCTTGATTTCTACAGAGAGAGGAAATAGCGTACCCAGTGTACCAATTAAGAGTAAAGGCTGTAAAGCCGGCCTCACAACTTGGGTCTCACATTACACAGGAGAAATCACTAGATCCATTTATACTTCTACTTTTCAACTTTAAAACTGGGGGTACGGGGCAATGTTTCTTTCAAGGTTTTTGTCATGAGAAATACCTAATATTTGCAAACGACTACTTGGCATACTACAGGATATCACATTTTATGTTACTGATAGAAAATAAAAGTATATTAATATTCATCTTAGGTGATCAGTTCTGAAGCACTTAATATATGTTATATATTTTTAATGTTAACTGCACATGTATTAACAGACAGGAAACATTTAAATCATGGAACACTTTCACTTTGGGAAAATCTCAGGTGCACTGAGTGTTAAAAATGCTTGCATGACTTCTAAATATAAGTAATAAGATCACGAGACTCAACTACTATGGAAAAAGCAGTCAAGGAGTGAACTTCATGCTTTACAAAATGAAAGGAGTCCATTCCATGAGGGACACAATCCCTTTATGTTTATATTATCCACCTTTGCAGTTAATCAGATCCAATAAGAGCTCACAAGGCAACAGGTTAGATAAGGTTAATGTTTGGTTACTTCCAAGTAACATGTGATAGAAACTTGTTGTAGTATCTGATTAGCTGTTTTACACTAAGACTACTATCCTAATGCACAGTTCCAGAAAAACATCTATTTCTGCTTTATTGACTATGCCAAAGCCTTTGACTGTGTGGATCACAATAAACTGTGGAAAATTCTGAAAGAGATGGGAATACCAGACCACCTGACCTGCCTCTTGAGAAACCTGTGTGCGGGTCAGGAAGCAACAGTTAGAACTGGACATGGAACAACAGACTGGTTCCAAATAGGAAAAGGAGGACGTCAAGGCTGTATATTGTCACCCTGCTTATTTAACTTCTATGCAAAGTACATCATGAGAAACACTTGACTGGAAGAAGCACAAGCTGGAATCAAGATTGCCGGGAGGAATATCAATAACCACAGGTAGGCAGATGATACCACCCTTATGACAGAAAGTGAAGAGGATCTAAAAAGCCTCTTAAGGAAAGTGAAAGAGGAAAGTGAAAAAGTTGACTTAAAGCTCAACATTCAGAAAACTAAGATCATGGCATCTGGTC